>PKML01005333.1:0-91137 GCA_002933935.1 Eutrema yunnanense | reverse complement strand
ATATTTAACTCATAAATAATAAAATTTAAATATTATAAATATTTAAATATATTCAAAATTCAAATTACACACAAAATAAAAAGAAATCTTATAAATAAGAAAAAAACTAAAACATTAACAAATATCATATATTCAAATTAGACAAAAACATTCATTTAAAAAATTAAAATGTTAAATCATAAATGAGAATTAGACAAACACATTCATTCTATTCATAAAAATACCATATAAACTTTTATAACCATATATTTATAAAATCAAGTTTTATAAATCTAATTATATGTAGTTAAAAATTCAAAAATTACTCTGAACAAAAAAAAATGTTAACTCATTAACAATTTTTGTTAAAGCGTCTAGAGCCGCCCAAAACTCATTAACTCATTATATGTAGTTTAGGATGCTTAGGCAACCGCCTAAAACAAATCTAGGACGCATAGGCGGGCGGAGACGGCCGCCTAGACCGCCTAATAATAATACCGCTTAATATTAACGCCTATGAAGTAATCACCACGATCTATGAACGTTTAGCGTCTAAACACCACCTAAACGACTTCCTAGATCGCTTTTTAGAACACTATTATATACATATACACATATAAAAAAATCATAACTAATTAATATTTATTATATTAAGAAGAAAAAAAAGAGAAAAACTAATCAATTTGTCAGACTAAGCACACAAGATCCACACATAATAACAGTTCCAATGGAATCTTGTTCTCTCTCAACCTCTAGACTCTAGAGAGAGAAAGAAACGCCACATTCATGGTCGTCGTCATCACCAGAGTAAATATCATTAATGAACATTAGAGCAACAAACAAAACTAATCGTCACAAGAAGTCGAAAGACGAATCTAAATCACTAGTATTTTATACTATTAACTTATTTTACAATTTTTCTGTTTTTTTTTTTTTTTTTTTCCTGAAAACTTCTTCACATTGAAGCTGATCTTTATGCACAGCCTCTCTTTCCAGAAATCATAGGATCAGACATAAGAATTACAAATCTAATACTGATCTAAAGAAGCAGAAACCAAAAGAAAATAGAACCCTTTATGTACACGTATATCTATCTACTTCGGTTTCAGAACAGAGAAAGAAAAAAACAGAGCATAGAGAGATGAAGAAACAGAGAGAGAGAGAGAGAGAGAGAGAGAGAGAGAGAGAGAGAGAGAGAGAGAGATTTGTGTTTGATTTTAAGAATCGGAGTAATTATCTCTCCAGCAAATAAGCATGATTACGCATCGACGCATGATGTAGAAGCGAGATCTCTGTTCTTTGACCAATCTCGCGCACTTCCTCGTAAAAGCGCATCTCCCCTGTTTCTGTGTCTTCTTGCCGCCGTTGATGGAGAAAGAAGAGGTCGACGAGGAGCGCGTGATCCTCGACGCGCTGCCGTAGAATCCATCTTTCTTCGACAGTTTCCACTTCTCGTCTAGGTGGAATTGCGGCGCGCTTCCCGATCGGGTCAGGCCGGACGACGCCATAGACGATGTAAAGATCTCAGATTTAAGGTTTTGTTTTGATGGCTTAGTGTGATCTCACCAAGAAAACCTGTTGGGTTCGTTGGGAATTGATGAGTTGTGAGGAATTGAGCGATAAAGAAACAAACTTGGGAATTTGGAGATTTTCTCGGAGTTGGGAGATTTTGAGTCAGCAACGGAAAAGTGACTTAAGGACTAGTGTTACGATTCCAGTATTTATAATGGATATTTAGAAATATATATGTCGATTCCAGTATATTTTTTCCCCATTTCAATTTATTTAATTGTTTTTATTTGTATTTGTTTTGTCTTCTTTTGTGATATATAAATATAAAACTAAACTAGAAGAGGATGCAGAGAGTTGTGGCAGTCGGTAATGTATTGCCCGGGGCCTTGTTGTGATTGCCCCCACCATTACCACTTTTTTTTAATTGCTAGGGAATTGTCCAAAATCATCACCTCAATAAATCATATCTAAAGTGAGATAATCCAAACAAAATACGATTTTTTAACGAAATATTGTTAGAAAATCTTTCAATTGTTGTTACTATACAACTTATACCTGGCGAGAATTGGAGAGAGCAACGGTATTCGCTAATTGCTATTCATTCATTTATACGAATTATTAATATTTACAATTTATATATTTGGTTGGACATCTTTTGGTCCAATAGTTATCCAATGATTTTTTTTTTAATAATTTAAATTAAAAGTATATTTTAAATAATGTAACAAATAACTAAAAAAATTATTAAATTTAATAATTTACATAAAGCCTAAAAAATCAGGCTAATCTCGAGGGTCTGTGAAAATTCGGATATATTTTGTATGCAACTAACATAGTGAATCCTCAACTACTAGACCACCATGAGTTGGTTAACAAGAAAAATTAAACATGTATTTTTTTAAAAAAAAATTGTTTTCAATCGAAGGATGTTTTTGGTATTTTATTTTAGCGATTAAATTCTGGACGTTTGACACATAATGCATTCGATACGAGATCAAACTAAACAATGCAAGGTTTAACTTCATGGACTGAGCCAACACCTTTAGACCACCAAAAGTAGTAATGTAATCTGAGTTATATCATAGATGGAAAGTGGGTTTATTGACAGAACAAAAATGAAAACTGTGGAAAAGAAAATTGAAACTTTTAAAATAGATCGAATCAGTGTTTGGCGATATTCCCATTTTAATATAATAATAACATAAAATCAAAATAAATAGAAAGATTAAAAAGGGGGAGGAAGTCAGAAGAAAGTGGGGAGAGTAGAGAAGATGGATTTAAATGCATCAAAGCAAATCTCAGTCGCTGACCTCTCTTTCTCTCTGCACCTATAAGTGTAAATTACTTGCTCAGATCAATTATTAATTACACCAATAATAACGGAATAGTATTAAATCAATTATTTAGTGAGTAAGAACTGTTTTTTATCTATGTATATAACGTATGTTTTTTTTTCTTTTTCTCATTTTTTGTTCAAACGAACGTATGTTTCTATGAATCTTTTTTTTTTTTTTTTTTGTTTAACATCGCTTCATGAATCTTTATCTCTCTTTTGTAAATTTATCTTAAAGAATCATTAGAAAATGAAAAAGTGGATAAGAGGGGGATGAAAGAAAGAATGTGAAATCACATGGAGGCGTTAGTAATTTGGTTTGGCTATTTCAGTGCTCACATTTTTGCCTGACTTTGATGTTTCTTTCTTTTCTCGTTCGTCTTTATTAAGTATTTTTCCTATCTTTATTTTGTTCCATGAAGATTAGACTATTGACGTGATCAAAATTAGATGTAGCGACAGAAAATCAATATGTTTACAAATTTTGTTATATATAAAAACATATCTCAAGTTACATTATAAACATCCACATATTATAACAATTATAAAAAATTATAAATTTTAAACCAATGATAGTTTAAATAATAATAAATTTAAAACGTTATGGATTTTATCATACTTAACTGATATAACTAATTAGTTCATATGAAAAGCAGAAATTTGTAATTTGACTACAAAAATCATATAATAACAATTTAATTCAATAAAACCAAACTAAACTGAATAAAACCTTAACTTCACAATCAATTCGATCAAATCAAAATCCAGAATTAAACTAAAACAGTAAACCAATTGGAAGCTAACATAGCGAATAATTGGAAGTTTTAATTTTTGTTTTTTTTTTGTGGTAAAAATATATAAAGGTTTTAAGAGACGAACCAAAAAGATAGTAAAAGACCAATATTATTGGGCTTAGAGCCCATCTCCATGAATTGGATACTACTAAAGCAAGAATATTTTGGATATTGGGAAAATTGAAACAAACACTCAAACTATCAATGTTTTATAAATCGACCCTCAAATTCCATTGTTCTATCCTTTAAGTAATTTTTTTGGTACATTTTCAAATATATATATTTGATAAAAACGAGTTTCTAGATATTTAGTGAAACAAAATTATTGATTATAAGAAATGAAATATATGATGAATCGGCGAACTCAAATGGAAAATGAATGAAGTAACATGCTACCGAAAACGAAAAAAATGTAAATGGTCAAATTTGTCTACAATCGTTTCAAGAAATTAAAATGTTTGAGTG
This sequence comes from Eutrema yunnanense, assembly GCA_002933935.1. Taxonomy (NCBI): domain Eukaryota; kingdom Viridiplantae; phylum Streptophyta; class Magnoliopsida; order Brassicales; family Brassicaceae; genus Eutrema; species Eutrema yunnanense. The sequence goes on along the minus strand of PKML01005333.1, from coordinate 87,054 downwards.
TGCAATCTTTCATTTTATTTGCAAATTATTGATACAACATCATATCATGTATCTAACAGTCACATCAAAAGCAATGATGGATAATTAACTCATAGTATCAACTACTTATCTATTTTAGAGCATCTCCAACGAAGAATCTCATTTTGAGGAGAACACATCTCAAAATAAGGGTTTGAAAAGGCATTACTCTACTAAATTTTTATTCAATTTTTTTATAAAACAAATCAGAGATTCGACTAAATATCTGAATTTTGATAGATATTAAAACATCGGATATTTGAAAGTTATAAAGTGGATCCAAATAGAGTAGAACGGATCATAGATACTACCTAGGATATCTACTATGTGTCCACCTAGGGTAAAGGGTAAAAAATAAACAGCGAGGACATCGTAACTACATGAAAGGAAACAAAGCAAAGGTCAAAGTGAATGAATCTTTACCAGAACATTGTGTGGTTCTTCTTGTGTCGACTTTGAGACACGTGCGTCTAACAGGTCGGCGTGACCACTGACACGTGTCTGTAGAGATGTGTGAAAGCGAGGTCTCGAGTATCGCAGGGGACCGACTTAGCCCTCTTTTTTTGGTCAACGGTCAAACTTCTTTCTCTCTTTTGTGTTTTTAAATTCTGCACGACGAGAATCTGCAAACTCAAAGCACGTGCTAACTGTATCTTCTTCAATCCCAATTTCTCTACCTTTGGTCGGGTTTAATTTCTTTTCATTTTTTTTTACGTACTCTCTCTCTCTCTCTCTCTCTCTCTCTCTCTCTCTCTCTCTCTCTCTCTCTTAATGTTAAAGACTGAAGCTTTGAATGGATTTACAGAAAAAGATGGTTCCCATAATAAAAGGAGAGAACGGTTTTTATCCTTCATTCGACTAAAAACAGAACATAGCACACTCAAATTTAAAGAGTTTCAAGTGCAAATCATAGTATTTATTAATGTTTTAAATTCAATTTTTTCTTATTTCAATAACATTAATTTGGTGTGTTAAAAAAATATTATTGGAAACGATATGGCAGCACATGAATGTGTTTGTGCTGAATATAGCATTACACGTTTTTTTGTTTATGTATTTTCATTATTTAATTATAATAATGATATAATTCAAGTGGATCACCTGCAATTTTTAGCAATTTTTATTCGTTTTATATAAATGATCCGTTTAAACCGCTTGATTCGTACTGTCTGATCCGTTTTTTTTTTAATTCGGAGTCTGAAATGTTTAGTAACACTAGCACTAACCCATTTTAATATTTTTTAAAAATAAATAAAATTTCAAACTTCTTATTGTTTTCGTGTGTTTTATGTATGTACATATTTTATGATGTCTCTTCATGGATTTATGATATTAATACGTAGGGCGACCTAATTGTTTTGTTTTTGTTTTTTTCAAGATGAAGTAGGGTATGAATTTATGTTGTGATGAAAGAATATATTATAATGACTGTTCAAATCTGAGATAACTATGTGAAAACTGAATGTGAATATCATTGATGCGTGGAAGAAAAAAAAAGAAGATATGGGTTCATATTGAAACGAATGGGAATATATTTACTCGTCACATGCAATCTGACACGATCACTCCTATGGATAAAAAAGGGCCACGAGATCTTCGATTTGTTGCAAGTTTTTTATTTTATTTTTTTCTATTTTGAATTACGGGTATTCAAATTTTCATCCTTGATCCACGTAACACGAGATCACAAATAGTGCCTCCATATTTTCATCTATTTTGTGATATCGTGTTTGTGGACATCGCTTCTGTATATAGAATGAGAGCCTCTGACAGCAATCGTTTGTTTCCTTTTTTTTTTTTTTTTTGCTAAAGAAATCGTAATTACATTATGTGATCGTTGGTTTCTTCTTCTATTTGTATAGACGATAAAAAAATGTAAATATAGAAAGAACGGATACATTGGTTTACATTTGAACACGTATATTATATTACTTCATTTTTTCCTTTTTAAAAGATCTCACCTCAATTGCATCATATTATTTTAATTCAGAAATCAGATGCATAACAATGGTGCATTAGGTTTGTCTTGTTTAAACTGAAGCTAGCCCGTCAAAGAAAAGTAAGCCTAACCGTTATCCTACTAAAATATGGATAGACAAATGAATTGACTCAAGTTATTAATTTGGTTTTTCAAATATATATATATAAACAATTTATAAACTCTAGATTCTAGATGGTGAGATTTAAATGTAAAAAAAAAATATATATATTTTACAATAAGTGTTGTTTTATATTTCCAATACAGAATTTGAGCGAAAATACAGTTTTAATCCTATTACTTTATTGTATTAATTACAAATAAATTTTTATTTAATATATTAATAAGAAATAAACTAATTTTTTTAATATATATGAAAATTTGTAGAATTACATTCTTAATGAAAGGGAAATATTATGAACCATAGATCAGAAGATCTGAATATTTTTACTATTTAAGATAAATTTATAATGAATAACTGTGAATATAAATCGTAGAAAGTAAACTCCAACGCTTGTCTACATGATAAATCCTCATCACTAACACTGTAACACCATGGTGAATTGGTTATAACTTTTAGTTTTAGAATTTAGATGAAAACAATATATAGTTTCAAACGAACATTTAAGTTTAAAAATATTTAGATTAACCAAATCTAGCATAGTTGTTAAGCATAAAAAAATTCATACCATTTATACAAGATTAGAATATACAAAAAAAAAAACAATTGATGATTTCGATTAACAGACAATTTTTTCTCATTAATATTTGTGTAGCATAATTGTTAAGCTTATCTACTCTTGTAAGTTGTAATGCATCTCTTCTTTATTTGCTAGTCGCCTACTTACTCTTTTTGGGTTTCAGATCTCTTATATGGGTTGGTTGGAATTAACCTGAATTGTTACATTTTAATTAGAGAAACTCCTTTTCCTGGCCCAATACCGCATTTTTGTCGTGATTGCTACTTCTTTTCGAACATTTTCATTTTTTTTTTCACAGAAAACACAGATAGGTCTGAAATTCTTTGATATCTTATTAACACAGATAGGTTTGGAAATCATTTGATCTTGTTAGTTGATACTTGATAGGGAAGATTACAGCATACACGTTCTTAGAAGGTCAGGCCAGGCCAGGATAAATCACAAAGATATATTCTCATAATTTAAATACAATCTATACTTGAAGAGGACGTTTTATGTTTATTTTATATGTAAAATACACATTCAGTTTTTTTTAAAAAAATTTTGAGTATGTAGATAATGAATGTCCAAAATTTCCCGAAAAAGAATAAAGAAAAAANTAGGCCTGGGCATTTTGGGAAGGGTAACCCGTCCCGTACCGTTCCCGTCCCAATTTTCCCGAATTTTTGGGGAAAGGGAAATTGTAATTTCCCGTTTGGATCCGAAAATACTACTCAAATGGATAAGGGAAATGGTAGGGAAGGGAACGGGATTACCCGAACTTCCCATTGGGTAGTTACAAGAAGTGGAATTTTAGGAGTTTTGGACTTTTGGTTATTGGTTAATGCAAAAACAGAATTTTACATATTCTGATTTTAATTCAATATATTAACAATTTACAAACAAATGGACCATAAACTTAATAAACTCATATAATCTTACCAGTCCCTTTCCCATATTAACAATTTACAAACCCTTCTCTTTCCCATATTAACTTAATAAGCCCATATTAACAATTTACAAACCCTTACCCGTCCCTTTCCCGTTCCTTACCCGATTTAATTTCACTTTGGGTATGTATTGGGTAGTATATTTTTTTCCCGAATTTCCCGTTCCCGTCCCTTACCCGTAATTTCCCGTTCTGTTATTTTATGTGAATAGTTTGGATAGTATTTACAGATTCCCGAACTTCCCGTTCCCGTCCCTTACCCGTGATTTCCCGTCCCGATTCCCGAAATGCCCAGGGCAGCCACCTAGCCGTATTTCACCGCTGCAAAGACAAAGGTGAGAACTGTCCCAGCCTTTACTCCCCTAGTTTAGTTTATGATTTGATACTTAGCCGAGTCTAAACCGACATTGATTGTTGTTTGCTTACTCTATAAGTTAGGTAGAATTTCGGAAGTGAGTCAAGATCAATTAATCGTTTAAGTGTCTTTTATCATAAATTAAGGTGAAAATGTGATTGAGTATGTGAATGTTGATTGTCTCGTGATTGATGATTGGGAACGTAGAATGCATGTTAAAGTATAATAATTAAAAACCGGAATTTGGTTGTTGTGTGAAGTGGTATTATTATATGTTACTAGTGCAGCTTTGTGCTGGAGACACTAGTAACGGATTAAGTGTAGCTTAGAGCCGGAGGCATTAGTAGTGGATGAAGCTGCGGTAGTTCTTGCTTGGAAGTAGTCGCCCATGGTAAGACCGTGATGCCGACTTAGCATGGAGCGATTAATCCATGTAGTTGTGAGGTGGTCCATGGGTTTCTTGAGACTAGACTATGGGTCAAGATAGCTGACGAGCCGGAAGGCGATGAAGTAGTAGAAGCACGAAGGATAGGTAGATGAAGTGCTGAAAGTACGAAGGATCGATAGACAGGAGTGCGTGCTAGTATGGGCACGTAGGACATTCATGATAAGTCTATAGACAATTGTGATATAGTGGGATGACACTCTTTGTCAGTTTAGTGAGTTCGAGCCCCAGATGTGTTTTGCGTGCTATGTTTGTGTGTCGTCAGTTCCGACTCATATAAATTATGGGCCATGTTCTTTTTATATATCTTGGCATTAATTTTATAACAAAAACATACATTTTCTAAAATATGGACCATAAAACATGAAATATTGCTAAAAAAGTTTTTGGACCCTGTGCAAAAGTACATTCAGCCCATGTCTAGAATCAGCCCATTGTGTCATAAGTCTTAAGACTATTGCTTGCATGATCGTTTTAGTCTTAGTCTGAATATTGTCATAATTTAGGCATGATAAGTTTATGTTGTGTTTGTTCTTCTCGATAATTTATATTACTTATCTCCTCTTCGTGTTTCCTTTTTTTTCTTTGCAAGTTTGTTAAGACAAACGTTTGATTTCAGATAAGTTAGCGATAAGTTTGAATAAAAGACATTTTGTGTCAGGCCAGAAACGCGCTGACAAAGGCGGTACTGCAGATCAGGTGTTACAAAGCGAATGGAAACAATGGATCTAATGACTTGTTTATTTTTTTCTTTTAGTTTCTATTGGATTTAAATCTCTTTTTGTTTTCTCGATTCGATTGTGTTGAGCTGAATCATTTTACCTATGATTTGAATACTAGCAAATAAAACATATTTTTTTTAATATTTGTTTTATAAAAACGGAACCTAAACATGTTTTATATGTAAACACATACAAAACAGAAAGCGAGATAATTGGGGAAAGATAATTTCTTTTTTCTTGAAATATTATTATTACACAATTAGCAAAATAATCGTGGAGTGGGGTAGTTGGTTCATTCCTCCTTGGAGTTGATTTAATTAAAACAAACATTAATCTTTTGCTTCTTTACTTCTTAATATCGTACTTTATTTAATATAAATCAAAGTTTCTCATAGATTCTTCTCGTCTACAAGTTTACCATCTTATCTTTACTTTTGCTCAAATTCTTAATCCGAACCCAAATAGGAAATAGATTTCTATAAATTTTGTGGTTTTTTTTTAATTGGAGAGAGAGAAGGCATGACGGACAAAGTTTTCAATATTTTTTTCTATGGATTTTTTATTCTTTCTGTAATGTTGTCCATATTGTGCAACTGTTGTTGTAATCTACCGAAGCCAATCAAGACTAGCGGTGTCAATGGTGGTGATGGCGGTGTCGGCAAAGGTGGTGATGGCGGTATTGGTGGTGGTGATGACGGTATCGGCAAAGGTGGTGATAATGGCGTCAATGGTAGTGGCAGCGGCGATGGAGGAGGTGGCGGCGGAACGACGGTGACGGTGGTAGTGGTGGTCGTGGCTGCGGAACAAATTAATTTTGTGTAATGATTTAACGATTGCTTTTGAACAAAGAAAATAATTTGACGGTTTCTTGTTTTTTGTTTTAATTATAAAGATTTCTTTGGAATGAATCTTTCTATCTAGTATAATTGAAATAGAGATTTATATGTTATTTTTCTTATGTGCAGAGATAATAAATTTTAAAAGTTATATCGTTTTATTTTAGAGATGGAATTCAATTTACAATTTGATTTATTTTCGGTCTTTTTTGGTATTCAGATTTATCTTTAGCTAGGTCAATATATACTCTTATATCTTCCGTAAATTAGATCATTACAAACTCTCTGACCTGAAACATAGAACACGCAATTAGTGCGAAACTTATATATCTCTTTTGATTCATATAGTGAAGGTTGAGATTACTCTCCGGCTTGAAGAGGAACTCGATTAATAGTATAACCAATCACTCGATTACATTGAAGACACGGATAACTGGAAGTGGAAACTACCAGAGAGCAAAGAATTCATTAGCGGGATCTTGACTTGAAGATGCAATATAATTTCAATCATAACATAACATATTGTTATTCGGATTGAGGTTTTTCTCCTTGTCGGTTCATTCGGATTGAGGTTCCAATTTTCGGATTTCTGAAAAGGTAACTAATTGTAAACAAATTAAGACTTATTCGACAGTAAAAGAATACCCTGAGACCTATGGTAATCTGATAGAAAGAGAGAAATATCATTACTTAAAAAAGATCCGATTACATTGAGTGAAAGTCAAAACAAAATCAAAACTAAAAATAACATAACAGATCAAACCAAACTAAGACGTTAAAAGCTAATAGCGCTTGCTTAGGCCTAAAACATAGATATAAAGTAGATTATTGGTACCATCTAATTGTTACCACCACCACCCTCATTAGCACCACCTTCATTAACACCACCACCACCACCCTTATTAGCACCATCTTCATTACCGCCACCACCACCACCCTCATTAGCACCACCTTCATTAACACCACCACCACCACCCTTATTAGCACCATCTTCATTACCGCCACCACCACCACCCTCACCCTCATTAGCACCACCTTCATTACCGCCACCACCACCACCCTCATTAGCACCACCTTCATTACCGCCACCACCACCACCCTCATTAGCACCACCTTCATTAACACCACCTTCATTAACACCACCACCACCACCCTCATTAGCACCATCTTCATTACCGCCACCACCACCACCCTCATTAGCACCACCTTCATTACCGCCACCAACACCTCTAGCTCTAGCCGCTTCGATGGTAGCATTCCATTCTGTCATTCTGTTAGTTTTTGCTTGGATAGCAGCAGCATAAGCATTTTGTCTCTCTTTGTAAACAGCTTCTTTGGTTTGAAAATTGGTGCACGCTTCTTCATCACTAGGGCGACTAAGGAAATTTCTTGCAGCATAACGTGCGTTTAAATATGCTCTTTTCTGCTTTTCCCTAGCTATCACTATTGCTAAGGTACCATAGCAATGACTCAAAAAATTTATAATTTGCAAACCTTTGATATAAATTCTTTCAGAAATCCATTCATGTAAACCTGTGGCTAAAATAAGATATCTTCCCCCGACAACAACTACATAAGCTGGGAATGCCACATATCTAGTAAATTTAATTGTAGTTGCATAAACAAGAGCAATTAGTGAAAACCCACCCGCGAGAAGAGACAGTTCATCAAGACTTTTTTTGTAAAAAAACCAAATATTTGGTAGAACAAGCTCGTAAGCCTTGAGCACTAGATAGATGACGAAAAAGGTACCAAAAACTACTAGCCGGCGCACAGGCCTAAGATTTGGATGAACCAAGGGAGAGGGAGAAGATGATGATGGTGGTGCAAATGGGATTGTGTCGTTGTCTTCCCTATTTGCAGCAATCTCAGTGAATACCAAATCAACAACAACAGCACTTATGAGAAGGGAATGCATAGCTATTGAAACTATGTTAACCCTGAAAAAGGGAAAAGAAATATAACTGATGTTAGTCAAATTTGTTATCAAAAATTGAAAAACAAAGAAAAAAAAACTAAAATTCACCGGTTTAGGTGCTCGGGTTCCCGTGGTAGAGGAGGCATGATTCTCTTCAAAGTACTGAACTACAATTTGAGCCCTTTTTTTTTTTTTTTTTTGGTTTTGACTGCAATTTGAACTTCGCAAGAAATCATATGAACATATATATATATAGGCATTTTTTTTTTTGAAAAAGAATGGCATAAATTTAACCAGAAAGCAAAAGAATCAATCAATAAGGATTGCATATACGGAAGGATTGCAGAAAAAAACCAAGTTCTTCTGAAATTTTCCGATGATGAAAAGGGTAATAACCATTTTAAAATCAAATAAAATAAGAAAATAACCATCTTCAGAGAGGACAAGAGAAGGAAAGAGGAGAGAGAGATAGCTCTTCTAATGATCTCAGAAAATTCAGAAACATAAAAAAGGAAAGAAGAAGGACAAGAGACGAAAGAGGAGAGATAGCTTTATCAATATCTCTCTCAGAAAATTCAGAAACATAAAAAAAGAAAGAAGAAAGGGAAAGAGGAGAGAGAAATAGCTCTTCTCAATGTGTTATGCGCAAAGACATAATGGGTAAGAAACTAAGTTTGACTACATTGAATATAATGGAATTTTGTCCGCTTGAGTTTGTTCTTTCGGCTTTGCATATTATCATGGAATAAGGACGGTCTAAACAAACGGAGACCTGGTTTACCGAAATGAAATAATCGCTAACCAAGCTTTGTTATCGGTTAGTTTTGGGTTGGAATTAACCCGAATTGTTACATTCTTTTTAATTAGAGAAACTCCTTTTCTTGGCCCAATACCGCATTTATGTCGTGATAGATACTTCTTTTCGAACATTTTCATATATTTTTTTCACTAGGGCTTTTGTCACAGAAAACACATATAGGTCTGGAATTCTTTGATATCTATCTTATTAACACAGATAGGTTTGGAAATCATTTGATCTTATTGCATGATACTTGTTGATTGGGAAGATTACAGCATACACGTTCTTAGAAGGCCAGGCCAGAATAAATCACAAAGATATATATATTCTCATAATTTAAATACAATCTATACTTGAAGCTAGAGGAAGTTTTATTTTTATTTTATATGTAAAATACACATTCAGTTTTAATTTTTTTTTTGAGTATGTAGATAATGAATGTCCAAAATTTCCCGAAAAAGATTAAAGAAAGGAAAACAACTTCTAAAATTTCATAGAAAATTAAATGACAATCGATTTTCAATCTGTTTCGTCTGTTCATAAAAAACCAAGTTACTGCAATATGAATTATCGACTATCATAACACAGATAAACTGGTCGGGATTGAGCAACACCAAGATCTAAGAGAAATCTTTTGATCCACAACATTCCATCTTACTATCTAATTTGTGTTGTTGTTCTAGCCCATCTGAAACAATATACTACGAATTTTCAACAGTCGGTCCGAGGATTGGTCTTGATTTTGTTCATAATAACCCTTGGTTAGAAAATCCTTAAATTATATTTAATTTTGAGTTTCCTTACAGTTGTGCCACTGGGCTTAAAGCTGCCAGCCAAATGGCTGTAAGCCCATACTCTTTTGCCTCAGTTAGAACAACCCTATATTGAATTCCTAAACCGAGCACAACAGCTCACATGATATAATTCAAAGATCCATTAGAATTTTACTTTGGGATATATGTCCTTTTAGCCAACGAATAAGTGGAGGGGACAAAACTAAATATACATGTTTTGCTACATATATAGCCCACATTGTACCTGAAAAGAGAATGATTAAAGCAAATACTATATAACGTCAGACTTATATTGTAGATACATCTGGATTAGTTTGTCATTTCTCACAATAAATGACATGTAAGTTTTTAAATTGGAGAGATTTCATCTCCTAGTTGATCGTCTTATGACCGTTCCTTCAGTATATATATATAAAGAACGGATGGAAGTGATATTTTACCCCATCTCTTAGTTATGACTTATGACCGTTCCAACAATGTTTTAACCTGACTAATAAACATGTCAGTAGCGTCTATGATTACACATGCATCGCGCATCGAACTTGTTCCGTCTGGAGAACGGCCACAGCTTATATGGCATCTTCTAACATCCAAATTTGTTCCATCCATCCTCTTTGATTCAACAGTCGGTCCGAGGATTTGTCTTTGTTCCGAGAGAGAAAATGTTCTAGTTGATTTTCTTGCTAAATTGTCTCTCAAACTTTTTGATTCGGCCGAATTGATATAAACTAATAAAAATATGGGTGGATTACTATAGTAACTTTTATTTCTAAAATGTCAAACAAAAACAAAATGAGAACAATGGTGATGCTTGGGAATCTTAACTTAAGGGAACATGTTGGTATGGTTATGCATATCATGACACAGTTATTGGATTGTATTATATTGATGACTATCGATCAAAGGGCTTGTGCCAAATGTTTGTTATTGGAGCAACCAACAAGCCTATAAACGAACAAAATCCGTGAACACAGTTGTATCTATATACGTACAAAAACCAAAATAAAAACGAATAACATTTGGATGCAACATCCAAATGCTGCGTGTGTGCACTATCTAGGTAGATAAACGAAGAACCCTAGCTGACTGACAGTGTGATAATATTAGCCTAAATGGTCAGTTGTTCACTCGTAGAATATATAAATGGTCAAAACTTTATTAATAGAAATATATTGATAAAGCGAAATATTTATTTATCAGCTGTTACCCATTTAAGTAATAAGTACATATATAAAAATATATTACATATAGGAATCCAATGAAATGGAAAAAAAGGTGAGAGACAGTAAATATAGGGCCCAAAATATAGGATTCCGAATTTTGCTTTGCATGACAAAACTTGGGATCTAATTAATCTTTGGCAAAAAGAGAGTGTTGCGTAAATCCGAATAATTATGAGTGCGAGGCATCGATGCATGTAAAGGGGAGACATAAATTTAGCAATGGTCCTTTTTGGTCCAATCCCTTAACCTTAAATTAAGGGTTTTTATTAAATGATTGATTACGCTATTGAACGTTTTTTTTTTCCTTTTCTTACTAGAGCTTCAAAATTGCTAGCATGCGCGAGGGAAACTATATCATGTGCGATTATCAATTTCAAATTTCATATTTCGGGTTTCGCTACAATTATTATATGATTTATTTAATATAGTAGCGAAAACCATGAAATTCTAATTATTTTGACTCTGAATAAAATAGAATTTTTTAATATGCATATATCTAATAAAAGAAGAAGAAAAATAAAATAAAATAATGCATATGTCTTTTTGACAAAAAAAAAAAGTTTAAGTATTTGGAATAATTTATGTGCATTTTGCAAATTCCATGTTCACTTATATATTTCTTTTTTAAAAAAATCAAAAATATAGTTATAACTTGTAAGTATTTTTCAAATCTTATCTTTCAGTTAGTGATTTGTAAAAAAAAAAAGTATTTATTTTTTCATATTTAAATACATTTTTTAAAACCTTTATTTATTTAAATACATTAGCCATTGCATTTTTGATGAATCTTGAGCGTTTTATGGTTTTTATTTCACTATAAAAATCATAACAAGTTTCTTAAAACAGTCGTAAGTCGAAACCTTAAAAATCAATTAAAAACTTATCAAAATCTCCGATTAGTTCAAATTCATCGTTAAATCAATAATTGTCCACCAATTCCTTAGATTGTCGGTGCAGAACCACCCTAGTAAACCTGTTAGAAATTTCTCCAAATATATAATTAAACTTGCTAAAGCAAAACCATGAAGCGACAAAACTCCACGCGTTTGAATACTGTCATCATATCCTCTTCGAACGTAAAACCATAAAATCTCAAAACACTTTTAACATATATCTAAATATAGCCACGAAATCTTCTTCTGTAGATACCACTAATCTCTACATGACGTGTTTGCCTTTTGTTTCTAATGACCTCACGTGGTGGTTAATTTCAAAGGAATCCATTTCCTTTTGAGACAGCCAATATGTCACCATATATAGCTTGCCCCCAAAATTCCATTAGAAAACATGAAGTCGCTGTTAACCACCGTTTATGCATTTTTCGCTTGTATATTTCAAAGATCGGAAGAGCATAGATTTGTACTTTTTTGTAAATCATATAAGAAATTGGTATTCGTTTGTGTGATAATAAAAATATAAAGATTTAACTTATTCATTTGTAAGCTGCATCATTTGAAAGAAAAAAAACAAAAACAAAAGCTGAATTGCTGTAGACCTCTTTGTTTTTATTGCGAAGTTTCGAGGGGAATCTTTCTTACAGTGTGGTTGTGGACATAGCATGTGTGGTCTCAATTACCTTTTTTGGCAATTAAAATTTCTCCTTCTCCCACTTACATCAACTTATGATGATTCATGCCCCCACCTCTCGTGTAAGATTAATGTTCCAATTGTTCTCAGAAATTTGAGTATGTTTTAGTTTTACTCTTTAGTCATTACATACTATTGAATGTATGCCCTTCAAAGAGAGCGCAAACAAAATTATATGTGAACAACAAACAATAGATGTCAAAAATATACTATTTTTATAAGTTTTTTTTTGCTCACCCAAATACTTGAAGGGGCGTAAATAAGCTTTATCTCATTAAGACTTGTAAACGGTATTTTGTATCGCTGAAGAAATAATTATATGTAATTAGGTTGTTTTAATTATACGTTCAGTAATAATAATATGGTAATGATTTTATGTTGCTTGAATGTAGCTCAATTAGCAATCTACACGTACTTATGTTTTACGCCTAAGTATTTAATGAGCATTCACATTTTTATTATTTGGAGTAGAAAAATAGCTAGCCATTATTAAGCAGGACCATCGTTTTGTATTTAAACCATTTTGAAATGTGTCATTCAAAAGTTCCTACACAAAATTTATTCATACGAATATATATAGTCGAAAACGTTTTAATTTAAATCGCATTTTGACCAACGATGATAACATGCAGTAAAAATACAACATGGAGGAGTGTTAGTATATATTGTGAGCAGACACAGTCACACGGCACTGGGCACAACATGTTCTGTAATCGATATGAATATTGGACCCGACGAACAATCAACAACTTATCTAGTCAAAATACTCCTACGGATAGAACACTTTAAAAAAAAATTCTATAAGTAAAGAAGAAAAATAAGATGGATATATCTATTATATGGTTTAATTTGATTTTTCTAAACCATTTGTTATGAAGTTTGAAATACAGTTTGACATTATTATACGGATAAAATCAAGTCTTAAATCATACTGTGGGAGAAGACTATATATGAACCTAGTTAGGATAGCAATATAACATTAAGATCCAAGATCACTTCACTTGACCAGTGGTCCTAATTAATTCTTGAACAATCATAGTATATTTTTTTTGTTTCAGGAAAAAAATGCTGAAACGAAATAAATGTAAAGCCGTGAATTTGTTGGGAGAGGAGTGGTAGATACTTAATTCACATGCAAGTGCATTTGTATTTTCATGATAAAGGCTTCTTAAGCTTCTTTGCGTGCATGTGTATTTTGGATGTATATATAAATACAATATATAATTAGCTAAAGAGTACAAAAGTTATTTTACTTTTAAAACATAACAAATTTTTTTTTGAAAAAAACCATTAAATTTTGATTAATTTAAACTAGTTAATTATCACATTTTTCACCATTTCAATATAGTTGGAGAAACATGTTTGAGCAAGTCAAATTTACATTCCGTCATCGCGAATCGAATACGTGTGCTGATACACTAGCTAGAAAATCAATTACTGATATTAATCCATGGTGTTTGTACCATTGTTGCCCAAATTTTCTATATTCCCTTGTAAACAGAGATTATGATTCGCAAAATCAATAAAGTTCTTAGTCGGAAAAAAAAAAAACAATCTAGTTGGGAATCACCAAAATCTATCCTCGTAAACAATCTTTTTTTTTTGGTAAAATCTATCATGGTAAACAATCTTGTGAATAGTTACAATATACAATTCGCAATAAATTGAGTTCATTGCCTTTTGTAAATAAAATTAAAATAAATTGATATAAACACAACACGTGTATATACACATGCAATCTTTATACAATTCACATTTTCCAAAATTTGTAACCAATTTGTCCACGTATCGTCTCGAGGAAGAGAAAAATGAAATCGTCGGTAACCAAACAAATCCATCTAGAATTTCAATCTAACATCAAACAGAGAAAAAAAAAAAAAGGGTGAGAAACTGACAGAGATTGGGCTGATGTGGCAGATATAAGAAGATTTGGAGTGACGTGGCAGAAACAAGAAGATCTGGTTGGTGCATAGTTTTGCCTTGTAATCGCCATTTATTTCATCCTTAATGCTCCTCGACAACCTGTCACCGCCCCTAACTGTTTTCCTTGTTTTCCGATTATCAATGAAGATAAAAAAAAAAATCTCCTATAAATATTTATACTCCCGACCAGATTATATATGGTATTTAAAAAAAAAAATTAATTTGATTTTTTTTTAAAAATTATAATTCTTGTAGGTTTATATGAATGGTTTAAAAATAAATAATTATTATTCTCTCCGTTTCTAATTATTCAATGTTTTAGAAAAAAAAATTGTTTCAAAAAGATAGATTTTAAAAATTTTATATGCATTTTTTATTAGTTAATGATAATGAATTGTTCGTCGAAAAAAAAAATGATAATGAATTGTAAACTTCAAAAAAAAAAATTAAGTTTATTGAATTACTATTGGTTTAAAATTATAAAAAAATTGTTAATCACCAAAAATGATGCATTTATAATCAAAATTTAATATGTGTGAAAAAACTTAAAAAATCTATTAATAAAAAACGAAAAGAGTATTTATCTCTAGCGTCTTCCCTCTCAGAGTTCTCTGTTACCGTCGACTTCTGATCTGAAGCAATGAGTCATCGCCTGTCTCAACAATCTCGCTGCCTGTGACACCTTGGCTCTCGCCACGGCGGAGCTTGACTCAATCGCTAGAAACCTCACTCACAATTCCTTCACTTCTTTCCTGCATCCACAACACCGATTCTTCGTGCAAATCTTCGGTGAGGAAATAATGTGTCGTTGTTGTCTTGTCGATAGGCTTCCCTCTGCTTGTGCCACCGCTACTGCAGATATGTCCGCTAACGTCACGAGGCAATCGTTCGCCTCCGTCACAAAACCGCTTTTTAAGAAATATGAAAAAGAATACTTGCTTTATCATCAAGATCGTGATGTGTTTATTGATACAGGAATTTTGCAATCCAAAGAGGTATCAATACCCTCTAAACGATGTAGTAAGAGGTTATCGAATCCAATATTGGGAAGTAGTTCTAACCACTAAGAATGCAAGGAATTTATGTAAGTTAAGCTAATTAAAGAGAGTTTTGTGATTAAGTATCCAAATTAAACAAGTAAAACAACTAAGCAAGATGTAATCCAAATAACAAAAGCGGAACAAGAGATAAGGTTAATGATATAGGGTGATCCAAGTTCATGAGTTAGTGGTGTTCATTTACTCAAGAAGCTAATCCCTAGGCAATATATCTCTAATCTAGATTAGTTCTCTTTCAAGCAACTAATCACTATGCTAATTATCAAGTCCATTAGCAAATCATCATTTGTGGATTAACAATTAGCAAGCATTAAGAATCATAACAAGATCAACCAAAGATATACCCTAAACAACTAATGTCTTAGGTTAGGAACATAAATCTCTTGTCTAGTTTGGTCTTGGCATTTCATCAAACACTTGGTGTTCATGAAATGCCTTGTGATCTAGATCCACTCTTTTAAGCTAGATCTAGCATTAGGGACTCTAGACAAGAAGGAATATAAGATTATCTAATCCAAAACACCACTAATCAAACCCTAGATCACCCTAATCTACCTTATCCCAAGATCCTTAAGACTACTCACTAATCATCATGGGTTTAACAAATCCAAGAGAAGAAGTGTTAAAGCTCATGATCAAGATGATTGAATGATTAGAAAGTAGAAGATAGATGGATTCAATCAAGAAAACAATACTCAAATTGCATAAATTAAAAGGATCAATCTCTTACAAATCACTCTTAGAGAGGGTTTTTGCTTAGAAAAAGACTTAACCCTTCCAAATTAAGTTTTTGGGCTTAAATAGTGAATAGTGACGAACCGGGTCGAACCGGGTCGACCCGGGACAAACCGGGTACCGACCCGGTTTAAGTGGATAAAATGTTTGGTATCGATCGATACCGAGGGGTATCGATCGATACCGATGACACACCTCGGTATTACTGATCGGTATCGAGCCTGAGTTTTTACACCGATGAGCCAATACCGAGCAGTGGCCTTCTTCAGTGGATACCGAGGTCACTCCTCGGTATCACTGCTCCGTATTAAGGACTTTTTCCCCCGGGATCTTCTTGTGGCAATACCGAGCTGTGACACCGAGCAGTGGCACATTGGTATCGATCGATACTCGGTGTCACACCTGGTATCTATCGATGCTCGGTGTGATCTCTGTCTCCTTTCCTCGGGTGACGAATCTCCTCGTTTAACACCTGAAAAGGACTCCAAAACATGCAAGACACTCTAGGACCTAGTATGAGAACCCTAAAACTCTAAATGAGACAAAACAAGTATGATATGCAATGAAGATCCAAGTAAATGATCTTAAACCTATATGAAATGCGTTCTAAATACATGTAGAATATGCACATATCATTTATGGAATTCGGGAATGAGTTGGATAGTATATCGGAGACAAAATGAGGAGATAGAAAATGTTTGATATAAAGAAGGGTATTCCAGAGGAAAAAGTATTTCTCTCTTTGGTTCACCTAATTTAGAAACATCACTTAATTTTGTTATTAATAAATGATAGACAAAGATAATATTTTTTTATTGTTTGATTTATTTTTAATTAAATTAAACGATGTTTTTAATGTAAAAAAATAATCTAAATTTCTGTTTTTTGGCAACAAAATTATATATTTCTTAAACTTGCGTTTCTAATTTCAAAAATTTATATAGTAAAATAGAAAAGTATTAAATATTATTTTTATTAGAAAACTAACCGTATTAACTTGAATGGACACTTACATATTATAACTTTATATTACTACTATATTAGATCATGCGTGATATGCGGTTAAAATAAAAAATATTTAAATAATTGATAATCTGTATAATTATAACCCATATAATTATATTTTAAAGTAAAATTTTCATTTCGTTATTCATATGTTACATATTATAATTTACATTAAGAAATTTCAAAATTGATTCATATTAACTACAAATAATCTTTCTAAATGAATGATAGGATTCGATAACCAAATTTCAAATCTTATTTGATATATTATATAGATTTCACAATTGACATATTTTTGTAGTTTGTATTTTTTTTTTTATCGTATTTTACTTTTTTGATTTTATTAGTTTTCATATTTTTGTGAAAAACACAATTTCCTTTTAGATTTTTCTGTTATTTTGTCTATTTAAAAATAAATAATTAAAAATTGGAAATTTATATTATTGTATTGATACATGTCACGGTCTAAATTAACGATAACATGTGTCACGAATTCGTGAGTTATAATTATCATATAATAAAATTAGACAAACATAAACACATATAAACACCATAAAATATTAAATGCATACTCGTCGTATTAAAATTAAATATATGAATTTTTATATATCACAAATATGATTTTTAAAAATTAATATATATGTTTTTTCGACGTAATTATATATATTTTTTTGATTCTAATTTTCTGATTTTTAATCAAATTTTTCTAATTCTTTGGATCAATCTTCATAATACTTTTTAAGAATATACTTTTGATTGAATAGATTTTTCTTTCAATTTAAAAATACAAAATATATATGGTTAGAGAAATGTTAAAGGGTGTGAACTGGAGTGGAGGGAGATATGAAGCTTTGACTTTTCTCACGTGAGAACTAAGAATTTGAAAGCTTTGCTCTTTAATAGTATAGATGTAAATCTTTGACAGTTTTCATGACATAAAGTCATATAGAGATCGGGTCGGGTCGGGTCGGGTCGGGTGTATCACTTTTACGTACGGCTAATGCACGGCGCGATACGTGGCCCGATGAATGCGGGCAATGTGGGTCCCCGTTTTATTTTTGCTTTTCTCCTTTGTGAAAACTTGTGTGTAATATAACGAAATAAAATCACTTTCTTCTATGTAAAGATTGTAACAATGTGGAGTCTCTCTCTTCCTCATAAAGTGAAAACTCTTGAATTTGGGGGTAAATAATTGGCGGCAATCGGTAGAAAGTTGGTAAAGAAGTAAACAATTTTGAATCGAAATGTAGCTACTTAATTAGTATCATATTTACTGAATACGAATGATTAATAATTGAGGTTAGTATATATTGAGTTTTTGGCAAAGCTAAAGATGCAAATGTAGTTGGCAATGACATGCATGTAAATAGAAAAAGGGTTTAGGACCAAAAAAGGTTAAAGAAGTAATGATAGTGTTACTGTTGAGATTAGCAAAAACCCGTTCGTGATTGATGCTCCTAACTTGTTTTCTAAGCAAACCAACATTTCTTCTCCCTTTTTCGTAACCGATTAATGTAAGAAAACGTAAATATCAATGTTTACAGCCGCATCACTTGTTTTTTAAAGAAAATAAAATATTTTTTCCAAAATTTCTTACAAAAATGTAAGCATGGAAAAACTATTTTTATTTCAGAAACGTAAGAGTGGATATGTAGTTATGCTTATGTATGATATCACGTACTCATTAACTCATATGTCTGATGTAATGTAGTATTAGTTTAGATTAGTTTTGTAAAGATAACTTATGTAGATTCATGGCATTTGCATGTATAAGCATAATAGTCTTTGCATTAATTTTTGTTGGTCAAGTCAAGTATAGTCTTTGCATTTAGATTGATAAACAGAGAAACACTAAGGTCAGTTTCGTCATAATAAGATGATTCACCTTGAACTAGATTAGCCGCGAAAGTAAACAAGTGAAAAACGAGAAGAGTCGGAAGACAAAAAGGCTTATGTTTGCATTTGGTCAGCAAAACAAACATAATAAATATACATTTGCATAAAATACAAAAACTCTCATCATAATTCATAACTGTATGAAACGCCTCACATAAGTCAACTCGATATACTTTAATTTGTCGAACTTTTTTTAGCGTTAAGTTTTTACGTCACATACAAATAATATTAAATCCAGGAATCAATGTGATAAAAGATTTTCGAGTTATCATTATTATCTATATAAAAAATAGATTTTGATATATAAAAAAATATGACAAAACGGTTACAAACCTACCTCCACCGTAGAAATAGTAATCGAATTTTTTGTTAAGTTTAATTTTGACAAAATAAATTAAATGTTAGCAAATAATATTTCTCAATCTCTCTCTAACACTAACTTTGGAGTTTCCTTCCCTCCATAAATACCGAACCTCACTCCTTCTTCTTCCTCACCATCATCTCTCCAATTAGCAAAACTTAACTCTTCTGTAACAAGAGCGCAAGCTCCAAAGCGCTCTTGTTCTTTCTTCATCTTCTCCTTTACCCTCATAATCCACACACACAAAAAATGGCTATTATTAAACTAGTAATTCTCTTTACCACATTTCTCTTCTTGAACATCGCCGACGCCAAAATCCCCGGCGTTTACTCTGGCGGCGCGTGGCAAACTGCACACGCCACTTTCTACGGTGGCAGCGACGCATCTGGCACTATGGGTCAGCCCTCACAAAACAGAGCATACATACTTACTTTTTTGAACAGCGCATAAAAACAGAGTAAAATTCATCCCAAATTTTTTGAATTTACAGGAGGAGCTTGTGGTTACGGGAACCTTTACAGTCAAGGCTATGGAACCAACACGGCTGCTTTGAGCACGGCGCTGTTTAACAGTGGTATGAGTTGTGGATCCTGCTTTGAGCTAAAATGCGCCAACGACCCGCAATGGTGCCACTCAGGTAGCCCATCGATCCTCATAACCGCAACCAATTTCTGCCCACCAAACTTGGCTCAGCCCAGCGATAACGGAGGATGGTGCAACCCGCCACGTGCCCACTTCGACCTAGCCATGCCTGTCTTCCTCAAGATCGCTCAATATCGCGCCGGCATTGTCCCTGTCTCATACCGCAGGTACAAATCTTATATCCATGTTTCGAACCACAAAGCAAACTAACCTGTTATTAAGACCATAATTATCGATTTTTTTTCTTTTTAGACAAAACTGCTAAAAACAATTAATGGAGGGCATTTTTTCCACTTTTTTATTCTCTATTTTACCTTGTAACTTTACTAAATGATATTTCGAAAAAGAAATTTTTTTTACTAAACGATTATTGTTTTAGTTATTATCAAGTTTTTTTTTTTTTTTTTTTTGGAACTAAAGTTATTATCAAGTTTAGCACGCTTTTGCGTGTTATTTCAATTTTTACGATATTTAACTGAATAAATGCAACTTTCGTGTCTCTAATGCGCACATTAATTTATAAAATTGTCCAATAGTTTTTTTTTTTTTTTGGTTACATGAGTAAAATGTTGAAAGGAGTGAGTAAACGACCCTAAACGAGTGTGAAATGTTGGTATGTTTTGTAGGGTGCCTTGTAGGAAGAGAGGAGGGATAAGGTTCACGATCAACGGTCACCGTTACTTCAACTTGGTTCTGATCACTAACGTGGCGGGAGCAGGAGACATCGTGAGGACGAGCGTGAAAGGTTCACGGACTGGTTGGATGAGTCTGAGCAGGAACTGGGGTCAGAACTGGCAATCTAATGCTGTTTTGGTTGGTCAGTCACTTTCTTTCCGGGTCACAGGCAGTGACCGTAGAACCTCTACTTCATGGAACATCGTTCCTTCTAACTGGCAGTTCGGTCAAACCTTTGTCGGGAAGAATTTCAGGGTCTAAGCGAGTTTCGAGAAACTAAATTTGGGGGGAAATCGAAAATATTAAAGTGGTCGAGACAAAAGAAAACTCTCCGCTAATTTCGCTTCTCCCTTTTTTTTTTGAAAATTTTATATATGGAAAGTAGAGTAAAATGTTGGGAGAATAGTAATATCTTTGACTTTTGTGTGTGTTTTTTTTCTTTCTTCTTTTGGGTTTGGTGTTTTAATTGTGAGTTGTAAAAGGGGAAATGGGAGAGAGAGAGAGAGAGAAAGAGAGTAGCTGAAGTGGCTGTGAGAAAATTTTGTAACAGCCCGCAGCTATCTCTAAAGTATTTACATGGTTTGGGTTGTAACGTTTAGTTTCGTGTAATCTAAAAACATGGTTGTATTATTATGATACTAATCTTCTGGTTTGTTTTTAAAATTTAACTTAGCCACTTACAAAAGAGTTTCTCTTAATTAAGACTGAAGTTAATGCACGTTAGTGATAGATCCACGGGGATCCCACTTAAGATTTTGGTAACGAGAAACAAGAATAATTCAATGGCTATTGGTCTAAAAAGCCTTTCATAAGTGGGAATTGGTTTTTGACCGATGAATTAAAATATAGAAATAAAAGTATTTCCGACAGCATTTGATGCAAACGTAACACAAGTCCCTTTACTTTGCTATCCATTCTTCCTTTTTGGTGATATGAACGGAACATGTCTTCTCCACTTACAAATTTAGCTAAAGTTTATATTCGTTTCATTTATATATTTTTTAGTTGTTTTATATTACTCCACATTTAAAGGTTTGATTGACTACAAGAAACACATGGGTATAATAACCGACGAATTCGTTGCAAAATAGGTATTGCCACGAAGTAACGACGAAAGACAATTTATCGTAAATAGATCGTCGTAATTCAACATTAGAATACACATCGTCGTAAACAAAATCGATGTAATTTTGTTGTAAACAAAAATAGCCGTAAACAAAATCGATGTAATTGCGTTGTAAACATAAATCGTTGTAAACGAAATCGATATAATTTTGTTGTAAGCATAAATCGTTATAAACGAAATCAATGTTAATTTATTATAAATTACCAACGATTTAACAACCACTCTTAATTAATATAAATAACTTTAATTAATATATATTTCGAATTTATTTTTAATATTTTATATATAATATAAAATTATAAATTAAATAGAAAATATATTTATAAATTTAAATTCAAAATACAAAATAAAATTCATAAAACAAAATAAAATTCAAAATACAAAAAAACTAAAATCTAATCCCCAATGTTAATATCTCCGAAAAGTTTCGTGTTTGAAGCTTCTGCGGTTTGCCGTTCGAACTCCGTCCGCTCATCCGATTCTCCTTCGTTTGTGGTTCTTTCTAACCATCGTTTGTATATACATAAGAAAATTATATAAATTTTATGAATCTAAAAATTAAATTCAATCCTATATCTATTCCAATCATCCAAAATTTTAATTATAATCTTATCTAATTCCAATTCCAATTCTATCTAATTATAATTTCAATTAAAAATCCTATTTAATTATAATTCTACAATCTACTTTAATAAATTTCAATTAACAAAAATAAAAAAGAAGAAAATATTATATTTTTTTGTTTTTGCTAAGATGAAATCGCAGAGAGAGAGTGTGAGAATTTAGGGAGAGAGTGAAAAGTGAGGAACGAGTGAGGGAGAAGGATATGGGCGCTGAGTATATATAGATTTAAAATCTGGACGTGAGTAATTTATCAACAAATTTACGGCGAATCGTTATAAATTCGTCGCAACGTTTTAATCGAATATTCAACCAATTGGTTTTTCCGCATGCGGCAAAACGTTGAAAAGTCATGTTACGATGAATTTACCATGGTTCGTCTTTAATTCATGAAAGCGTCGGAGTAAAAACTTGACATTTGAAAATGTAACTCCGCTGTGTTCATGCTATAATTCCTTTAGATAGTTGGTCTACGAATTACAAAGAGTAAAATTCACTGCTCTTATTCAAACATTTCAGATTGTCGAATTTTTATTTTGTCAAGGTGTCCATATGAAACTTTAGTTTATTTTATTTTGATATGCAAACAAACGAGAATGTTTACATCCGATCCGAGAGAGAAATTACAAAACATTGATTTAAGATTTTTTTTAATATATATATATATATATATATATATATATATATATATATTTAACGTTGTTATTCTATTCTACATGAGGATCTCTCGTAATTATAATGACAATAGATAACGAAACTCATGTCCATATGTTTGAATCTCTACCATTTTAGCTAAAGGAACTTTTATTTTTCTCTTCAAACATTCCATAACCATGGCCTTCAGGTTCCCTGATCGAGGCAACTGGCTATAGATCCATTCCAGAAGGGATTCAATATCATCTGCAAAATCTTTCATGTGCCACTGTAGAAGCTGTGGAACCACAATCTTTTTCTTGCTCGAAACACCCACGGAAGCTTCTAGATACTCCACTCTTGCTCTTCCTAAATCATTCACTACCTCATCTGCTGTATAGACTCTAAGCTGCACATGAATATCAACCTCTTCATCCACATATGTATATTCGAGTAATAATGTACAATCATCAAGATGAACTATGTTTGTACACTTACTGCTGGTGAAGACCAACTTCCGCGACAAAGCGCAAATGTCACGTTAGGCTCTGAATATCCTAAACCATAAGTGTGCCGCAAGAGAGTTTCTTTCTCATCAAGCGAGTCCTTTTTTCATGAAGATGTTGATTAGCTAGCTTCTTGTGGTAGCTGATTCTATTTATAGGTATGAATTGATATGGAACGCACTTACATGTTCTGGTTCACAAGGATGTCGCAAGACAAAATGTTCAATCGCCAAAGCGTTGAGGACTATGCCACCGACATTGAGTGAAGCCTGCAAAAAAAAAAAAAAAAACACAAACACAAAGAGGAGGTTGGATAATTATCTACAGTTAAAGATAAACTTAGAGTTCTTTTCTTTGAATTTTGATCCAAAACGTTACCTTGTTCATCAAGGTAAGTAGTTTATTGTGCGACGAAGGCAACCCATACTCAAGAAAAGCCTATAATTAGAACATATAATTTGATTTTAAGTTCAATTTTTGTGTGATATATATGAAAAAAAATTTCAATAATTTATTTTGTAAATGTGGCCGTACATGCATGATACAAGCGTTGTAGATATTGATCCAGAAAGCGAGTTTTTGCTTGTAGGTCAAGAAACGCAAATCCACCTCTGATAGTTTTTCCATCAAAACACTGTCCAACACATATAGATAGTCAATACAACAATTTCATCAAGAATTATACGATTTGATGAGATGAGTTCGTACGTTAAATTCAGAGAATGTAAAGGTTAAATACCTCAAGCGTGGAACAGCCGGTGAACAATAATGGGTAAAACGGGTCACGTCGATGGAATTTCTTGAAATGTGAATGAAGTTCTTGTAAGGACCAATGTCTCTAGTGAATCCTCCGCTTGAGTCTGGCAATACGTGATAAGGATCAAGATTCATTGCATTCTGATAATAACTATATGTGTTTGATTTCCGGCTACAAGAAGAGGACCGTCTCGAAAACGCGACATCCCCTTTGGTCTTTGATGAAACCTGATTAAGTTCCAAATAAATGCCTATGAGACAGTTTATGAGCTGTTCAGATACTTCGTTTGGGTCGTCTTTGGTCTTCTCTTCCACAAGCCGAAGCCCCTTTCTCACTCTACCCATTTGCGTTCTTGATAACCCATCAAATTCATCTGCCCAGCAAAACCATGAATCTGAGTGCAATGTGAATCATTCGGTTTTGAGAAATGTATATCGAACCAAGACCGGTTTCTATTTTTTGGTTCATTTAGATTTTTAAATTCTTGGTTATGTTCGGATTCCGTTAGGCATAAAAATATTCTTACCATTTAAAAAGAAACTTCCGTATGGCTCTGTTAAGTTAGGTTTGGCTTTGAATACTCTTTACGTCCTCTAGTACTAATGTGGAGCTTATAAACGTAAGGAATTAGCAACTACATACCTGTGAAACCACCTGAAGAAGTGGCATCCAAGAAACCAGGAGCATAAGAGAACGAGAGCCTTGAGTGAGTACTTGGGACAGTATCTAGAGCAGAACGTTGGTAGTGATGTGACAAAGATCGTTGATGAAGATCATGTCTTAGTGGCAAGCTATTGCGTCTCACATGATTCTGTCTCGCCAATGTCCTCTTCTGCTCGGTCATCTCTTGCGTTTGCCTCTGCTCGTAATACAGTTTAAGCTTCAACTCCTCGATTTTTCGGTCTAGACAGAGAATCTCTGCCTCCACAACGGCTAGTTCTTGTATAAGCTCGGAAAACTGTTAGATAATCAAAATTCTCTTAACTTTTTGATCATTAAGAAACTATAATTAACATGAGGTGAGGTATATATATGTGTGTAAATGGTATTGCCTGAGGTGGAATAAACAACGAGGAGAGACTTGGGAGCGAAACAACAGAGCCATCGAAAGCAGAGCGTAAAGTTTTACTCAATGCTTCTTCCTCCTCTAGTTTCTCTTTAAGATGCCTTACCTGCATAAACACAAACAATCAAAGCTATAAAGTAATTGTTAGAATAAAGATTTTGAGTCTTTTGTTTTAGTAACAGAGGTGCTTACTCCTTCCTCTAAGTCATGTCTCTTGTTACTGTGTTGCTGTGAAGCTTCCATGAGGAGTTCCTCAAATTTCATGCGTTTTTAAGTTTCAGAGAAAACAGAAACGGGTCTAAGTAGAGAACGAGAGAGAGGGAGAGAGAGAGAGAGAGAGAGAGAGAGAGTATATATGATTAGAGTGAAACGTGGGAGCCATTAAAAGGGTCGGTCGGAGAATTGGACTGAGAAAGTGGTTACAATGGCTTTTATATAAACAACATTAAAACAGGTGTTGACTTTTGTTTTGGTCACTTGAGGCTGTTAAGGGATAATGTAAGTCACATGAGACTTGCAGGAATAACGGCGGATCAGATTCAGACAAATAAAAGCACACAAAAGAGTTCCATTATAATTACAAACACAGTTTTAGTGGTGGGCATGACATGAACCCCATCACCGTACAGAGTAGAGACTTCTCTCAGGTATTATCTTTTTTTTTTTTTTACTTCTTACATATCCGAAATTTAAACCCCATTTTGATTTTGATTTTCAGTTTATGGATTTGATATCTGTTAATATCATTCATTGAATAACACCAGTTAATTTTGCTCCCTCGTCATAATTATAAACCAATGTATACACTACATACGTAGGCCAAACCTATAAAGCCATCGTCAAAGTCGTCACTTCTCTCAAACGTGTGCTTCAAATCCCTTCATCCTCAGTTGCACTGACCAACCCCAAAGGCAATTTTAACTTTTCGTCATTGAGCCAAGTCTCCTCTTCAAACAAAGTCGGATAGAGCCATTCAATGGAAAATCCGGAGATTACTCCAATCTGGGACATCAACACGGAACAGCTTCTGCATCTGGCTGAGACTCTTGACCATCCGTCACAGCGAGTAAAGGGCTTTTCTGGAACTTATTCCTCAGCTGACCACAAGCAGCACTCGCATCAAGTCCTCTTGTTTGCCTCACACTGGCTGTTATCTTACGCGACTCCAATGCAGCCGCAAACGCTAGGACCTGCACAATTGATTAATTAAAGAGATTAGAGACTAACTGCAGCCAAAGCATCTGTGAAACATTCAAAGAATGGTTAGTTTTAGAGGTGGGCATAAAAACCGAACCCAACTGAAATTCCTTAAACCAAAAGCAAAAGCTGAAGTTTATTTTAAACGGAATAGTAACAATGTTTTATACCGAACAAACTGAGACTAAAACTGACCAAACCAAACCAAAAACGGAATGCCCGGGACTAATGGTTATTAACATACCGCTTTCTTGTAAGGTCGCTTGTAGTCTGATCCTTCTATCGGGTTGTAAGGTATCAAATTTACATGATAAGTTTTACCCCATTCACGGAGTAGCTCTGCGAGTTCCACCGCATGCTCAACTGAATCATTGACTCCAGCTGCATCATCATTTATCAACTTCTGTTAAAGTAAATGATATAATGAGGGAGACGAACATAAATTTTGTTTTATCTCAAGCCTCACACACCTAGAAGGGCATATTCAAAGGAGACTCGTCTATTTGTTTCTTGGAAGTAATCACGACAATCCTTCATAATTGCTTCCAGTGGATAAGCCTTGGCACTTGGTACAATTTTCTCCCGGAGACTCTGGTTTGGAGCATGTAAGCTGATTAGCCAGAAGAAAAACTCAAGAATAAGTAATAATATTAAAATCTGGCAATCAAAGAGAAAAGATCGATCCAGAGCAGACAATGCGTGATTTGAAATAAGATTTTATGTTATATTTGGGATATCCTGACATATGAAGTTTGTGTAAAAAAATCATTTGAGTTATTGAACAACACATGAATAAAGCCAGAAAGTGAGGAAACACCTGACAGCTAAGGTCGACTGAAGCTTATGAGAGGCAAGCTTCTTGATTGTGTTTGGAACACCAACTGTCGATATTGTAATCATTCGTTGCCCGATCTCAATGTCCTAAGTAAAAGGAAAAGCATACCAAGAGTGACTGCTATGTCGTATTATTTTAACATTATACAACTCAATAGTTGTACAAAGACATAAATCATCTATTCCAACATCTTCCTAGTTTCCAACTTACAATCATATTAAGGCATCAAACATGATTTTTTATGGTCAAGTATTTGTCCTGGCTTCTCAATTTATTTACAGTGCATATATACATAGCAAGAACTTCATTCATTTCTACACAGAACCATGTAGAAATGGCAAACGGAAAATGTTACCTTATTCATACAACGATGAGCATCAAGTACTGATTTTAGGTTCAACATTGGCTCACCCATTCCCATGAAAACCACATTTGTCACTCTGTGCTTGAACACATCCTCAATAGCCAACACCTATACATTTAAAATTACACTTGAAAACACAAGCCACATTTACATGTTACTAAGAATTCTTCTTTAAGTGGGATAAAAACACGTATTAATAAACACTGCTTTATGCATTTCTATGATGTCAAACAACATAAAGTACAATGATAGTCTTCTTCAAAATATTGCACAAGGTATTGCACTTAAGATCTTGTCCTAAGTGATTTATCTTGGAACAAAAACACCAATTCATAAATCTGTATCATGCTCTCTCTTTTTACTATCATTCCATGAGGATCTTCCTTTGAATATATTTCATTTCACCTAATCCATAAGCTGCAGAAAACAAGAGATAGCATAGAACTAAACCTGTTCAATGATTTCATGTCTCTGAAGATTTCTTGAAAACCCTCCTTTTCCCGTGGCACAAAACGAGCAACGCAGCGGACATCCAACCTAAAGCAGAACTTCTAGACATCAGTTTGAAACTCAATTATGCAAATCCAGAAAAAACAAATCTCTACAGCAAGAAATTCATATTCACCTGGGACGAGACACAGGCAGTGAGGCGCGTTATGCCCTTTTCTTCTTCCTGGACCGGTATACCGACAGTTTCGATCAATAGGTTATCTTCAAGCTTTAGCAGCAGCTGTAAGATTAAAAGACAAAACATTAGAAACCGTAAACACTTATCAAACAAAACTGCAGCAAGAAATCTCAAAATTACCAATGTTGTTAATCAGTTGAAATACCTTAATGGTACCATCAGTCGCAGTGACAGTTTGGTAAATGGGTGATCTTCCCACCTTAAATCCACCTTCCACAAGCTCTTTTCGAAACGTTTGTGGCACTTTACGAAATTGAGGATTGGTTAAATCATTTGCATAAATGTAAAGGAAGAAACCTAGAATATATATAAAGAATTTGCTCACAATTGCTAAAATCTTCAACTTCTTTAACCTTCCTCTTGTAGATGAGATGATGGAGCTGCTTTCCTCTGTAGCCTTCCTGCCCGCAAAATCAAAATCAGATTCCTTCTTATTCAACTCCTAGTTTGCAATAATCGGATCCTTACTTGACCGAGTTTGATAGCGAGCTGTTGAAGCTCTGGCTCCGACATTCCAAGGAGAACCTGCGAGTCCACGTGTGGAGTACGCGCCGGTTTAGCAGAGGCCGGTTTCGGAGACGGTACGGCGGTGGAGATTGCGGCGGCGAGGGAGTGACGACGCACCACCATACGCGAGATGGGAACAGAGAAGACGAGGTTTTGAAGCATAGCCATGGTGTTGGTTGTCGTCATCATAGCTCGACGATCGCTCACTGTAAAGTAAACCCTTTCGTTCTGCGGCTAAAACCCTCTCTGCAACAAATACAGTCGAGTTTGTTTTTTTTGCTCACTAAACGGATAAGCCAAAAACAAACGTCACACAGTTCGAGTGCAGAAACAAGAACCGGCACGCGTTCTTCAACTTAAAATGTCTGACTCCTCTCTTGATTTGCATTTCACTAAACCGTATAATCGAAAAAATTGGACCGAATTAGACCGACACCTACACTACGTTACCTATCGTGTAAATTGCAGCAGCCAATAAAACTGGAATTCGGATTTGTGTTAACTTCTCTAGTATTTTGACTCGTATCATTGAAAAATTTTGATTCCAAAACTGGAGACATAGGAAAATCTCTACATCAAATGTTTTCAGGAACAAAAAACACAACAGTGGTTACAACACAAGAAGAAAAAATTGCCAATACTTCACTCGATACCACAACACACGAGGAAGCCTAAAGGCTAAACACATGTTCTCTAAGGACAAGTACCCGCAAATTTTAAAGTATCAGTCTCGACCTGCACGGTTTGTCCACAACCGTATTCGTTCCGTCGAAAACGGATTCTCGCAGTAAGAAGTACCCGCCGGAAAGATGTCCGTCATCGAATTAAACAGCTTGACCAGTAATCATAAAGGCTTACTCCCGGTGCCTGCCAAAAGGGTTTTGTTTAAACCGTTTTTCTGGTAACTTAGCTCCGTTTTTTAAACCCAGTTTCTTGGTATCCTTAACCGGATCGGTCTGAGTCGGTTTTCCCAAGTTGTCCTGAAGTTGTTGCAAGGCACGAACCACTTGGTCCATGGTCGGGCGCGACTTGGGTTCGAACGAGAGACATTGCACTGCAATGCTGGCCAATCTCACTGCCTCTTCGGGTAAGTACTGCGTGTCCAGCCGAGTATCCACGATTTGGAGAACCTTGCGTTTGCTTGTGAGGTACGGCCGAGCCCATTCGACAAGGTTTTCTTCTTTAGCCGGCCTGTTATGGTCCAACGCTTTTTTACCCGTTAAAATCTCTAAAAGCACAACTCCGAAACTGTACACATCGCTTCTTGCGTTTAGGTGACCTGAAAGGATATAAGAATGGGAAGATTAAACAAGGATTCAAACCATTATACTCTTATAAAACTTGATCAACCTAACCATTGGTAACAATTTATACCTGATGACATATACTCGGGAGCAGCATAGCCATATGTACCCATAACCCTTGTACTAACATAGCTTAGATCACCCACTGGACCGTCCCTAGCTAGCCCAAAGTCGGAAAGTTTTCCATTGTACTCCTGTTAATGGAAACAAAGCCATCAGTAAAATCCTTCAATGAAAAGTGAATCATCTAATGCTTTGAAGATGTTTTTCTCTGCGTTACCCCATCAAGCAAAATGTTGGAGGCTTTAATGTCTCGGTATATCACTTTGACGGGGTCGCTGTGAAGAAAAGCAAGCCCCTTTGCCGCATCAAGCGCAACCTTGATCCGTAGAAACCACGGGAGTGGCTTAAAATATGTACCTCCTGCTTCAAAACCACTTCCATCAGAACACAAAAACAAGCTCTATAACGTTTCATCAATAAAAAAACAGAGATTTGAATCAAGAAAAGATGATCCAGGGGACTCACTTCTGAATAGATGATTCTCAAGACTTCCTTTTTGCATAAACTCGTAGACAAGAAGATGGTGTTCATCCTCTAAGCAATAACCGATCAGTTTCACTAGATTCGGGTGACTCAATTGCCCCAAGTAATTGATCTCTGTCTGTATCAGAGAACAGAACACACACAAAATTACACACACAGACACACATAACTGGAAGTTTGAAGAAATGAACACTGACCAGCCATTCACGGTGACCTTGATAACCTTCTTGGTTAAGCTTTTTAACGGCGATGACTAAACCGGTTCCGGGTTTAGTCGGAGTGAGATTGGTCTCATCCAACCAGCCTTTAAAGACACTACCGAACCCACCTTCGCCGATCACACTGTCCGGTCTGAAGTTTCTGGTGGCGAGTTTGAGCTCGTTGAAGCTGAAGCTCTTGACGGGCGTAGAATCAAGTATCTCCCCTTCCGTCTTCTGAGCCGCCGCTACAGTCGACGACGATTTCCGGCTCGAGAGGCTTAGACCGTACAGATCGCTGCTCTTACCTACACAGACACACACATATGTTAACCAATTTCAAAATTGGAGTAAAAATCAAAGTCGAAAATTTCCTTCTTTTTTTTTTACATGAATCGTGGTAATGAAAACGAGAATTTAGCAAACCCAGAGAGATGAAAAAATCCCAGATTTTCCTGGGAAGAAAAGCATATAGAAGAAGAAGATTCCGAGCAAAAAATATTAGCTGCAGAGATGGTACCATTGTGAAAAAGGTTGTCGGCCTTGACCCGAGAACTGAAGCAAGAACCCATCAGTCCAGAACAGAACAGGTTTCGTTTTCCCCCTTTTTTGATTCTTAATCGTTCTTCTTCAGCTGCTTGAGCTGGATATGGTTTTGTAAGCAGAAGATAAGAAAAATTATAGAAGCTTTCGACCCACAAGGCGAAAGAAAAAGAGAAAAATAATGAGAGAGAGAGATGTGAACAGAGAGATTGCAGAGCGAAGAAGATGACGAGGGAGAGGCACGAGGGATGACCGAAGAAAGGATGGTCTCTTTGTCTCTGTATATGTGTAAGAAAGTCAAACAAATGGACACAAAAAAGTATAGTTTGGCCAAAAGAAAAAGTCGTTGGATTCTATATAATCGAAATGATATATGACCCATTTTTTATAAAGTCTTACGAAATCTTTTGGCAATATCCTAAAGGATTTTGTTTTTTTCTTCAGGAAAATTGAAAAAGCGAAATTAGCAGTCGAAATTACTGGTTTTGGGTAGGCCTAGTTTTTGTTAATCTGAACGATTGCCATTAACGGGACGACAAACAGACAGAGAAACACGAAGATTTATTTGTTGTCGTAACAAAATATTTATTTTGGTCTCTCGACGTTGGTGTGTTTATGTAAACAGAAAATACGTATACGGAATACATCTTGAACGGAACTCGTTATTCTAGATACAAAGAAATTTTACATGCAAAATAATTGACTAAAGTTTGAACTTTGTTTCTTCTCTATCTCTATATAGATATGAATATACAAATGATATAAAAAAAAACAAAGTCATAATCATGTATTAAATGAATATAGGTATGACTTGGGTGGTAGGTTTGTGATTATGATTTATGAGTCGCGTATTGTTTTGGACGTCGCTGTCTGTTTGGTAATACTTTGACTTTTTTTTTTGGTAAAACATCGATCAAAATCCATATATTTCTTAAGACGATTATTTTCTCTAAATATTTTTGGGTTGGACAATCTTGACGTACGGATGGATGTACTACTTGGTCTTGTCGTGTCTTCCACACATAGCTAAAACTTTTTGTCTAAAAAGTTACCATTTGTTCCGGTTATAATGTCTATAAGTCAATATAACCCATCTACACTTCTATGTTATATATATTCTGTTTGAGAAATTATTCAGTTTTTTTTTTGGTTCTCTTACATGTGATTTGTGTTTCTATGGTTGAGTTGTCGTATCAGATTAGAAAAATAAATCGATATATGTTTAGCTGTTACAAAATTAAATTTGACATCTCCATTGTTGCGGCATTTGTATCGTTGAGTAGGTGTCTCTATTTTTTTTTTTTACAATCAAATGGCTCTTGGGTTTTCTTGATAGAGAAAATTCTTATGATAATGGTATAATTGTTGGCTGCTATAGAAATCGTAAATGACAGAACTCAGAAGTACTCGAATTTTTTATATCTAGCGAATATTAGCCTAGACTCTGTCCTCGTTCATTTTTTCTGTTTTTTTTTTTTTTCATTTTCCATTCTTTACAACTTGAAAAAAGAACTCAAATATCATGAATTTTCAAGGATATTTTTTTCATTTACACACGACTATTATATAAACCCACAGTCGTTCGCTTCATCTTCCTTTTTGGCTGATCTTCCTAGTCATCAAATAAAATAAAAACGCCAAGGAGCATCATAGTTATAAACAAATAAAAAAAGCCAATGAGCATTATAGTTTTTCATTGACAAAACATAGCTTAAAATAAAAGAGTCTCCGCACCAAATGATTCCACTCTCTCAAAGCTGCTTCTTGCTTTTGTAACTCAAGAGGGTGTTGTGTTCAAACTCTTGTTAAGTTTTGGTTTTTTGCTAGATTCATCTGTCATCTTTTTTTTTTTAATATATAAATATAATATAAGAGATTTGAACGTTTTTTTCCGCCGTCCACCAACTTCACCGGCGGCTACAAAAGAGGAACTTTGCGGCCGTTGCCTATCCGTCGCGGACCAACCGGAGAGCCGATTCCAGCCGCCAATTAGATTCATCTGTCATCTGTTTCTCGTCTTTGAGAGATAACAACTCCTCGACCCATGATAAATGTTCTCCAACATTGAACCCATACCCATCTAGCGCAACAAATGTCTCTTGGTATGAGGCTAGTTTGCTTGTGGGACCATATTATTCTCTAATTCTTCTGACATGTGGAGATAAGGTTTCATAGAAGCTAACGCATATACTTCACGCGGCACATGTAGGCCACTCAACCACTGGACCGTAGTGAGGATACTGTGGTTTTCTTTTGAAAGCCTCCATTGACTCACACTCGTTCCAATGCTTCGAAAACATTTCGCTCTTCGCAAAAGGTAAAACAATTTCCGGTATATATGGAGACTGGAGAACAAACCACAATGAAAATTGTTCAAGTATATATCCAATAAATCATGACAAACTAAATATGATTTCAATGAAAAGAGATAAGAGGACATACCAGTCTCGCTGAGGTCTAATGAATTGTGCTTTTGTTTTTTTTTTTNACTGTTCGGTCGACATCCGACTGGAGAGAGAATGACTGGTTACCTCATGCCAAACCAGTAAGACTTCACGTGTTCCGACTATTGCTTAGAGTGAGTGGACCCAACTGACAAAGCCTCCTCACGGGTTTGCAACTGGGCCGAAGCCCAGTGCCAGCTTCCACACACATTTGTGACCTTGTTTCGAATGACTGCGCCAAGAAAAAATCGAACTCGGGTAGAAGTACCCTTGTCCCTAGCCGTCTTCCCTCCAACCGCCACTCAACCAGGCCCGTGTGGACATATGTATCTTATATTTTCCTTTTAGGAAAAGTATCTTCCTCAAGCATCTGTAGCACAAAAAAAGCATTAAACACAAACAAGAGACATCTCAAAGATTAGTACCTAGACAAGGGAAGTCGATGAGAATCAAGTACCCAAAGCTAGAGATATCGAGAAAATGGAGCAAATAACATCTACATATATAAAATATTGTTAAAATCGAAGAAGAATTATTAGCTTTATCTTCTCTTACCTTCTCTTGTGTTTGTTTAGTCGATAGTATATATATTTTATTTTATTGGTGATTAATTCTTTCAATTAGTTGATTTTCTAGAAGGAATACATTATCATTTTATGCTCTAATTGAGAATATATTTAGAATAAAAAAGTGGAAAAAAAAATATATTGTAAGGTCCATATCTCTTAGATCGTCCCATTTTTTTTGCTTTGTCCTATAATAATTAAGACAAATGAAAGAGGAAAACTAAGTTAAACTATTATTTAAACTCATGTTAATTTCTGTTTTGGGAAAAACATTTAAGGTCTGAAATTGTTTTTGGGTAAACAACGGTTGACAAAATTGGGCTCATTAAAGTCCGAAACTGGTCCATGTTAGGTCTTTTAAGATTCAATTTAGATTGTTATCTGATTTGTGATCAAATTTCTTCCAGAAACACTTAATCCGGATCTCACTTTGATCATTCCCCATAGTCGATAGAAACCCTAGCTAAAATTGAAAGACTCACACTTTTTTTATAGGGTTTTGGAATAAATCTTCTAATTTTTTTTTAAAACGACAAGAATATTCAATTTTTTTTATATATATGTACTAGATTAGGCTTTGCGTGAGTACGCAAAAAAATGATAAAAATATTTATATTTTTAATTTTGATAACATACATAATTATGACTTGTATAATTTGATTGTAAATTAAATTTTCTTTAAGTTAT
The DNA here is from genome assembly GCA_002933935.1 of Eutrema yunnanense. Lineage (NCBI taxonomy): Eukaryota > Viridiplantae > Streptophyta > Magnoliopsida > Brassicales > Brassicaceae > Eutrema > Eutrema yunnanense. The sequence goes on along the minus strand of PKML01005333.1, from coordinate 51,868 downwards.
CTACAAATTATGTTTTATAATTAAATTGATCCATATTATCTATAAATTTTATAGTTATCAAACACACAATAACAAATTGTTATTCTTATAAATTTATATATTATGAATTTTATATAGATTTAATAGTTTACAATTTTTATCTATTTTGTAGTTTCTGTTTTTCTATTTTAGTAATTTACATTTAAAAAAAATATAGTTCATTTTTCCTTCTTTTAAATATATAATTAAAAATTCTGACCAAAAAAATAAAAAAATAATTTAAAATTTAAAAATTGAAAATGTAGAGGGCACTAGTTAAAGATTTTGGTAGTATTAATTAATTATAAAAAGATCGTCCGTGTAAGCTTAATAAAAACGTGAAAGCCGCCTTAACTTCGTCCCCAAGCCAAACCATTAATTTCTCGATTGTCCGCTACGCTCCACCTCCTATCAATTTACCTGTTTACCCTTTTAGCATCGCTCTGTTAAAAACGTTATTTCGTTAGTTTCTTGGTAAACCAAACGAATATTAGCCTAGACTCTGTCCTCGTTCATTTTCGGTTCGTTACAACTTGAAAATAACGAGCTCATATCATGAATTTTCAAGGGTGTTTTTGTCATTTACACACGACTATTATATTAACCGACCTTCGCTTCATCTTCCTTTTCGCCTATCTTCCTGGATTTTTCTCTCCTAGACAACCTTCAAGCTCTCTCTCTCTCTCTCTCTTTCTCTCTCTCACATTTGAATATAATCACACAAGACTCGTGAAAGAGGACGAAACGCGTTTTTTGTACGGAATCAATCCAATCTTCGATTTCATGGAAATGAATCGTTCAGTGTGCTTAAATTTCGCCTAAGTTCTGAGGTTTTTTTTGTTTGTTTCTCTTGAATCGTTGAGTTTGGTACGGAGAGATAATCGACCGTGAGATTTGGGAACGATGGGGATGGACTTGAGGGTTGTTCCGGCGGAGGAATGGTGGGACCGAGGGAGCCACGACGGTGAACGTGACCTAGGGCTAATGGTTACAGATTTCCTGGAGACGGGCGGTGGTGGGAGCGGTGGCGCTGCTGCTGCTGGTGATTCCTGGTGCAGCAGCGACAGCGATTCTGGATTTCCGGATCCTTGTTACCTTTCCGATAAGATTCAGGTACGATTTCATTCGTCGGCAATTTCTACCTGTATGAATTGGGATAATTACTTGATGAGATTCTCTATGATCATCGTTTCCTACCTTATTTGTTGATTGGTGTGACTAGTAGTTGGTCGGGATATTGTAGAACGAGGCTAGCGATGGACATAGGAATATAGAGAACAATGTCTATTTAGAGAGTTATAGATGGCTTATTTGCGTGATTGGTTCTTGATCAAATGAACACAAAATCCAAGTATGTTCTTGTTTGCTACTCGGAACAAAAAGTATTTCAGAGATTATCATGGATTTGTTAGAGTGGTAGTATTTTTGTTTGTTTGTTTGTTTGTATATAGTTGCTTTATATCACATTTCAAAAGTTGAAACAAAGTTTTTTCGGTTTCTAAGGTGGAGAGCTTTTTATATAGACTATTGTGGCCAATATGTCCTCATGCTCTGTCTTCTGACCAAGTATTTTGTAGGAAGCATACTTTATATCACATTTTGAGACCAAGTTTTTTTCGGTTTCTACGAATTGTTGTGAGCACTTTATTAAGTTTGATAATCTGTTTGTCCCTGCAGTTTCTCAAGTACTCTATGCCTCAGCATGAAACCGAGGTTCTCTCGGCTGTTCGTACCCTGATGCTTACTATTAAGGAGAAAGATCTTCACTCTGTGAAATCCGGTACATGTAACGCCAGTTGCATCAGGTTTTATCTCGCAAAGCTCTTAAGACTTTCTGGATATGATGCTGCTGTTTGTTCAGCAAGATGGCCAGGCGGTGGCAAAGTTCCTGGTGGTAAGTTTTCGCCTCTAAATTCCGCCTTATACAAGTATTTGCATAGAAAATTCTTGAAGATTGATATGATTTCTCGTTTTCATGAAATTGCAGGAGACAATGAATACGTAGATATCATATTGAGTGACACTGCTGTTGGGCAAGACGACCGTTTGATTGTCGACATTGATTTCAGAAGTCACTTTGAAATCGCTCGAGCCGTGGATTCTTACCAACGGATAATGGAATCACTCCCAGTGGTCTATGTAGGAACGGTTGCAAGACTAAACCAGTTCCTACAAGTAATGGTTGATGCAGCTAAATTCTCCTTAAAGCAGAATTCAATGCCGTTGCCTCCATGGAGATCGCTGAACTACCTACAATCCAAATGGCATTCGCCTCACAAGAGGCATCTCGGACCAATCAATCAAGAAGGTCCCGGAATGTTCTCACCGGGATTGCACAGACAGTGTGCTGAGAATTTAACGAGGCTTCAGTTTGCTCTCCACGCCGAACAAGAGGCCGAGAGATTCATGAAGAAGAAGAGCGGTTTTAGCCGCAGGATCAAACCCGAGAGGATGAGAATTCATGGGGCTCGTGCTCCTTGAGAGTTTGTACAGATGGTTGTTGGGGCATCAAGAGGCCAAAGAATTTTGCTCCGTTGAGTCTTTTCCGAGTGTAATATTTTTTTGCGGCTGAGTCTTTTATGTGGATTCATTTGGGGTTACAATAGTAGCCAAGTTTATAGGCTTATACGAAGAAGATAATATACAAAGTAATACGTCAGGTCCCATTATATTTTCCTCAATTGTATGATTCGCCATTGGGAGAGTTTGTTCTACAAATGGAAATGTTTCCATTTGTTTTTTTTTCCCCTTGTTATCGTTTGTTGGATTACCAGTAATACGTTTAACAAAATCACTGTTATGATCAATTTTTTTTCCAATATAACACCAATATGACTTCTCATTTCCGGTTCAGTCTATGATTTTATGGACCATCTTTTATGGAGACAATTGAATGGTAGAGACCCATATTATACATCTAGGATGATCTGATACATATAGAGAGTCCAAAGGACCAAAATGATAAGGTTGTCAATGGTTTAGATAGGATTCCTCCTGACATTGTTAAATTTGAGAGTGAGGCTATTGATTGGAGTCAAGCTCAAGAGTTGGAGCATCCAATGACACATTACTGTTTTGATTGACCAGTTTCGGTGCATTATGGCTAACAATGTCATTTTAATGGCTCATGGAAAGTAACTAACAGCTTCTCTAGCTTAGCTTGAACATGTTTCCTTTTTTTTTTGGACAAAAGCTTGAACATGTTTTCAGGATGATGAATTACTAGAGGATTCTGTTTCATTCCTTCTATCTTTCCATTATTCCACGTAGTTTAAACTCGAAAGCCGATTGTTTGGTCCATAGTGTAGGTTCTACAAAACTCCATGTTGGATTTTCGAACCCTTTTATTAGTTTAAGTTACGTTGTTAACACACACACACACACACAAAAATTGTTGATATTTGTTTTATTTAGAATCAATTATTTTAAGACTTATGAAGTTCTATATATCTTTCCACCAATTTTTTTTTAAACAACGGTCTAAACTCTATAGTAACCAATCTTGCCCACATAATTTCTCATCCACAAACAAAGAGACATCTAGTAGAACATATCCAATTATACGTTTTCTTTCTATTTTCAATAAATCATACAATATTTTGTTTTTGTGCAAACTAAACCATACTTTATATATGTATGTATTATAGTATCTATCCTTTATTAATAACAAAATTAGGTTTTAGAAAAAGTTAATTGCAAAAGTAGGTTAGTAGAAAGAGAAATAAAATTACACCATAAATATCCTTCTCTTTTCAAATAATTACAACAATGTCATTGACTTGAAAATTGCTGAAAACTGTGTTAGCAACTGATAAAGCCGGTGACATTGTTCATCAACCATCCCGTCGACACTGTTCATCCCACCGACACTGTTCATTTACTACAATAATATATGGTACTTGTTAACGTGCTATCCGACACTTGTTATCATGTTAACAATAATAACAAGTATCATATATTATTGTTAACACGTTACAAGTATCATATATTATTGTTAACTAGATAAATACCCGCATATATGCGGGTTTGTAATTTAATATTTTACTAGGATTTAACCCGCGCTAATTATAGCGCGGAGTAATTTTTTTTTTGAAATTTAATAAAATTATTTTTATCTAAATTTTAAAATATAGCTAACTAATGATCATAGATAAATGTGTCAATTTGTAATAATTTGTCTATATAACCCGTTTTGCATTGAATTAAAATATTATTCGTGCTAACCCGCAAAAAATTTATAATCTTAAAAACATAACTCTAATATGCACCGTTAATGACTCTAGTTTTGTGATTAGACTACAAACTCTTTAAAAAATATAGTTTTCTTGGGTCTAACTTTTTGTAAAATTAGCAAAATATTTTTCAACTTTTTTTTTGATATATATATATTCAAATAAAATATAATAAATTATAGTGAAAAATTTATCAAGATTTTGAATAGATTTTTTTCTTTGAAATCATTTGTAATAGCAAGATTTTGAATATATTTTTTTCTTTAAATTCATTTGTAATAGCAAGATTTTGAATAAGATTTGATTATTATTTTAAAATATATAGTATTAAAAATAATTAAGAAATTAAATAATAAATAACCTCTTTAATGCAAAATATATACTTTCCATATTCTAATCAATAATTTTAAAAGACTATTATATCATTTCCTATTTCAATTATTCTTTGTTATTTGTAATGACATTTCATGTAATAACTTACAAAACAAAGTTCATTTTTAAAAATGTCTTCTTAAATAATATTATAGAGATAACCCGTGAAAAAAATAAAAGACGATAAAATGGATAACAAAATTAGATCACCCGTGAAAATATCTTATACATAAATTTAGAAACAAAGTTTACGATAAAATAAATATATACATTGAAAGAAAAAAATTGGTGAATAGATGCAGTAAATAGTTGTGGATATGATTATTGGACTTTTATTTTTTTTTGGTGTAATTGATATACTACCAAATTGTGGTTTATATAGAGGTGAGAAATTAAAATTCTTTTTCTTTTATGATTAATTTTCTTAATCTAAATGGAAAACTACAAAATATTTTTTCCTTACTATATTAATCTTGCCTTTTAGGATAAATTATAAATTAAAACTAATTTGATTAATATTTACTTTAATTCATTTATTTTTTAAATTAAACTGACACATGTCAAGATCTAAATTAACCGTGACAAATGTCATGATCTCGTGAGTGAGAATTTTCCCTTTTTAAGTTTCATTTTGTCATAATGGAAAGGATTATAATTTTTTAAGTTTGATCGTATATTAATAATTTTTTTTTTAAGTTTAAAGTATATTTATAATTTTTATTTTTTAAATTTGGTCGTGGTTGCAAATTATAAAATTTACCTTTTAAAATTATGAATGTGAAATTGATAAGGTATCAATTTGGTTATCTAGAGTCGAGGAATGATAATTTTTTTTCTTTTTAGGATTGTATTCATTTTTAAGTGTGTGATTTTTTTAAGAATTACTAATTGTTCTTTTTTTTAAAAAAAACTTTAGCTTTTTAGGATTGTAATCTATTGTTTAATTTCCTAATTCAAAATTGAAATTTGTTTTTTAATAAATTTTGGATTTTATTCCTTTTCTTTTTATGATTGTAATCTATTGTTTAATTTATTTATTTTAAACTAAAATATGGTTTTTTTTTTAACTTTTACTTTTCTTTATAATTTTTGTTTAATTTTTCTTAATCTAAACATAACTATTTTTTCCATTTACTTTTTAGGATTAAGAATCGATTTTAAATCGTATATTAATAATTTTTCTTTTAAGTTTAGAGTATATTTATAATTTTTCTTTTTTTAAGTTTGATCGTGGTTGTAGATAATAAACTTTTAAGTTTCTTTTTGTCACTTTCCTTTATTATAAGTTTTCATTACTTATACTTTTTTTTTTGTAAGATTGCCTTTTTACTTTACACCTTTTAATATTTACTTTAATTCATTTTTACTAAGATTGCCTTTTTAGTTTAACATTTTTTAATATTTAATTTGATTTATTTTTACTTTTTTAATTAAATTGACACATGTCAAGATCTAAATTAACAACCGTGACAAATATCACGATCTCGTGAGTTATAATTTTGCCTACGTGTCACATCCACGTTAAAAGATTCAGTTTTATATAATAAGATACGTTAACATACTATGTTAACACATTACAAGTATTTGATATTATTGTTAGCACGCTAACAAGTATCATATAAAACGTTAACAAGTTTTAGATATTATTGTTAACATGTTAAAAAGTATATGATGTTTTTGTTAGCATATTACAAATATCATATATTATTATTAATACGTTAACATATTATGTTAACACATTACAAGTATTTGATATTATTGTTAGTACGCTAACAAATATCGGATAGCACGTTAACGAATATCAAATATTATTGTTAACACGTTAATAAGTATCATGTACTTTTATCAGTACGTTAACAAACATCATATATCTGCCTTATCCAAATTTTATAATTACATTTAATTCTTTAATATTGTTTTCAGTAATTCATGAACTAATAATATATGTATACATATAATCTTCCTATTTTACTGAACAACTTTATCATGTACATATATTTGTATTCTATTATTCAATGTTGCACGATTTCTTTCCGGCCGGTTCTTCTATATAACATCACATTTCGGAATCTTACATAGAATAAAATTCCACGTGCTTATCATCTACATCTAAACTGTACTACTTATAAAGGTAATATCATAAAACTTTAAATAACACTGAATTTTGTAGAAAATCTGTTCGACAGTTGTAAATAAATGGAGATTGATCAACATTAGTATAAATACATACACTATCCTTAGACTAATATTATTATCCAAACGCTTTCTTCCAACCAAAGCAATGGCCAAAATGCCACCGTTTTTTACTCCCCCTTCCCTTCTCCTAGTCTCCGCCGTGATCTTCCAACTCTCAGCCGTGACTTCCGCCATAGGTATCAACTATGGAACATTAGGGAACCTTCCACCGCCGCAACAAGTGGTGGACTTCATCAAGACAAAGACCATTATCGACGGTGTCAAGATCTTTGATGCGAATCCCGACATCCTCCGAGCCCTAGCAGGCACTGGAATCCACGCCACCATTATGGTCCCTAACGGTAACATTCCAGCGATGGCCAACGTTGAAAATGCTCGTCAATGGGTCGCTGCCAATGTCTTGCCGTTTCACCAGCAGACCAAGATCAAATACATTTGTGTTGGGAACGAGATTCTTCACACTAAAGACAATAACTTGATCTCAAATCTTGTACCGGCGATGCAAAGTCTTAACGAAGCTTTGAAAGCTTCCGGTCTCACAGATATGAAGGTCAGTTTCAAGTCACTATGATATCTACCGCATTATTTGTCAAGAATATGGTATTATGCGGGTTTGAATCCGGATAAATGGTGACGTAACAACCAGGGCCAGCCCTGGGCAATATGTGATGAAACATCGGCCCCATTTTGTTTTTCATTTTTTTGGCCCCAATTTTTTTTTCATTTTTTGGCCTTTAAAACAAAAAATTTAAAAATTAGTCTTGAACCCCCAAAATTTCAGGGCCGGCTCTGGTAACAACGACACTAACACAAAATCAGTAGATAGTAGATTGCATGTCCTAGTCCTATGTTTTATATATGAGATGATGATATTTTCATAAAAATGCTAGCTTTGAAATAAATAGTGTGTTATTTGTTGTTATTATTATAAACAAGATGCATGTACATGAATTTTATTATTGTAGATTGATAGGTACTAATGTAAAATTAACATTAAGCATGCAATTTGTTTTTAGGTGACAACTCCACATGCGTTCAGCGTAGGCTATAACCAAAATGCACCAAGCGAGAGCAGGTTTAAAGACGATCAAAGAGACTTTTTTGCTAAGATCTTGGAGTTCCACCGTCAGGCCAAGTCCCCATTCATGTTCAGCGCCTACCCTTATTTCATGGTGGACCCGAACAATGTCAATTTCGCAATATTTGGTCCGTCACATGCTATAATGGATTCCAACACACAACACACATACACCAACATGTTCGATGCAGTCATGGATGCAACTTACTCGGCTATGAATGCTCTCGGCTATGGCGATGTAGATATCGTCGTAGGGGAAACCGGTTGGCCAAGCGCTTGCGACGCCCCATGGTGCACGCCTCAAAACGCTGCGAACTACAACCTTAACATTATGAAGCGTGCGCAGAATATAGGGACACCTCTTATGCCCAATCGCCACATCGATATCTACATATTCGCGTTGTTCAATGAGGATGGTAAACCCGGTTCAACCGCTGAAAAAAATTGGGGGCTATTCAAACCGGATTATTCTCCGGTTTACGATGTTGGGGTCATACGAGACGGTGCACCAAGCCACAGTGGAAAATGGTGTGTGGCGAAACAAGAAGCGACAGACGCACAACTACAAGCGAATATTGATTGGGTGTGTAGCCAAGGTATCGATTGTAAGTCAATCTCACCTGGTGGCGTATGTTTTGACAACAACAACATGAAGGCACGTTCCTCGTTTGTTATGAACGTTTATTACCAGAGCAAAGGTTGCTCGGACGACGCTTGTGATTTCAGCGGTAGTGGCATCGTCACTAGTAACAATCCAAGCACCAGTACATGCGTCGTAGCAAATGAGGTAGGTGGAGGATCGTACATGGGAAATAGTATAGAACCACCGAGAAAATTGCCGAAATGGTGTGTGGCAAAGGAAGGGACATCAGACACACAGCTCCAAGCAAATATTGATTGGTTGTGCGATCCCCCAGGCACATTTATTAATTGTAAGGCGATCTTCCCTGGCCCTAACGGGTATTGTTCCAATGAAACATTGAAGACGCGAGCCACATTCGTCATGAGCGATTATTTTATGAGCAGAGGTGCAACTTGGGAGGCTTGTAATAAATTCAACGGTAGTGGCATCGTCACTTATACCAACCCAAGCACTATATTATGTTTCATACCGGCCCTTACGCTCTGAGAATTTCGATTAAGAGTTTTTGAGTAAATGATTCAGAATGAAGAAATAAATAATTCAACATCTTTTCTTATTTCGAAACAACTATATTACATACTTATTAAAGTAATTTGGTTCATATTTTATAATCCGTTAGCGAATAAAAGTTCCCATTTATAAAATTATCGTTTGTTTGTGTTATATCCATCTATATTACACTCTTAATTATTATGATATTATTAAAATAATCAATTCATACATATTCAAAGAAAAAAATATATTCGAAATCTTACAATATTTTTTACTATAATTATTATAAAATATTTTACTAATTTTATAAAGAGTTTAGACACGAGAAATTTGATTTTTTAAAAGAGTTTGTGGACTTTAAGAGTTTGTGGACTGATCACAAAAATAATAGTCATTAAGCGGTGCATATTAGAGTTATTATGTTTTCAATATTATAGGTTTTTACGGGTTAGTCTTAATAATATTTTAGTTTATTGCAAAATAAGTTAAGTAGACATGTTAGTCTGTGTTGACATTTCTATCTATTATCATTAGTTAAACATATTTTAAACAAAAATTACTCAGGTTGAATCCTAGCTAGTTTCAAATTATACATCTAGGATTATCTGATACATATAGAAAGTCCAAAGGACCAAAACGATAAGGTCATCAATGGTTTAGATAGGAAGAGTGAGGCGATTGCTTGGAGTCAAGCTCAAGAGTTGGAGCATATAATTAATGACACATTACTGTTTTGATTGACCAGTTTCGGTGCATTATGGCTAACAATGTCATTTTGATGGCTCATGGAAAGTAACTAACAAGTTCTCTAATTGATGGGTGCTAGAGGATTCTGTAGGAACCTTTCTCCTCTCCATTTAGAACTAGAGGCTTTGATATGGGTGATGGCGTGTTTGATCGATAGAAAAAAAAATAAAAATAGTGATTGCTGTCTCAACGGATTACTTTTTCCCTCCGAGTGGCCAGCTTTCTCCTCAAATTTGGTAGAATTTATGAGATTTTAAAAGTATTTTCATTCCTTCTATCTTTCCATTATTCCACCGGGCGGATCTAGGTAGTCCAAAATGGGGCAAGTGCCACCAGTCAAATTTTTTAGATTAGTGCAAATTATCAAGGTATTAATTTGATGGCCTCCACTCAGAATTCTTTTTCTGCCCCCATAACCAAATTATTTTTAGAAAAATGGATTTTGAAACCCAATGTTAATATTAGTAACAGTCAATTGCTCTGGTCAAATATTAATTCCTAGATTACGTTAATTTTCTTATTGATATTCTTAGTTAATTTTCTTATTAATATCAAATTTCTTTAGTCAAATATTCTTATGGTACATTATCAAAACCAGAATCTTTAGTTTTTTTTTTTTTTTTTTTTTTAGCTCCTTAATATTTTGTACTTGATGAACTTTTATTAATTTACATACTCTACGATATATGTATTGAGATAACATTTAATATTGAGATAAGGAGCTAAATATTATTTTAAGGAGATAACATTTACTCTGTGAAATATATATATAATGGACCTCCAAACAATATTTTCTTTTCTGATTGTATTTATCCACCAAGCTGGTTAACCAAAACATTGTATTCTGATTNATATATATATATATATATATATATATATATATTGAGATAACATTTAATATTTTAAGATTTACTCTGTGAAATATATATTAACATTTATGTATTGAGATAACATTTATTAAAATTTAATATATCTCAATACATATATTTTTAGCTCCTTAAAATTATTTTCGCATAGTTTAAATTCGTTTAACTGCTCCGCGATCTCCGGATTGACATGCTTAACTGCTTCGCGTATTTCGGGTTAACGTGTTCCGAGGATCTTGGGATCTTCAAGGATAATGATTGACTTGTTCAAATCTTCTGTTGAACTCCGTCAATCCCGAGGTCGTTAAGCTGACAACTTGTATCTCGAGCTCGCAGTTCGTAGCTCGAGCTCGCAGTACGTGCTTTATTAGGACTGATGGGCATTTTATGTTAGTTTCAACATAAGATTTTGGTTATACTTTTGTGGGTGGGATTTAGTGCTAAATTCAACACCAACAATTGCTCCCCAGCCCTTCAAGTGAGAAATCGAGTTTGAAGGGCGAGAAATGCTTCAAAAGGATTATGATTTTTTTTTCCTTTTTGTTTGTCTAAATTGTTTTGAGGCAGAAATGCCTTTGCGCTTTGGTTCCCGACCGTTGTTCGAAGTTTATCGAATTCATCGAGGTTTCGTTTGATAATCGACTCGTCGTTTTTTTTTTGCGGTGCCTTTCTGCCTTAGATGATTTTGAGATTCTCTGAGTGCGAGACCCGTTAGTTGTAGTGCGAGTTGTTTCGGTGAGGGCTGAGTTCGATGGAGAAGTATTATCTTTGAGGACTTCGAACCGTTTTAAGAGGTCTCTTCTTGGAGGTCGTGATCGTAGTGTGAAGTAGGATTACTAAGTTGAGTTCGGCGATAGAGTCTAAACCATTTATGAGATGGTTTTAGATAGCGAGTTGTGAGCTGTGCACTTTACGATCGTTTTAAGATATTAGTTTTGTGTATCGGACTGCGAGTAGCGAGCTATTTAGACTTTGTTTGATAAAGTCGTGTATATATTGCAAGCTACGAGTTGCGAACTACATGATCATTTTAGGAGATCAGTTTTGTGTAGTGGATTGCGAGTAGCGAGCTATTTAGACTTTGTTTGATAAAGTCGTGTAGTTATAGCGAGCTACGAGCTGTGAACTACGTGATCATTTTAAGAGATCAATTTCGTGTAGCGGATTGCGAGTTGCGGATTGCGAGTTGCGAGCTATTTGGACTTATGACGTTCTATATATCTTTTCACCAATTTTCTTTTAAACAACGGTCCAATCTTGCCCACCGAATTTCTCATCCACAAATAAAGAGACATCTAGTAGAACATATCCAATTATACTTTTTATTTCTATTTTCAATAAATCATACAATATTTGGTTTTTGTGCAAATTAAACAATACTTTATATATGTATACATAAATCTGCCTTATCCAAAATTTTATAATTACATTTAATTATTTAATATTGTTTTCAGTAATTTATGAACTAATAATATATGTATACATATGATCTTCCTCTTTTACTGAACAACTTTATCATGTACACATATTTGTATTCTATTATTCAATGTTGCACGATTTCTTTCCGGCCGGTTCTTCTATATAACATCACATTTCGGAATCTAAACTGTACTACTAATAAAGGTAATATCATAACACTTTTAATAACACTGAATTTTATAGAAATTTTGTTGGACAGCTGTAAATAAATGGAGATTGATCAACATTAGTATAAATACATACATATCCTTAGCCTAATGTTATTATCCAAACGATTTCTTCCAACCAAAGTAATGGCCAAAACACCACCGGTTTTTACTCCCCCTTCCCTCCTCCTAGTCTCCGCCGTGATCTTCCAACTCTCAGCCGTGATTTCCGCCATAGGTATCAACTATGGAACATTAGGGAACCTTCCACCGCCGCAACAAGTGGTGGACTTCATCAAGACAAAGACCATTATCGACGGTGTCAAGATCTTTGATGCGAATCCCGACATCCTCCGAGCCCTAGCAGGCACTGGAATCCACGTCACCATTATGGTCCCTAACGGTAACATTCCAGCGATGGCCAACGTTGAAAATGCTTGTCAATGGGTCGCTGCCAATGTCTTGCCGTTTCACCAGCAGACCAAGATCAAATACATTTGTGTTGGGAACGAGATTCTTCACACTAAAGACAATAACTTGATCTCAAATCTTGTACCGGCGATGCAAAGTCTTAACGAAGCTTTGAAAGCTTCCGGTCTCACAGATATGAAGGTCAGTTTCAAGTCACTATGATATCTACCGCATTATTTGTCAAGAATATGGTATTATGCGGGTTTGAATCCGGATAAATGGTGACGTAACAACCAGGGCCAGCCCTGGGCAATATGTGATGAAACATCGGCCCCATTTTGTTTTTCATTTTTTTGGCCCCAATTTTTTTTTCATTTTTTGGCCTTTAAAACAAAAAATTTAAAAATTAGTCTTGAACCCCCAAAATTTCAGGGCCGGCTCTGGTAACAACGACACTAACACAAAATCAGTAGATAGTAGATTGCATGTCCTAGTCCTATGTTTTATATATGAGATGATGATATTTTCATAAAAATGCTAGCTTTGAAATAAATAGTGTGTTATTTGTTGTTATTATTATAAACAAGATGCATGTACATGAATTTTATTATTGTAGATTGATAGGTACTAATGTAAAATTAACATTAAGCATGCAATTTGTTTTTAGGTGACAACTCCACATGCGTTCAGCGTAGGCTATAACCAAAATGCACCAAGCGAGAGCAGGTTTAAAGACGATCAAAGAGACTTTTTTGCTAAGATCTTGGAGTTCCACCGTCAGGCCAAGTCCCCATTCATGTTCAGCGCCTACCCTTATTTCATGGTGGACCCGAACAATGTCAATTTCGCAATATTTGGTCCGTCACATGCTATAATGGATTCCAACACACAACACACATACACCAACATGTTCGATGCAGTCATGGATGCAACTTACTCGGCTATGAATGCTCTCGGCTATGGCGATGTAGATATCGTCGTAGGGGAAACCGGTTGGCCAAGCGCTTGCGACGCCCCATGGTGCACGCCTCAAAACGCTGCGAACTACAACCTTAACATTATGAAGCGTGCGCAGAATATAGGGACACCTCTTATGCCCAATCGCCACATCGATATCTACATATTCGCGTTGTTCAATGAGGATGGTAAACCCGGTCCAACCGTCGAGAAAAATTGGGGGCTATTCAAACCGGATTTTTCTCCGGTTTACGATGTTGGGGTCATACGAGGCGGTGCACCAAGCCACAGTGGAAAATGGTGTGTGGCAAAACAAGAAGCGACAGACGCACAACTACAAACGAATATTGATTGGGTGTGTAGCCAAGGTATCGATTGTAAGCCAATCTCATCTGGTGGCTCATGTTTTGACAACAACAACATGAAGGCACGTTCCTCGTTTGTTATGAACGTTTATTACCAGAGCAAAGGTTGCTCGGACGGCGCTTGTGATTTCAGCGGTAGTGGCATCATCACTAGTAACAATCCAAGCACCAGCACATGCGTCGTACAAAATGGGGTAGATGGATCGTTCATGGGAAGTAGTATAGAACCACCAAAGTCGCAATGGTGTGTGGCAAAGGAAGGGACGTCAGACACACAGCTCCAAGCAAATATTGATTGGTTGTGCAATCCCCCACGCCCATTTATGCTTTGTAAGCCAATCTTCCCTGGTCCTGACGGGTATTGTTCCAAAGAAACATTGAAGACGCGAGCCACGTTCGTCATGAGCGATTATTTTATGAGCAGAGGTAACACTTTGGATGCTTGTGATTCATTCAACGGTAGTGGCATCGTCACTTATACCAACCCAGGCACTTTCTCATGTTTCATATCCGGCACGCCCTCACGCTCTGAAAATTTCGTGACAGTTTTTTAGTAAATTATTCATAATGAACAAACTAATAATACAACATCTTTTCTTTTTTCGAAACTACAAAACAGTCATAATTTTACCAAATGAAAAAACTATATTATATACCCAATAAAGTAATTAAGTACATATTTTATAATCCGTTAGCGAATAAAATTTCGAATTTATAAAATGTTATCGTTTGTTCCTGTTATATCCATCTATTGAGTATTGACCATATATGTAGATTGAATGTATATGTACATGGATGGATTTGTATCTTACCTTTTGATTCTAATCAATAAAGTAAAAATGTTCGGTTTATAATTAGTATCCGGTTTATTGTTAATAGTTCGATAGATTGCAAAGTCAAACCGTAATACGGACGTATATTCGGTTTGGTTAGAAGAACCATTGCTTAAAGGAAAATGCGTATGGATGATATTTGTTTCGATAGTTGACAATATATATATATCTTATCTTTTGATCCTAATTAATTAAGGAAAAAGTTAATTAGAAAAATAGAGAATTTCTAGACAAAGTCTTACTAGTTCGATAGATTGTACAAAGTCAAACCGTGATACGGACGTAGATTCGGTTTGTTCAGAACTCAGAAGAACACAATTGCTTAAAAGTTAATACAGAACCGAACGAAACCGGATCTAAATGGATCAATCACAAAAGCCAAACCGAAATGGCTGCTCAAATTGAGCTGAGCTATGCAATGAAATTAGGGTTTGAATCATCTCACAATTACAATTAGCAAAATTACACTTGACGGATTAAATCATTAAACTTTAGCTTTCTTGCTTATTCTTCACGGATTCACTCCTTCTCTAGCCTCTTCTCTCTCTCTCTCTCCCCTTTGTGAAGCAAAACAGATCTAAAATCTGGGGAGCAACAATGGAGTTTCTGTTAACAGTTGCGGAACTCGGCCTCTCGCTGCTGCTGATCGTCCTCTCGGGATTTATCTCCGTCGTCGTTTTTGAAGCTTGGAGAAGGAGACACAGTAACATGTACATTTCCTCCATTATCTTCGAAATTTTCGATTTGCTTTCTTGGCTTCTATCACTGTTATCTTATCCTGAATTTTTATTTATTTTGGATATTCCCAGTTCTATCGAGACCGTGACTACACTCGAGGATCCGAAATCCTTGAAACTGGTATCATCTGTTTCATTTTCGTTTCGAATTAATTTTCTGAGATTTGCTGGTATAGTTAGTGGAACTGAGATTCCCTTGAGAAAGGTCTTGCATTGGCGACTTGATTCGTGTTGTGCCAGTGTGTTTAGGACAATAGCTTTGACATTATATAGGAGTTTTTGTTAACCACTAATGTGTCGAAATTAGCTCTAGTTTTACCGTCTGCGAGTGCTGAAGCTTCACATTCAGCTGTTTGTAGAAAGAAAATGCGTCTGCTCAGGTTTCATAGGGGAACAGTTTTCGCTTTTCCTGACCCGGTTTTTCAAACTCTTATCTTTAGATTCCCTGCCCTCATATCTCCGACCCTGCAGAGAAGTATCTGTCATTAATAGTTCCGGCATATAACGAAGAGCAGAGACTTCCTGCCGCTCTTGAGGAAACAATGGAGTAAGTTCAAATTTTCTCATTTCTTAGAGTCGCCCTTTTGTTCCGAATCGTGTATCTGCTTCCATTCGTGAGAAGTTTGCTTCTCTTGCAAAACAGCAGCACAAGTCTTATTTATGCACACTATAGAGCCATAAATGTAATTCGCCTGTGATATGCAGTTACCTTCAAGACCGTGCATCACGGGACAAGAGTTTTTCTTTTGAGGTAAATAGTTTTCATTCTTCTGTTCTATCTCTTTTCAACTCATTAAAGGTTGATTCTTGACTTAGATATATCCTTAGTTTAGTTATTGTGAATATGTATGAGATTTTCGAATTTCTTGTCCCTATAAATAATTCACCTAGCTCTATCAGAAACAAGTAATGCTCACAACTGACTAGTCCATCAATATAAACTACCCTCTCATGCTAAGTCGCTCAATTTGTCTTCATTGTATTCCTTAAACCCTATATGCATTAATGGAGTAAATTTTTTTTTAATCTTTCTAGGTGGTGATTGTTGATGATGGAAGTGTTGATGGAACAAAAAGAGTAGCTTTTGATTTCGTTAGAAAGTACACAGTTGACAACATAAGGGTTATACCCCTTGGGAAGAATCAAGGAAAAGGAGAAGCTATAAGAAAAGTGAGTTCAACTCGTAGTCGCATGCAACTCTATTTATTTATTCTATGTGACTGAGTAAAGACAGTTTACTTACCATTTCATTCTAAAAAACAAAATAATTAATCGAAGCTTTCTACTTTTTGAAAGCATTAAATAGGGAATGATGCATTCGCGTGGTGAGCTACTTCTCATGTTGGATGCTGATGGAGCAACTAAAGTAACGGACCTAGAAAAACTTGAAAATCAGGTTTGCCTAAGTTTTGGCTATTGAAATTTCGAACAATCTGGAAACTGTGTTACAAATTTCCTGATATCCTGTAGCCTCTCAGATCCATGCAGTAGCCAGGGAAGAAAATTCAATAAGAGATCCAGCATCAAAGCATGTGGATTTTAGGATAGGTGATGTGCAAGTATCCGCATTTGGTTCTCGTGCTCATCTTGAGGAGAAAGCTCTTGCTACAGTTAAGTTTTGCAAACATCTGTTCTAGATACAGTATCATTCTTTGTCCACGTACATATACATGTAATAAGTGTCTTGGATGTATGTGCTGATTGAGTTCAGTCTGTCAATTTCAGAGGAAATGGTATCGTAACTTTTTGATGAAGGGTTTCCATCTTGTGGTTCTGTTGGCTGCTGGTTCTGGAATTCGGGATACACAGGTAAATGGAAATTCCTTTTTTTTTTGTTTATCTCATTTGTTGTTTCCTTCTGCAGTAAATGTAAATTGCTGAGTTTCTCCGATGACTAATAACAATAACACTAAGCATGGCTTTTTCACAGTGTGGCTTCAAGATGTTTACGAGAGCTGCCGCTAGAAGACTTTTCACAAACATCCATCTGAAAAGGTATGTATAATGAATTGATGATGATGTGATGGCAGTAGAAACATCAATAAGAGTATGTCCCATCTATGCGCAGGTGGTGCTTTGATGTTGAGTTGGTGTTCCTGTGCAAGCGTTTCAATATTCCAATGCTTGAGATCTCTGTGAACTGGTCCGAAATTCCCGGGTCTAAAGTCAGTCTGTTGAGCATTCCAAACATGCTTTGGGAGCTTGCTTTAATGTCTGTGGGATACAGAACAGGAATGTGGAAGATCCATCACGCATGAGACATATCTACAATATATACATAGAGCATTTCCATGCGGGTTTACTGCAAAGAGGATATAAGTTTTGATGTCTCTGATCGAGCAAAGATAAGGTGAAAAGTCTTCCTTTCAATAGATGTAATAATAATCATAACGTGATTAGAAATTATGTGATTGAGCTAAGCTACTACAGCTATAGGTTTTACTGGTTTTAGTAATAATAACTTTCAGACATTCCAATGACTATGCTCTCTCTCTCTCTCTCTCTCTCTCTCTCTCTCTCTCTCTCTCTCTCTCTAAACTCAACCTATACTACAGCTATAGGGTTTACTGGTTGTACTAAACCTCTTTGCTTGAACTTCAACTTCAGACTAAAACGATCATTTAATAAAAAATTATGTCTCACATGACAAAATTATATCTAAACACAAATTGTATTACAAAATTTGATAAAAAAATAAAAAAAATTTACTGGGTTAAAATCTAGTTTTATAAATTATGTACAGGAACAAATTAAGGTTTGAAATGTTTAACTACCATTGGTGACAAGAAAACAAAAATATATTGACTAACCGATTTTACCTATAAACCGCCAAAAAACGTGGAGTTTCATCCTCGTCGCCGGTGAAATGCCAATTACCTGCAATAACCTCCTCCGTAAGCTCCGGGAATGTAAGAACCTCCGGTTTCTTCTTCAAGTTCACGGCAGCTTGATCGTCTCAGGGCTTAAACCCCATAACCAGCTCGTAAACGCTTATTCTCTCTTTCAAAGACCCGACCTTTCTCGCATCATCTTTAATTCAGTTCGCGACCCAGGTGTTGTCTTGTGGAATTCCATGATCAGAGGATACACGAGAGCTGGTTTGCACAGAGAAGCTCTCGAATTCTTCGGGTACATGTCAAAGGAGAAAGGTATGGATCCAGACAAGTACACTTTCACTTTCGCTTTGAAGGCCTGCGCCGGATCTATGGACTTGGAGGAAGGTTTACGAATACATGGTTTGATTTCCGATATGGGTTTTGAGTCTGATGTTTATATAGGGACTGCGTTAGTTGAAATGTACTGTAAAGCTCGCGACTTGATTTCTGCAAGACAAGTGTTTGATCAAATGCCTGAGAAAGATATCGTTACTTGGAACATTATGGTTTCCGGGTTGGCCCTAAATGGATGTCCCGGTGAAGCCTTGCGGTTGTTTCGTGACATGCATTTGAGTTGTGTTGACATTGACCATGTTACTCTCTACAATCTGATCCCTGCGGTTTCCAAGCTAGAGAACATCAATGTGTGCAGATGTCTTCACGGACTTGTGTTTAGGAAAGGTTTTGCCTCTGCTTTTTCTAATGGGTTGATCGACATGTATTGCAAATGCGCTGATGTGTATGCCGCTGAATGCATTTTTGAACAAGTGCTGAGCAAGGATGACTCTTCGTGGGGCACAATGATGGCAGCTTATGCATATAATGGGTTCTTCGAGGAGGTATTGGAGTTGTTTGACCTTATGAGAAACTATGATGTCAGAATGAATAAGGTAGCTGCAGCAAGTGGTCTTCAAGCTGCTGGATATGTAGGGGATTTAGAGAAGGGGATTGCAATTCATGAATACGTAGTACAACAAGGAATGATGGGTGATGTCTCGGTTGCAACTTCTCTTATGAGTATGTATTCCAAATGTGGTGAGTTGGAGATAGCGGAACAACTGTTCATAAATATTAAAGATAGAGATGTCGTTTCTTGGTCTGCCATGATTGCTTCGTTTGAGCAAGCAGGTCATCACGACGATGCTCTCTCCTTGTTTAGGGATATGATGAGAATACATGTCAAGCCTAATGCTGTAACTTTGACAAGTGTGCTTCCGGCTTGTGCAGGAATAGCCGCCTCTAGATTAGGTAAGAGCATACATTGTTATGCTATAAAGGCTGATATTGAGTCTGAGTTGGCAACTGCCACAGCTATTATTTCAATGTATGCCAAAAGTGGTCTCTTCTCTTCTGCGCTCAAATCTTTTGGAAGACTGCCAATTAAAGATTCTGTAGCATTCAACGCTCTAGCACAAGGGTATATACAGATTGGTGATGCCAGTCAAGCATTTGATGTGTACGATAACATGAAGTTACATGGAGTATGCCCAGACTCAGGAACTATGGTTGGAATGCTTCAAACTTGTGCACTCTGTAGTGACTATGATCGAGGTTCTTGTGTTTACGGGCAAATTATAAAGCATGGGTTCGATTCAGAATGTCATGTGGCACATGCTTTGATCGATATGTTTACCAAATGTGAGGCCCTTGCTGCAGGAAAATCCTTGTTTGACAAGTGTGGATTCGAGAAAAGTACTGTATGTTGGAATATAATGATGAATGGGTACTTACTCCATGGCCAAGCTGAAGAAGCTATTGCCGCTTTTTGTCAGATGAAGATTGAGAATTTTGAGCCAAATATAGTCACATTTGTAAACATCTTAGACGCAGCAACACAATTAGCAGCATTGAGATTAGGAATGTCGGTTCAAGCCAGTCTCATTCGGTTTGGATTTTGTTTCCACGCGCCTGTTGGAAACAGCCTAGTTGATATGTATGCGAAATGTGGAATAATCGAATCTTCCGAGAGATGTTTTACCGAGGTAACAAACAAAGACATGGTTTCATGGAACACTATGCTATCCGCTTACGCAGTCAATGGTTTAGCAAGCTGCGCGGTCTCACTGTTTTTGTTTATGCAAGAAAACGAACTCAAACTAGACGCTGTTTCCTTTCTCAGTGTTCTTTCAGCTTGTAGACACGCGGGTTTAGTTGAAGAAG
Organism: Eutrema yunnanense; assembly: GCA_002933935.1. Classification (NCBI taxonomy): domain Eukaryota; kingdom Viridiplantae; phylum Streptophyta; class Magnoliopsida; order Brassicales; family Brassicaceae; genus Eutrema; species Eutrema yunnanense. The sequence continues at coordinate 31,260 of PKML01005333.1, read as the reverse complement.
GAAAACGAATGTTCAAGGAAATGGAAGAGAGACACAAGATCAAAGCAGAAGTTGAACATTACGCGTGTATGGTTGATCTATTAGGGAAGGCTGGTTTGTTTGGTGAAGCTGTGGAAATGGTGAGAAGAATGAGAATGAAAGCAAGTGTAGGAGTGTGGGGAGCTTTATTGACTTGTTCAAGAATGCATTGTAATTTTTGGTTAAGTAATGCTGCATTGTGTCAGCTTGTTAAGCTTGAGCCACTAAATCCTTCTCATTATGGTCAAGACCGGAGATTAGGAGATGCTAATGATGGATCAAGAATCAAGAAAATACCTGCTTATAGTTGGATTCATGTTTAAGAATACCCTTTTTTTTTTGTTCTTCTTCTCGATCATGTAGGTTTTATTATTATTGTATATGATCTGTATACAGAACCGCAAGTTGCCAAGAAATATATATGTGGTTATATAATGTAAGCATACAGTTATAGTCATCAAGGGTCCATAGCTCAGTGGTAGAGCAATTGACTGCAGATCAATAGGTCACCGGTTCGAACCCGGTTGGGCCCTTATTTGTTGTTTTTTTAGGTATATCTTGGTTTTCCGAAAACTAATTTTAATGGAACTAATCGATTTAATTAGGTCAAATGTTTCTAAGACTAAATAACCTAAACCAAAACCTAGTTTGGCTACCCTAGACATTAGGGTTGTATATATCTTTGGTAAGTTCTGTTTTGTCTCAATTTCAATTTTTGTAGATTATACAATTCTTAATTATGTATCCGAAGCGAATTCGATTGAGAAAATATAGTTGAAATTGAAAATAAGCAGGTTCAGTAATCTTGATGATTCTTATATGTCAAATATTGTTATCTTCTTTTTACTGATTATATAGAGGAAGTAATAGATTTAGGGTTAACCTGTCGTGCCTGAATTTGTGCAGAGGCGAGAATGGTGAGGATCAGCGTCGTGAACGATGCTCTTAAGGGCATGTGTAATGCAGAAAAGAGAGGGAATTACGCCAAGTCATGATAAGACCTTGTTCCAAAGTGATCATTAAGTTTCTCACTGTGATGCAAAAGCATGGTAAAGTGTCTACTCAATGAGAGCTTGCATTGTTACATTTCAGTTTATTGACTTTAGACACGCAAACTTTTGTTTTATTGGTTACATTGCAGAGTTTGAATATGTGGATGATCACAGACCCGGTAAGATTGTGGTTGAGCTTAATGGAAGGCTTAACAAATGCGGCGTTATCAGTCCGAGATTCGATGTTGGCGTCAAGGAAATCGAAGGATGGACCGCTAAGTTACTCCCTTCAAGACAGGTGAGAAACAAACCATCCTTGTAATATTCGTTGTGATTACCATTGAAATCTTGAATAAATCAAGCAGTGAGACCAATTCGTTGTGATTACCATTGAAATCCTGATAATGAGCAGTTTGGGTACATTGTCCTAACGACATCAGCTGGAATCATGAAGAGGCTAGGAGCAAAAATGTTGGGGGTAAAGTGCTTGGTTTCTTCTACTAAGGGGGAGGGGGATTTTTATTATTACTCTTTTGTTGTTTTTGATTGGTACTCCTTGTTTCTTCTTATAATAATTATTCGATTCTTTTTATCTTCAAAGCTTGTTTTTGAATGGAACATGAGCTTTGAATATTTTATTCTTTTGAAAGCTTTCGTTATCACATTCATATGTAGTTTGAACGAGGATGCAACTTATGACTTTTTAAATCATTCTATCGACTACATATAAAATTAATAATACTTTTTAATTAATTATTTTAATCGTAAGAATTAAGAAAACTTTCAACAAGGCTTTTTATATAATAAAGAAGTCAACGAAATCAGAAGACAGACGGATCAAAAGTATAATTGGTATTTCACTTGACCCTTTCAAAAACTGTATTCCCCATTTTTGTTGTTTTTCCCAAAAATCCCCATTTAATATATATTTGGGGAAAACACAAAGAAGAGTCGTTTTCAAATTTCAATCCAGAGTGATTCCTTTCTTTCTGGCTTCTTCTTCGATCTCAATGCCTCTTTTCTCTTCTATACTTTTAGATACGCTCCGATAACATCTCCATAGCTTCACAGACATTGGATATACCGACACAGCTTTACTCAGGTATCTCTCAGCTCTTGTCTTGAAACCATTGATATCGCTCAATATTTCTCCAGCCTCCACCCATATATACTCAGGAGCTACTGGGATTGCACAACAAAGTGTACTCACCAGATTCAGACCTGCCCAGAAATGAATACCCGAGGAACCTAAATCCAAATCTATCTCTTCTTTCCTTAACAGCTTACTTACACACAAAGCCAGCTGGTAATTGCACGGAACCAACCCTAAGATTGTTTCCACAAAATCCACCAATTCCTTTTGTTTACTTAGCTTCTCGGGTACAAGAGATGGTCCGTGCCATGCTTCAAGAACCGCATTTACCACTAAGAGTTCCGATGAAATTGGAGCAAGTAGGTTAGTAACTAGCTTCCTTACTCTCGGTTTCTCAGCGCTGTTGCTGATGAATCTCCATGATAGTGGCTCTTTTACAGGTAAAGAACTTGCTCGGTCCAAATAAGAGTTGAGTAATCTCAATTGCAGGTTCATTGAAAATTCACCCGTTGCTTGCAACTCATTGATTAGCTGAAGCACAGCATGTTCTCTCAGACAATGCATAAAATGATCAGGAGCTGTAGCTTTTAGTGCTTGGTCAATGGCCGAGCAAGCACCGGTCCAGTTATTTTGCAGTAGATTATGGAGAGAGAGATTAAGATATCCAAACATCACATCCACCTGATCCGATGCAACATTCAGATCTGATAAAGCTAATTTCAGCAAACTATCATCACCTTCTTCTTCATTAGCCAGTACTGTCTTATTTTTACAGGACAATACATCCCACACAGACACATACCAACGGGACATGAGTTCCCTTGCCGATTCATAGCTTCCTCCTTGCAAAGCACATTCAGCGTACTGATTCCAAATCCATTGTATACCTGAAGCCTCTTTCGGTTCCTGCTTGAGAAGCTCTTCAAACCCAGACGACAACATTTCCTTTGACTCATTTGGTTTCATCCTAGCTGTTAACAGTTTCAGCTCTAAGCAAGCTGGGTAGAGTTCAACTGATGCCTTAACAATGTCCCTACAACTTTCTAATTCACCAACTGCGATCATAAATAGGGCGTGGTTCAGAGCGAATAGCCCGGCAGTTCGCTCTTGTATTCCATTTTCCAACGACCCATCGCTAGTGCAAAGTTCTTCTGAACGCATCCCCTTATCAAATAGTCTGAGAGCCACCTGCTTCAGATCACCTACCAAATTAACTGAAGGCCATTCTATTTCTAGTAGTTCCTTATCCATCTCAAGTTGTTGGACAACAGAATCAGGCAGCTTCCTGTAAATAACTAAGTACACACAACAAATCCAGAACACACATTTGTCAGAATATGTTAAGCATGTCAGAATGTGAGACATCATTGAAAAGTCAGGGTCGTCAGAAACTGCTGCTGGAGCCTGAAGCTTGGATATTCTCTGGATTGCCTTCGAATCATTCCCAGAAATGCACAAAAGGTTGAACATCTGCAACAAAAGATCTAATATGCAAGCGCTGGCGTTACTCCTGTCAATAGACCCAGATGCATGGTTGCAGAGCGCCGAGAAGGCAGCATCATATGCAATTAATTGATCGTTAAGTTGTCCTCGACTGTTGATGTACATAAGCCATATTACGTATGATCCCCTACATAGTTTGACCTGAAAAGTTAAAAAGTTATCCCATATAAACCAGGCTGCAAAATTGTGAAGCATTCCATAGCAGAAAAAAAAAAATTAACTACTAATTCGGACAATGTACTGAAAAAGATGAAGATATGCCTAGACATCCATATATATATATATATAAGTTTGAAACAGTAAAACACTATGAGAAACCAGTGCCACCAAGTTAGATTGATTTGAGTGTATCACAATCATCAATATTTTATTTTGTGATATATATATGGACACACAAATAATCAATCAAATTATTATTTTGCGATATATATATGGACACACAAATAATCAATCAATCATAATATGCACATGTGTGCTATGTAGATGCAGGCAATATCGCAACAGGGGATAACATACCCCATAAGAAAACATATCGTTCCCATCTGATCCCATATATGCATAGTAAATCAGGAGATAAACAATCCAAAGAATCTCAGAAGTTGGATCACCTTCAAGACCACGTGAAAGAACAGAAAGGGCCTGAAAAAAGGGCCACCAGAATTAGAACGAGAGCTAAATTTGATACTACACAGTATTGACAGGAATCAAACAATATTGCCTGGATCAAGCCTTCTGACTGGTCAACTTCCCGACCGAAAATAATAAGAGCCATTTCCACGGATCCAACAGCAGCATCTGAACCTTGTTTAAGGAGATTCTACGAATGCACAAAGCAGGTCAGTGCAAGATGGTAGTAAGAACATCAATAAAAGAATGCAGCATGGGGCCGATCTGCAGCTAGCTATTAGCATAATTAAAGGTTAAAATAAAGAGAAAACAAAGACAAACCATCATGCTATGTTTAATCCTGAAGTATGATGAGTGTGTTTTTGGATTTCCTAGGACCTCAATTCGACCTTCATTTTCCCTTGCAGGTATATTCTTGTAAAGTGCGTTCGATGAAGCTAGGCAGACACTAAAGTGCTTCCACAATTTTTGCCCATGTCTTTGAGCCAGAACGGACTCATAAGACCACGAATCAACCTTCATCGTATCCAAGCAGACAAGATAAGTAGGTGAAAGCACCACGTCAAAAATCTGGGATCCTCTGGAAGAATTATGTTTCTTCTGATGTAAACTTGACCCAACATTACCATCTGCAACAGCAACAAATTAAGAATTCTAGCAAAGAGAAAATCATTTCTAGAATTCTTAGATACACATTTTCTGCCGTACCAGGAGGATTATTTAGACTTTGATGCAAACTGTCATCAGAGAAATCCTTGAAATGTTGCCAAGAACATTCATCATTATTGCACCTTCCACGTAACTCGTACATGCAGAGAGGTCGAAAAGGGTCCATCTTCAAATTACAGGTGTAGAAGCAAATTTTTTTCTCAAATACTGGAGTTTTTGTCAAGCTAATACATTGTATATCATCACTGTATAGGCTATATGACTTGTTTTGAAGTGTATATTCTGGTCCCAGAGACGTAATGGAAGACCCAGGGACCTTTAGATGACTAATTGTGCTCCGAAATAAAGGGCCTGGCAAAGCTACGGACGATAAAAGGTCATCCTCTGGTGAAATCTTATGGGACTCCATTATAGATGATTGAAAATTAAGCGAATTTTCCTTGATTGCAGGCTGTTCAACTGGTGGTTCAGGGGGGCTTTCTTGCAGTTTATTGGCGCCTGACTCTGAAATTAAAAATAGGAGGACATGTTAAAAGAAAAGCAAAGCACATCGAGACCACACATTGGTTCAGCTATCTCGGACAATGCTACTCATTTGCTATCCGCAGTTTAGCTCAATCATCTCCAAAAGTATGACTTGAAAGTAATATCAGGTTGCAAATGACCATGCTTTTTACTTTCCCTTTTTAAGGTGAATGCATAACACTGGACATTTCATAAGATAATAACTAAGCAAAATGCCAATCTCTTATATGTTATAAACAAACTACTTACCTCTAGATTCATTATGCTGATGTTTTTCTGAGACAGGACTACTCCCATCTCTCTGGGTTCGTTCACTTGCAACATCACTTTCATCCCCTCTATCTATCACAGTCTCTCCATTGGAACATGTGCCACCTCTAGATTCATCCCTCATACTTAAACGCTCAAATAATTTAGATCTTAGTGATGCTTCGATAAGCAAAGAATTCTGATTGCCTAATGTTTGCTCAAGATTTTCTGCTTGATGTCCAAGGTTCCCCTCGGTAGATTCATGGTCCACTGGAAATGACTCATCATCTGCCACATTGTTTGCATCATTTGACGGGGAGCATAGTCTACTTGCAGTTTGCTTGTTACTGCAAGGCAATCCATCCGAGGTACTAGCATCAAGATCACTGCACGGTTCTGAACCCAAATTCTGCCCACTTCTGGAACGAGGTAGAGGATGACTGCCGCCATATTCATTGTTATATATGTGGTTGCTTTCTAGCTGAGTATGCTGAGGGATGACCGTTTTGGTTGCCAAATCAATGATTTCAGTACTATTATTCAAGAAGTTAAACCCAGTTCCAGGGTTCTCATGATGTGTAGAAGGCCACAACAATCTGGTGTCCCGCACAATGAGAGATCCATAGTGAGCAGACAAATTTTCTCTCTTACTGTAAAGTTCTGCACATCTGGCATTTGCCTCGATCAAAGATCTTTGTGCCTTTCTATAAACCTTGAGAGCATTTCTTTCTTCAATTTCACAAAGGCGTTTACGTTCTTGTGCTTCCTCCAACTCTCTGTCAAGAGATTCCTCTATGTTCATCAAAGATAGCATATCCAGTTGACTATGTCCAGGAGCAGTTGTATTTCCCGGGATGTTCCAGAGGCCAGAGTTGTTCAAGCAAGGCTAAATTGCAAGCAGAAAAAAAAAAAAAAAAAAAAAAGTAAGGATCATGAAATCCTACCAGCCGCCTCCAACTTGATATTTAAGGATCTAGAAAAAACCTGATAGTTTCCATTGACTATGTTACGCAACTGGTCACTTGACACGTTGCTATCAACATTATTCATTGTTTCCAGTTCTCTCGAAGTTATATGAGCAGGAAAATCTGGTTGGCCACATCTTACACCTTCGTAATGATTTGCTTTGCTCTGGAATAAAAAGAAAATACGCTTAAGTTGACAAAAACAGTGGCCAAACTAGACATAGTTTAATAGTCTAAGGGTCAATTATTCCAATTCTAGTAAAGGAGAAAATACAAAAAGATGGTGACACGTACTGCGCTTTTTTGTAAGACACTTGAGCTTGTATTGCCTTCTACAATATGCTGAGAAATAACGGGCGGATCAATCTCACCACTGTTACTACCAAGGTGTTTGCAATTAGCATTTGCATTGATACCTACAGAAAACACCACAGTCAGGTGATATCAAATGCGGGGAAAATTAAAAAAAAAAACTGAATTCCTTAACCACGATAGATTTTCTAGTGAAACAGCCAGTAGCATATTCAATGTTTGCCTTTAGTCTCACCTGGCAGTAGACTTTTACCGATGCCTAGCACTCTCATTGGTGCGGCAGTAGATGCTGGCACTCCGTAATCAATAACAGGCTGACTTGTGTCATTTCCACTAATTCTTAAGCGTTTCTTGGCAGGTTCGTTTGGTTCTAGCTCTTTACCATCATCAGAAACCATACTGAGTCTCCTTGCTGGACTGATTTTTGGGTTAACAGCATCCTTCTTTGGCTGTGCTGCCTTCAGCTTCAGCTCACTTTCCCGTAGTGCAATCTGCTGCCTCAAATCCTGAAGTTTGTTGCTATTGGGCTCCACAATCTGTTCAGGACGACGTGTATCTTTGCTAACCTTCCTTTCAAAGGTATGAATATTTTTATTGGATTTCATTTCCTTGGCAAATGAAATGTTGGAAACTTTGGAAGTCGCAGCATGATTAAAGGTGCTAGTGGATGATGCCTTCTTTGTTATTGCTGTGTTATCAATTTGTCTTGGTCCTTTCAATTTTGTTTGTAATAATGTAGACGGGTTTCTATTCCCAGGCATGGTTCCTTTTGGTTGAATCTTTGATGTCTTTGTCCGTCCTTTACTATCAGATTCACTCCCACTATCATCATCTGAAAAGTCTATCACAAGGTTGTTGTTGTTGCCCCTTCCAGGAAATTTGTTCCCATGAACGGCAGCAATACATACCGCTTGCCTCTTCTCAATTATCCGGCCTCCAGGGTGGGTCAGCTTCAACGGTGAAGCATCAGCAGGTTTAACTAAAGATCCACTATTTCCTGACAAGTCAAGAGTTTAAAAAAAAAAAAAAAAAAATTAGTTTGTTTCATAGGCAACTTCAACTGAGAACAGTTTCGAAGGACTTCAAAATATAATCTATATTTATATTTAAAAGACATGTGAATCATGCTTCACACGCAACAAATTAATAACAGAAAACACATTACTACTTTTGTACACTGATTTACAATGTGCACTGACTTTTTCTCTAAAAGGCTGATAATGATCAAGGTATGTGTACATCTCCAACATCCTCTATTCTAGAATTATGGTGCAGCAACAGAAGATCATGTAGAGGAAGCAACACCAGACCAAAATACCGATCCAAAAACACTAGGTAGAAAGAGAGTTTCACGTGAAGTTCAGAGATGATAAAAGTCTCCTGTTGCTCATTTAAATCCCCAGAGGAGTTGAGAAACAAAATCAAGACAAGAGCCAATTGCCTGAAGCAGATGACAAATAATAATTACCAGCTTGACGCCTTTGGATATTTGTGTTTGCTGAAGGAACTGATGCATGTTCGGTAAGAGGAGCTCTCGTGCTTGTTTGCATTGGTTGTGCCTAAAAGAAAAAAATCTTGAAAACTTTAGAATCTGCTAATCAAAAGCATTTTGGCAACAGCCGAACACGAAAGCTTTGAAATCTGATAATCAACGAGAATTACTTAGCCATAGAGTCACTGAACTCGCACAACATATAACCTAAACCCATACAATTTGAAACAATCGAATACATGAAAATCTCACATATGGATATATATATATATATATTCACGATATCAAATCCTGCAACGGAATCTGATGGCCATTACTTGAGAAAAAAAAGCTGTCCAGATTTGCAGGATATGAAAAATCAATAACAGCAAAATAGAAATTAAGGAGTAAAAAGAAGAGGAATAGGTTTGTTCATACTTCGTCATCGGAGGCGGAGAGCTCGCCTTCTTCTTTACCGGAAACCGGAGCTTGCTTCTCGGTGCTTGGTGTCGTCATCTTCCTTTCGCTCTAGCCAAAGAATTGCCCACCTAAGATCTCACTTCTTCTCTCAACAGGGAAATCGAAAGAGATCGAAAAGTAGGAAGAAGAATATTTACAGCTTCGTAATAATGGGAACTCTGCTCTGGATACTAGCCGCCGATGGAACACGAGCGACTCAACGGATTACGAAACGACTAAAAATACCCTACCACTTCGCGATTTTCTTTTTCTTTTTAACTGTTAATTTGATCCGAATTAAAAACTTACTAACTGGTCAAAGTAACGAATATGATTTAACTATTTAAGACACATTGATACAAAGAAATTATAAGATGATTAAAAAAATCTATATTGGTGGCAACCAAAACATTTTTACAAACTTCGTGCCAGTATGTCCCACAAGATTACTCTTGGTTTAGATACGAATTGTCTACTTAACCAACATATTATATTATCCCTAATGTAGCCTACATGTGCAGGTTTGCGATTCGAACCTGGCTCGGGACCACTCTACACGCCATCGGACCATTCAACACACTGTGACTCCGTGTCGTGCTCTTGTAATGACCACCTACTCAACGCTCGCACAGGTCGTAAGATTCTTCGATTTACCTTTTGCAAAGTGAATTACAAAGCATTCATTGCAATCTTACATGTTTTCCAAATTTTTACAACGCGATTAGCTCCATACAGAAGCAATCAATCACCCTTTGAAACTCCAAATCACAACCTCTTGCTTTGACTCTTCATCAACCCGAACCCGCAAGGTGAGCCTCGGTTTCTTTGGACCCTCCAGTCGAGTAGGATAAATGTTCAAATCTCATTCGCTTCACTTCACCAACCCATAAGTGTCTTTGTGACTCTGTCCACTATCTGATTTCTCGCACGGAGGCTAGCCAACGGAAATTCACGACTCTCATCCAAAAGAAATCTGTAAACTTCCCATTGTCGATCTAAAGTCGAATGCCTCCCAATTTCAGCCTACAAGAAAATACAATTCCACTTTCTCAATAAACCACTTCAAAGCTTAAGAAATATAATGTGTTTAATACTTACAAAGAAGATGCAGATTCCGAGTGACTTCAAGGCTAGTGTGACATCGTAGAAAACTCGTGGTCTTCCTTTTCCAGATAGCTCCACAGGGTTGGCTACTAGTAGCTCCGAATCTGGTCCTCTGTTCACGATTATCACTCGCAATGGACATACCATTTCCTCTATAAGACGAGAACAAAAGTTGGCTTGATGTTTTGGGTCCGCTATTTTCTTTCCGTCTGTACCTCGAACAAACAAATCCAAATTTCTGTAGCCTTCAACCTTTGACGAGAATCTACCATAGGCAATCTGTAATAAAGAAACAAGTACTACATCAGTTCTTTCAACCAAATCCAAGGAAATCCTAGCATCAAAATTAAGACAGAATAGACAATGTGAAACAAAGCTTTTTTACTCATGGCCAACAAAAAAAAAAGCATCAAAATTTTAAGAATAGAGGTTAGATTAGGTTTTCTTAACGTACATGGACATCGCAGTCTTTGGAAGTCCTGAGGATATCATAGAAAAGCCCTTTTTGATCAACACAATGAATCTGAAGCAGCGTATGCGCAGGGCTCAACTGGTTATCAACCGTAAGAAGAGCTTTGTTAGAGCTAGAGCTAATATCAGACCCATCTGAACCAAACAGCTCGTCGGCAGCCACAGGGGGAAGCGAAGAGAACCGTTGCACACTCTCCAGCTCAGGCCCAGCTAGTTCAAGCTCACAGCTCACACCATGTTCCCCGAGCACAGCCGTTAGATGGTCACAAGTTTCGGTTTGTCTCTGCTTCGTGTGCAGTAGATCCCTGTTGCACAGCAGCAGGAGTTTAGAGATGATAAAATCAAACGCAAAATGTTCTTCTCTTTGTGAAACATAAGAAGTAGAAAAAAAACTCGCATTGCGTCAGTGATGAAAAACATGTCCAAAACTCTTCCGTCTGGTGTTGTCATGACTTTGACCCTTTGGATCGTAAACTCTAGCTCTGTCAGGACTTTAGTAACATCTGCAACCACCAAACAAAAAAATTGCTAACCAACCATTTACACGAAAACAAGACACAAGCAGGAGAAAGAAGATGAACTAACCATGAAGCAATCCTTTCCTGTCGCGGCAGAAGAACTTGAGGAGATAAAGCGAAGGAGGCTTAGAGACATTGGATTGAAGACAGAAGTAGAAGGAACCTAAGCAAGATGGGCAAGCAGATAAGAGACGATTCTTCAAGCTGTCCCAATCGATTTTAGGAGAGCTATTATCTGGAGTGACCCAAAACACTATATAACACCATCGCCCATCTGTTGAAAAATCTGCAAATCCATTTTCACAAAATCAATCATCAAATTAACATCAATCAATAATCAAACAAATTATTTGATTTGAAAAAAAAAAAGTAACAACAGAATTGAATTTTCGAATATTCGTGAGTATTTAAAATCTAAGGTAACCGACAAACAAAGTATATTCCCCCAAAACGAACACGAAGTCAAAAGAGATGAAGTTTTGACCAGCTCTGGTAATGGAGAGACCGAATTCGAGGATGATTCTACAGAGAGTAGAACCGAGACCGGATTCGTCAGGACAATTGACGGTGACGATGCTGGGGTCGCCGGAGTTTTTTCCCCGCTCGATTAAAACGGCGTCGTCGTTGAGAATTCCCATTTTCGCTGTCACCGTTCTCTTTTTTTAGAGCCAATGAATCAAAATTCAATGGCTGCTCTGCTCGCTCCCAACGGAGGACAAAAATCTCGGAGAAAAGGAGACGAAGAAACGAAAATAGAGAGATTAATGGGTTTATTGTGGGTTGTCGGGTTGCTGGGTGGGGCCTACGTATCTAGTCATACACACGTAAGAAGAAAAGAAAAAGCTGGGTTAGGCTTTTTGCACGGAGGGTAATATCGGGATAACACTGATGAGAATCTTATCGGTTCTCTTTTAAGATATTTTTTTTGTGGGCTCGCTCGCTAATACAATAAGAATCACAAATTGTGTGATTAACAGTAAGATGCTGATATTTTTCTTTTTAATAACCCTTGTGGTAGGATTGGACTAATTAGTTCTACTTATAATTCATTAACTTGTGTTCTAGTTTAAGAGGGAAAGATATTTTATGGTGTGTGTGTTAAGAGGAAATGCAAAAGTAGTGAGATGCATGGGTTTGGTTTTTATTGTAAAAAACGTGGAATGTAATCACGAACAAAAGGAATTAAATTTGAAAAATGGAATGATATTTTCGGATTCAAAATTGAGGACAAAATCCATTTTGTTCCAATGAAATTTTAAATTTTATTAACCAGGCAGTGATAGCCTAGTGGTTGTCGATTTTGGAATCTGCGAACAACAAAAACAAAAATGATGCACGTGTGTATGCTTAGCCCATTGATAGTACATCCCAGAAGATTAGTCTGAGCCTCTCCATAGAGATATTTACCCCTGAGTTATAAAAAAAAAAAATTTAAATTAAATGTTATGAACGATTAATTTAGGATGGTGAGGTTCATCGGAAAACTTCATATTTGCTTTTTTCATGGATACTCAGCAAACAATACCAATATTTACGGGAAAACGGAAGATATATCTACAAATCAAGCCGGCAAGTGTTGACTTTTTAGGAGAGTGTTCAAGACGATCTTTAGAATCTTGTTGAAATCACTAATAACATGAGTTATCAAGTGGGTTTTGGTCTAAATATATCTTTAGTGAACTAATGATCACTAATTAAGTTCATTTGGAATGAGTGATTTACATTTTAAAACAATATTATCAACGGCTGATTCCGAACAACATTAGAACAACCATGATGACAATCTTTGAACAACAAAAAATGTACTTTTTGTCAATTGGAATGTCTTTTCAAAAATTATATGACGTTCAAATCAAAATGAGACCACAAAATTGGTCACATAATCTAAATTCGAAAAGATGAAGAGAAGTTGGCTATGAGCAGGACTAAAAAGTAATATGCGGTTCTATCTATTGTTTGTGAGTGTTATAACGGATGCTCTAAGATTAAACAGAAAACGTAAACACAAAGGCACATAGATTTAACGTGGTTTACCAACTATGTGTTGGCTACCTCCACACGGGCAAAGGAGGCTGATTTATTTCTCAGCGAATGATTTGAAAACGAGGCAGAATTTCGGATTCACATTCCCGGACACATGATCTTTCTTGTGTGAAGTGAAAGAGTTTTTTTATATAAAATTCATCTAACATGTGTGTCATTCCGGATCTGGTTACACCAATTGTAGAACGTTGATAACCGATTCCAAATTTTGGTTAACTATTCATAACATCCATCACATATTCAAAAACACAATTTCGAAATTCATATATGCAAGACTACCCGACAAAGCTTTGCAACGATGTTTGATGGTCTATATTCCTGCATGGAAAGAAGCAAATCCAAGTAAATAAAACGCTTCTCGATGCATTAAGATGGGGAAAAAAAAGAAGAAATTTCCAGGGTCCAAGAAGGGATTTAGAGAAATTCAAGTGGTATGACGAAAAGGATCACATCTAAAAACGGGACATCAATATCAAGGCTACGTAAATGTGTGATTGGTCGATGGAAGAGGCACTTCACGAAATTATATAATTGAAGCGGAATCACTGTCCGATGACACCCCAAGATATGGTGGACTCTCTGACTCTGATGTCAATCAGCATGAAGAAGGGCAAAACAAACAACTCTCACTCTTATCTTGTGTGTGCAAAACAACTCTCACTCTTTTTGATCAAAACCATCTCTATTTATCTTGTTTCCTTTATTGCTTCTGGTGTTTAGTCAGTTTCAAGTTCACATATAGAACTACTGCATATGCGTCACATGCTTGTAAGGCCTTTAAGTGCGCTAACCAGATTTGAAGGTAAATGCAAGTTCTTGCTTTTTAGTATAAGAGACTAGTAAATTGGTAAATTTCTATAAAAATAAAGAAATGGTCTGACGTGGCTTTCGTTAAGGGTAAAAATTCGTAATCATTTATTCATTTTATTGATTCCAAAGAAAAAGAGGGAAGTTTTCACTTTCACACTTTCGCTATATAACACCCATTTTTGGAATTTAGTTTATTTTTCACCCTCTCCGCTTTTCTTTCATTCCCACTCCATTCACATAAAATCTGGTTTATCCTCTGCAAAAACCCTTTTGTTCTCATAATCATAAACAACCCTCAATAGTTTCTTCTGCATTTCACATTTGACTGTTAGTTTGTTTTCTTTCACTCTTTTCCTTTTATGGTCGATTTAGGGATTTGATTTGTGAAAAAAGTTGTTCTCTTTGTGGTTGTTTAAATGATGAATAAGAGATGTGAATCTTATCTGGAGGAAGAAAGATGAGATCTTTGAGCAGTGTGGGACTTGCTCTAAGCATAGTCTTTGGTTGCTTGCTACTAGCTCTTCTCGCCGAGCTCTATTACTTGCTCTGGTGTAAGAAGAGGACGACGACGACGAGACCTAATCTGCGGAATGACTATTCTACCCCTGCAACCAGAGAGCTTCTCTTCATCTTCTGTTGCAGTAGCACAAACCCATCTTCTTCTTCTTCTCCTTCTCCTTCCTTCTCAAACCCCAAACCCATTGAAACTCAACAGCAATGTCCTCCTGATGGTGATGCTGTCGGGTTTGGGAATGTGGTGGGTCCGGGGCTCGTGCCGAGGTTTCTGTTCACAATCATGGAGGAAACAGTGGAGGAAATGGAATCTGAAGATGGTGTTTCCACGAAAGGAAAGAGCTTGAATGATTTGTTTCTTAATATGGAAAGTGGGTCTACTCCTCCGTATCTTACTCCTCGTGCTTCTCCTTCGCTTTTCACGCCTCCTTTCACGCCATTACTAATGGAGTCTTGTAATGGCAGAAAAGAAGGGATCTCCGAGTCGTCGACCGATGCTGAGTTTAACAGGCTAGTGAGATCATCGCCGTTGTCACCATCGTCACCATCATCGTCTTCATCGCCTTTGCCGAGATTCAAGTTCCTAAGAGACGCAGAGGAGAAGCTTTACAAGAGGAAAGTGATGGAGATTGCAGAAGCTGAGGAATTCAATGGCTAAATTGGTAAACAAAACAGAGTTTAAGAATCAGATTTTTGAAGGTGAAGAAGTTTCATCAAGAATATGACCAAAGGTAGTCCAAAAATGCTTTTAAGTGCCAATAAAATTGAAATTAGCAATGCTAATCTTTTTCTTTGGGTTTTAATTGCCTTTGTAAATCTAATTCAGCCCTAATCTTTTTTTTTGTCCGAATGATTTTGGCTCGTCGTCGGATTAAACCGGTTGTAAATTTACGGTGGAGAAAGAATTTGTTTAGCAAAATTTTCAATCAAATTATGCTTTTAGATAAAGAATAAAGATGGGCCTTGGATTCCATTTAATCATAGTTGTAGTTGACATTTGAAGATGCACGAACTCAGCATTCTACTCCCAAACCGACTTTCACTTTTAAAAGGAATTTTATTCTGAACGACTGTTAATATTTTATCCGAATATAAAGTTAGAGAACTTAGAAAAGGTAAACAGAACACGTGAAGAGAAAAGTAAAGAATTAGTATCTAATTTTTTTTTTTTTTTTTAGATCATTCGCTTCGAAACCGCTAAAGTAATAATATTTTTATTTTACGGCATTGAAACCTTTGAACATGGACCGATAAATTGGAATAATACGATAAATGAATCGAGACAAGACTCATGAGAGACCAAGTGGGGAATCTCTTTCCCTCTTCAGGATTTTGTCCCAATCTCTCGGCTTATTATATGTCTGATTCTTTGTATCCAAGTCAAGTCAACAACACCACTTACTCGTTACACAAGGTAAAAGTTGCAAAATTACCTCTTCTAGTCACACAATTTGCGTTAATTCTGCATTTAATGATCAAAATAGAAAACAAATCCAGTGGTTGATAGATGTTGTCAAAGAAAACCATGGTTAAATTATTAAAAATGCAGGAAATGTTAAATTACAAATTTAATTTGATGAAGCAGAGAATAAAGTTTGGAAATAACAAACTGGATATCCACGGATTGTAGGTGAGAAGCCTAGATCATAAGAAGATTTGGTATGGAGATCATATATCGCCAGTGGTTGATACATATCACCACCAAGCACTAACTTGTTCTTCTCCAGAATCGCTATTGGTAGTGGTATTGGTGCAAAATATTGGTGCAAGAACAAAGAAAAGATTTTGTTCAGGAGGGCAATCTAAAATAAACATCAGATCCCCGCGGCTGCAAGAAGTGGTAACCCTAGCTCAGGGCATAGAGGACTCAAGCCTGGTTCCTCCAGGAGGCTAAAAGCCGTGTAACCGTAGTATGAATGATACAGATCCGGTAAAGCTCCAGGAAATTTACTGAACCCACCATACTGGATACAACAATGCACGAGCAACAACATTACTCACATTCTTGAACCGAAGACGTAAAACATGAATCAAGTCAATGTACCAAATTCTCCTAACAGCTCATACACCCATATTGGCTCTATAGGCTGCAACTAGTATTCTACAGTAGCTAAAATAACAATAGGCCTAGTTGCACTCTCCTAATTTTAAAAGTAAATATGAGACATTGAAGGAGACGTACCTTGGACTGACAGTTCAGTAAAAATTGGCGCAGAGCAATTTTGTCGATGAATGCATCTGCTCCTAGGAGTTTAAGGACAGCTCCAATCCTACACACATGAGCAAGGCCCGTATCAGCGGATGAGAATAAAAAGATCCCGTGACAGCAAAAAGATGAGGGGACTTACCAAAATGCATAGCATGTGTCGCTCTGCTTGTTAGTCCTACCTTGAAACCCACCATCACTGGCTTGTCTCTATAGCCAAGGAAAGAGAAACCATCAGATCACTCGGGAGCATTATTAAACTATAAGGGTAATATTATCAGGTAAGTTCAACAGGCAAAACAAATTAAATGAAATAATACCTGTAGGCTCCAGTCGAGAAGCAAAGAAGAGTCTATGATTGAACTTCCTGAACCATTTGACAACAGATCATCTCCAATGAATCTCATCAATCGAAGGGATGCAATAGCACAGTAAGTAGCACCACCTGCATAACTAAGTTGCAGAACGTAGGTAAGCAGAGTAGCAGATTAAACGAAAAAAGTTTAGTTATCTGTAGCCTCCTTATTGACTAATTCAGTAACAATTTCAAGCCAATTCACATTAAATATGTGCTACTTACTTGGACTGCACACGGACAAAATAAGTTAAAGATTATAGAAGAATTGTTTTCAACTCACCATGAGATTCAGAACCAGGGATCAACCCAAAGCCACCATCATATGACTGCACAAAGAATGTTGCACAAGAATGACTTTTTTAATAAAAAGGAAAAACCTTGAAGGAAGAAAAATGACAAAGCAAATACCAGAACCGAAACAAACCTGACAGTTTATTATGTAGTTCTTAGCCCTCTCCTTGTCCATTCCACTCCAATTACCGAGCATGTCACAAATTGCAGCTGATCCACAAATAAAAAACTAGAATAAGACTCTACTAAAAGTATAAAGACATGGTCTGTAAATCCTGTTAGGTAGCTATTCCTTACCAGCACAATATACAAATCGAAGATCCGTCTCGCCTCCGGTATGGATAGGCATGAAGCTGTAGCAAAACGAACAAAGTAATCGTTATATGACGACATAACAGACTTGTTGCACCATGCGATTCAAAATATTGCAAACAAGGTTTCCCGGAGTTGGTAAGATGCAAGTAAGGAAAGTTTGATATCCCAAAGGGCTTTAGAACTAACCTAAAAAAACTATCAACTTATGGCATTGCAAATGCATTAAGCTCCAAACAACTAATACCTTCCATCATCCTGTTGGAGGTTTTTCATGGACAACGATAGTGATTCAGAGTCAATGGTCGAGAGATCATGGCCAGCGACTTTAAGAATGGCCAAAGCACAGTAAGTGCTTGCCAGGTGACTGTTGTTGTGAGTTAAATCCTGTGCCACAGACTAAATGTAAAGCCCACACACATGCAAAAACAAAGATAGAAAGCATACGGAATAGACTTATTAGTACCCCATTCTCATCTACGGGAAACTGAGAACTCCTTGAACCAAAGAAACCGTAGAATTCTCCTGCAGCAGGAAAAAAGAACATCTCATAATTCAGACAGAAGTTCTCACTGGTTGATTAAGAATATGATAAAACCATTCTTTAGTATTCGAGAAAGATACCTTTTTTTAGTGAAACTCTGTTACTAGGCAAGGCCTGGAAGGACAAAACCCAGTTTGCAACGACATCTTTGTCAACCTTCACCAACAGGTGAAAATCAGAAATCACAGATGAAAGTTACACAATTGAAGGATCGAAGTAGAAAATAACAGAGATATAGAGACAAGAGAGAGGGAGACGAACACGGTGTCTTGCGCCAATAAAATGGAGGCCTGAGATTATGAAGTGAGCGAGGGTTAGGCGATTGATCTCCTGCGATTGGTAATGGTACGGAAGCAACTCGTACATCATCTCCAAGTACACCAAGTGCCGATCTTTCTCGAAATTCGCCGACAACGGCGGCCGCGGAGATGACTGCGCCGTCAGCTCCGGCGAAGTATCCGCTTCTTCGTCATCATCGTAGTCGTCCTCCTCCTTGGATCGCTCCAAGTCGATTGCTCCTCCGTGCACGGACATCGCTTCTTTCTCTGACTGTGAGATCGGTCAACGAATCTGGAAACTCACTTGGACTCGCCTTTGCTTTTCCGTAGAGGAAAGTGACGTTTGGGATCTGTGGTTTGCGGAAGGTCAAAACCGCACGGTGTCGCATTGAGAAAACGCAGAACGTCGCGTAGTTTCTGAGTATACCTTCTTTGTAGTATACTAGTATTTCAATATTTTTGTTTTAACATTATTCAACCACAGACAATTTATCTTCGCTCCAATAGAATCAATCAACACAATGAACAGTTCTGCTTCCACCACGCTGAATATTTCATGTAATTTTGTCTTCATTAATCCGTAAAAATTGCATTCTCACATTCTGGTATATAAACATTAACGAATATTTAGTCAACCACTGGATTAGAGGAGCTTTCACAATTGTAGTATTTCAATTAAAGAGATAAATCTTATGTCAATTTCGTTAAACAATAACAAAAAAAACTTATTCCATGTATTTTCCATGTAAAATTGAAGACAATCAAATAAGTTATGAAAAAATTACCACATATGAATGCGACAAAGAGTTTTCGATGGAAAAACGTGAGTCTTATGATGACTATCATAAGACTAGTATGGGAGTTAATTTATTACTTTGTGATACTAAATCTTAACATAGATGTGCTTTATGATTTTTTATTTTTGTGTTTTCTTTCTGATTTTCATTTGAACTTATATTTTTTATTTTATTTGTTTTTGTTGCAAACAGTTGAAAAATGTGGAAGGAGTCTCTTATTTTCACTTGATTCCATCTTCCAAGTTTGAACGAGATGAACACGAAAGAGAAGATTTGGAGAAGATTAATACATGTGTCTAGCATGTGACAAGTTAATGCCTTGCACACGAGAGAAGATAAATTTAGGAAAATCATTATATTTCATTTAAATTTATAATAGTTATTCCGTTGTGTATGTTTGTAGGACGATTTCTAAAAGAATTATGTTTTTATTATAAAATATGTAGCTCGTGAGAGCAAATTCATTCAGATCAATAATATTAAGTGTTTACAACAAAAACTTTACTTAAAAAAATTATGTTCTTCTGAAAACAATTTAGTATTCTTCATTCTCTACCACAAACTCCAACAAAAGTCGTAAATATAATTCAACACACGAACAAGAGAAATTAAACTTTAGATCAGTAATTTAGCTTATGTTTTTATTTTCAATCGCAAATCACAAAACAACTATTATGTATGCTTCAACTGTTAATTAAGAATAATAGTAGTTGTTACTTTTCTTTTTATAATCAAGTGGTTATGAACTTGACTTCTATTGCTATTGAATGTAATAGATAAATTAATAAGATTGTTGTTTTTACCTACTTTATAAACATTTGTCACAAATAAATCCAACTATTAAATGATTCAAAATATCAGAAACCTATATGTACAATATATAAAATACCAACTCATGTCTATGTTTGTATCCAAACATGAATACTTTCATATTATGTTATTCTTTATTTGGATAATTACTATTCCTATGGCCAAACATGTATTTTTAAAAAAATAATATACATAATATATTTATTGTTAGATATGAATATTCTAATTAATTATAATATTTATAAATAACATTTAGTCTCTATTTAATTCATTAAATTATTTAAAATATAATAACATTTTATTATTAAAAGATAAAAAACTATATATAAAAACTAATAAAATCCAGTGTGGTATAATTTAGTCTTCTTTAATATTTTTCAAACGAGCGTCCCATTAACCACTATAGAATATAAAAATAATATATTCAAATATATATTGCCAATAAAAATAATATAATTAATCAAATATATATTGCCAGTTTTAATTTTAGAAAACTATATAATTTATTTTATACCAAAAATAAAATTGTTAACACATCTCAAACTTTAACATCCACAAATATATTTTGTCGAAAAAATAGAACTAAATTTCAGAAAACAAAAATTAAAACTTACCCCGGTTCTACAGCGGATTAGAAAAAATAACGTCAACATAATGAACTCCCGTTACTTTTCATATTGAATTCATGTTCTAAGGCGAATTAGAAAAAACAAATTATATATAAACATCAAAATAATTATGTGTCTCATATGACAAAAATTAAATATACAAAAAATTATATCTAAACACAAAATAAACACAAATTGTATTACAAAATTTGATTAAAAAAACAAAATTCCCGTGCGGGCGCACGAGTTAAAATATAGTCTAATCTATAAAACAAATACACTTTTTGTCCAAACAGGAAAAAATGCACATGTCTTTTTTTTTCTGGATAAATTTTAACCTTTAGATTTTTGTGGATAACTATCTTTATTTCCAAACAGAATAATTTTGTTCAATTAAAAATTCATTTTTTTAAGATAAAATTTTAAATAAAAACCATAATTTTCAAAACCATTGATATCACAAAAGTTTTAGTTTTAGATGACGCATTACCCATATCTAGAAATTTTAGTTTTGCCTGTTATTAGTTACACGGTGATTTCAAGAACGGATATACACTAGTAGATGTGTAATTAAGGCCTCTTAATGTCGCATGCATTTAGAAACCTACCCATAAGAAACTTTAGTGTACTTCTCATGCTCTCCTAGACTCGTTAAAAAAACTCAAAATCAATGGACCTATGTGCAGTCCTGCCTATGTGTGTCCAGTAGCTTGGTTAAACCAGCCGATAATATTTTGATAATTTCGTTTTATGTATTGAATTAGATTCAATAACAGTCAGTAAAAGTATTATACTTAAAAATGTGCTATATTAGAGAATTACCCATCAATGTATTATACTTTGTGATGTCCCCAAATTAAGACTAAAGAGTCCAAGTCTAAGGATAAAAAAAGAGAGCCAGCACACATAATTTGACCATGGAAAATAAAAAAAATTAGCCACAAAGAGATATCAACTTTTTCACTTAAATAAATATATTTTCATAAAAAGTATTAATCAGATTCCACTTTCATTGATTTATATGATAATATATGTAGACCTACTACAATGGCAAGACAAAAGTACAAACGAGGACAAGAACCGTACCTTCGAACTTTTCTCTACCATTTACTACGGTTTCACCTAACAATCTGAGTCTAGTCTTCAAGCACTAGAATGTGTATTCATGGTCTGGACAAAGACTCCTCATGTCTACAAGTCCTTGTTTACACTTGAATTTTTTTTACCTGAAACTCGAAGCTACCAAGCGAATCTTGTTCCCGTGCCATCGAGAAATCTATCAGTATACCATCCTTTAGCCTGCACTTGAGATAAAAATGGATTGAAGACATCGTTCATTTTATCATATGCGTCTTGCAATATTATATCATCAGGGTCATTGTAAATCTTTGTCATTGACTTGGCATATGCTGCAACTAACCACCCTCGCAATGCATCTTCACCAGTAGCATCGTGCTCTAAGACCATATCGGTCCATGATTTGCCTTGACTCAATAGAAACTTCTCTTCTACAAACACTTCTTTTAGTTTCTACACCTGAGAAGGCTTCACAGCTTTATGCAGAGCCCTTCCCACTTTCACATTTCCTGCATCTTCGATTGGTCGCTCGGGGAACAATAGGTCTTCTTGGAATCTTAGATCAGGAGGGCTTGGGACTTTACCAGTCTGAAATAGATTCCAAAATAATATTTTTGATGTAACAAAAGAAATCAACAAGATGTTTTAAGAGTATTGAAGTAAATCTGATGTTGTTTACCTTCAGAAAATTAGCCACGATCAAAGCGGTTCTCTGTGGATTCAGTGTGTTGATCGGTACTCCTCGCATCTGCTCTACGACACTATACACATGTACAGCCGAAAGAATCGATCCAACCACCAACTGCAGATATCAGTCTTCTCTGAGATAACCGAGTGGCAGCCCAAACAAATAGAAACAGCATTCTCAAACAAAGAGTAACAGATGAGTAGAAGGATATTACCTTTCCCTCCATTGATGAACATATCGTGGAGGCCAGTTGAATCCCGACCCCAATCCCAGCAACATTAAAAAGAGTAGAGATAGCTTCTCCTTTGGCAAAAATGTCACTAAGATTTCCTTCTTTGGCGAAAGATGAATAGATCGGTAATCTTGTTGCCCTTGCTGCAACCACAGCCATTCCCTATTTGAAAAACAATGCCAGAAGAATGTGAAACACATATATAACTACAACCAACCAGCAAAGCTGATTGATATACGATCAGATGGTATCACTCTAGAAAGCTAATATATCTCATGGGTCTGTTGTTGAGGAAGGCATACACTGATGTAATAAGAACAATTTCACTTCAATCCACTTTGGACAAAAGATTCAATGTATAAGAGCTGATAAATTCTCCCCTAGGTTTTAAAAAAGAGGATATATATACCTTAGCGAAATTCCCAAGACCAGCCATTTCAAGAAAGAGATGTGGGCATACAGGAGAAACGAGTTCCAGACCAGTACCAAGATCGTAGAGCACGTCAGCTGTATAAATGAATTACGTTTTACATGGTTGACACCGAAGACATCAGCAGAAACATGTAGCTAAAGAATGGAGCATACCCAGAATCCTCCACCGTTTTGGCTCAGAGTCCATTCTTGCACCCAAATTGCTACAAATCAGCTTTCCCACATGCTGCATCCCATCCTTCAAAATCTATTAAACCAATGGAGTTAACAAGAATTTCACTTACGGGGAACAAGTAAACGAACAAAACAAAGTGAAGTGGTAACATACCCAACTAACAACGGTTGCTTGAGCCGGTGTAGGCCGCAAGCCTGCAGCAAATAGCAGTGACTGCAGAGGAGTAAGACAAAAGCATATATCCATGTTAAACCTCTTTCCCGAGAGCTCAAGCTGAACAAACGTAGTGGAAACTGGACTAGATTTTAGAACTACATTGCAAGACCTGAGTCGATAACACGGATAATGCTGCACTCGAAAGATGCTGAAGTGCTCGAAATTGTGTGTACCTAAGATATCCTTCGTTCACACTGTAGAGATTTTAAAATAAACCCTCAATGGTTATTAAAGTACATAAGCTACTCAAAGAAGTCTTTCTCTTGCTTTAACCTAGGGATCCTCTAAAACAACGGTCTTAATATTGACTCACCTGTATGGATATCCCGAAGGAAAGAACTTGTTAAGGAAAGATTCAACCATCTTCTGAGGAACAGGTCTTGCATCATCGACAACTTTCATCTAAAACACATGAGAATTGGCGAAAATGAGAGCAAACATCAAATGGAACAGGAAGAAGAACAACAACATTGTTAATAGCGGAGAGAGAGAAACTTACAGAGAGGTGGCCGTCGGATTCGAACTGAAAACGGTGAGAGACAGCATCGGAAGTCTCGAACCAGTAAACAGGAAATTCTTCTGGATTCTTCGTCATCGCCGGCTCTTCCTTCTTTATCATCTTAACCTTCTCCTGTTTCGTTCACCAAAATCACTTTGAAAAAACTGTACATGATTTTAGTTTTAAAAAGGGAGATATGGAATCTGACCAGAAATTGCATCTTCGAGGGAGACGACGGTATAGGCAGAGGTCTCCAACGCTGGAGTCGCCGGAGCTCGAGTGAACCGCCGCGACTGTAATCGCGTTAGAGCCGTCAAAACAAAACGAAAGAGATGATTCTAATACAAAGGCCTAAAGGATTTTTCTGCTAGACAAATATTGGGCTTAGAAAAGGCCCAAAGTAATAACAAAACAAAAAAAAAAACTTTTTCTCTTCATGATTTTTTCCTGTAAAATTGTCTAGAAATGTTGTTTTAGTTCGAGGAGATTGTAAGTCGCATGCAATCTTCAATCTCTGCTTGGTTAGTTTTTTTCTTCTTTAGTGTAGTTGAAACAGTTTGATCTTTCCATAGGTTTTTTTTTTTTCCATAGGTTTTGATGAGCTTGAAAACATTCTTTGTTTGTAGGTCTCCTTTGACTTCTCGAATAAGGGCAAAGACAAGTTTAGGAGAGAGGTTCAAGGGATTCACTATGAGATTCAAGCTACTGATCCTACAGAGGTTGATCTTGAAGTCCTACGCAAACGAGCTAACTGATTCTTTGTTTGTAGGTCTCCTTCGACTTCCACGATATGTTCATCAAAGGTAATATCCTTGTGCTCATCTGTTACTCTTTGTTTGAGAATGCTGTTTTTATTTGTCTGGGCTGCCACTCGGTTATCTCAGAGAAGATTGATCTACGTAGAAGATAATAACACAAATCAGAGAACAAAACACGAGTTATGAATAAACGAACAGAGCAAATCGATGATGAGGTGGAGAGACAAACCAAATTCTCAGAACCAATGTGTCTGAATATCCAGAAGATAAACACAAGGCAGTTTCAAGAAACAAACGCAAACTGAAAATTTCAAGAGAAGCTTACAGATTTGGTCGGCGGTGAGAGGAGATGAAATTTAAGTCTGTGGCTAAAACTTTTTCGTGGATCAAGGTATTTTATATTTTCTCGTCTACCTAGGGCTTAAAGTTTCTGAATTAGGATTTAAGCCCAAATAAGGCCCATGTTAGGTTGCGAAATGCCCGGCCCGTTTTATAATGGAATATTCGTGCATGTTTGTATGGCTTTTAGTTTTAGGCGTTAGCCAATCTTGCAATTGTATCTGTCAAACCACCGTATTAAAGAATGTGTAATTATTTTCAATAACCACTAGATTTTTACCCGCGCGCCGGCGCATATATTTTTTAAAAAAATGTAATGCAATATTTTCAGGTCCTGGTCAGACCATCCGATCCGATTATAGCTCTAAAACCTGGATCCAGACAACAATACAGTTTTGTTATAGCTCTAAAACCCGATATTATAAAATCCGTAAGAATTCAACAAATAACCGTAAACTGGACATATTAATTATTGATCCGGACGGATCGCGGTTCCGTAATAATTCAATCAGAGAGTTTTCTTTATTGTTTTTATTGAGTCATTCAGATTTTACATTCTGATACTTTATGATCTTCTTACGTTTGTGAATAATACTTTATAAAAAAAAAAAAATACTTTGTCAGTTAGACATATCCTTTTTAAACATGTCTTAGTGATTTGTTAGTTTTTATATATGTATGTGTGTGTCGTGTATATATATATATAATTTCATTAAATATTGATTGCGGTCGGACCGCATCGAACCGGATTAACCTATGGATCTGGTGGCTCGAAGGACTCTTCGATTTGCTTCCTATGTCGGATTTCAAAACATTTATTTAATGTATTAAAATAAATTTTATAACATAATTTTTCTTATGATTTAAGTTAGAATCAGAAAATATAACGGAATTTAAACAATTTTGTTTGATATTTTCAACTTAAAATCTCTAAAATCTAATATGATTTTCATCCAAGTTAAAATTTTAATCCACATTGAGGGCGAATGACAATTTTTTTTTATATATCTTTTATGGTTTTTTTATATTGTATGGAAAGAAATATTTATGATATGACATGTATGATTTAAAATTAATTATTTTAACTATTCAAATTTTCTGACATATTTTGTAAACTTTCTTATTATGTAAATTTAGATTACTACACAATCAATCTATATATTTATGAGTGTTAAAATGCTAACCCATTT
Organism: Eutrema yunnanense; assembly: GCA_002933935.1. NCBI lineage: Eukaryota > Viridiplantae > Streptophyta > Magnoliopsida > Brassicales > Brassicaceae > Eutrema > Eutrema yunnanense. The sequence goes on along the minus strand of PKML01005333.1, from coordinate 5,108 downwards.
TTTAATCTGCTTTAAATCAACTTATTATATTAGATTTTTTGACAAACAAACCCGTAAAAAATGACGATTATAACGTTGTCACATGCTAGACACATGTATTAATCTTCTCCAATTCCATTTCAATAATACATCACCACTTATATTAAGTAACATTGACCTTAACAAAAATCAACTCTTCTATCTCGAGTCAACGTAAAATTTGGCTATAAATGAAGTTAGTCTAGCATTGCAAGTCTCACCATTATATCTTCATCTTACTCTTTAAAGTGAAAGTATTTTAGTTAACGGGAATATTTCTATGGCGCCACCACCTCCGTCACCGCCATCCATTCTGTTGAGGACGGTGCATCTCCTCCTGAGGGTTTTGACGGCGGCTTTCCTCGTCATAACGGTGGCCCTCGTCAGCACCAACAGCGTCACCCTCGATATTCAAGGAACGTCTATAAAAATGCGTTTTCAAGATGTTTATGCTTATAGGTAAATAAACTTGATGTGCTTCTTTATTTAGGATTCTGTTTGGTCATGTGCCAGTTTCCTATTTCTCAAATCAAAAGGACTTATGGAAAATTTTTCTATCCAATTTTATAAATCTTTCTTTGCATTTCTTATAATTTCTATACATATCTGGATTCATCATTCATGTAGGTATATGCTTTCGGCCGCCGTCATCGGACTAGTTTACGCCGTTGTACAACTGGTCTTGACGATATCCCAATTCGCCACCGGAACTACACATCCTCTTAATTATCCGTTCAATTTTTACGGTGATAAGGTATTTAATTTATATTTTTGAGTAAATATTATCTCTAAATATATCAAAGGAAGAGTCAACAGAAAAAGTTAGTAAATATGAAAACAATTTATTATTCATAAATGTTTTTTGTTAAGATATCAACTTAGTCCCATGTTATATCTAGTTTATATATCTATGTTGTATACACAATGAGGAGAGTCAACATACATATAATGATTTAAATCAGAAAATCTTGTTAATGATTGTTAAAATTTTGACAGATAATATCATATTTACTTGCAACGGGTTCGGCAGCTGGATTTGGAGTGAGCAAAGATTTGAAAGATACATTCTTAGCATTAATAGAATTTGATTCAACAGATCCGGTGGATAAGTTCTTCAGCAAAGGATACGCATCAGCCAGTCTTCTTCTCTTTGCTTTCGTCTCTCTTGCCGTTTTATCAGTGTTCTCATCCTATGCTCTTTCCAAACGACCAATTCAAGCCTCTTAAAGACACATATCATTTTAGACCTAACCTATATGCTTGCTTCAGTCTAATTCATGTTTCTTCCACCAACCGTGGTATTTAATAAGTTTATATATATGCTTCTCAAGAATCTTTGGTCACATAGCTCCCAAGGCTATGCTTTGTATTACTATTTCTGAAAAAACAATATTTGGGGGATGGGCTATTTAATTATTTGTATTAATATGGAATCCCAACCTCCAGTAATGATAATGTTAATCTTAACACAAAAAGCTCAAAATTCGTATTTTAAAACCTTTATACATTATTAATTATGATCTGGACAGATAATCTCATATGCGACGACTTGTTGATAAAAATGGAGCCACTAAAGAGTGAAGATTAAAAGGATGTATTTTAGGATCAACGGCATTATTCAACATAGTATACATTGGACACCATAATCAACACTTATAATTGGCCACGGAACCGCCATTTATATAGATATTTTTCACATACTTAAAATGGTCATCGAGTTGTCTATATAATAATCAGACGATTCAAACGTTCTTAAAAGACACACATCATGGAGTATAAATAAGTAGACTTTCTCAAACCTGGTCTCAAAATCAAATTCATTTGAAGGAAAGAAGAATACATTTTATTCGAATCTTTAAAAAAAACAAAAACAGTTATGTTTCATCCGATTGTGTCGGGACGGTAGTCTCGTGCGCATCACCTGTGTCACAAAGAAGTAATGAACAACAAATCGTTTGATGAAAATGATCATTCCAATCGATTGATTCGTTTAGGTATCTTATTGGTCAATCCTAAACTTATTTAGATATAGTATTAAATCTAGCACTTTGATTCGTTCCCTAATTATAACAAGGTTTTAATACTTATATTTTTTTTAAGTGTTACGTATGACCTTTTTTTGAAAATATTTAGCTAAAGTACATTAAAATTGAATTGGAATAACCAATCAATTCACAAATGCTAGAAGTTGACTCCAAATTTTCTTTGTAAACTGGTTATTAATGGGAACGTTGACCGCAAGATTGGACGCCGTTTTACAAGAAGCACGTCGTTGGATTTCATTTCCGTTAGAAGACTGATGGCACATATGTAGCTAACCTATGGTCAACTCTTATTATATTTTTCTTCTAAATATTATGAAAAAAAATCTGATTATTAGTGATATGAAAAAGAAAAAGAAAAAGAATGTAAATTTCCTAATAAAAGATAGACGACTAAATTCTTATTATTTGATGGAAACGTGTTTTGAATTTTCGCCGCTAGATGTTAAAAGTCCGACGGCAAGTTGTAGGATTGGAGTGAATATAATCCCATATTTTAGAAAACCGAAAAAATGTTTTTTTTTATGTATCGTTACAAAGAAATGATTTGAAGGTGTTATTATTTTCTTTTGTTTATCCATATGTAGCATGTAAAATATAACCTTAGTAAACTATTTACTTCTGTGCCGTTCAACAACAGGAAAAAAAAAACTAAGCATAATAATAGTTTTTTTATATTATTTAAGTATATATAGATATAAACCATCATTTACAAAAATATATTATACGCGGTAATCAAGTTCATCACGACTTGCAATAATAACAAAAAAATTCGAAAAATTGTTTGACGTACGTGACATTAATAAAAAAAATTCAACTCATATATTTCTTCTAGTCAACGTGATTATTTTGCTTATAAATTAATTGGCATATCTTCTTAATTCTCATAGCCTTTATCTTTCCATATTATAGTTTCGCGTTTTAAAACTTCCTTGGAGAAATACAATTTAAAGTCTATAATCAAAATATGGCACCACCACCTCCCTCACCACCACCTGTTTCATCGAAGGTAGTAATCCTTCTCCTGAGGGTTTTGACGGCAGTTTTTCTAGTTATAACTGTCATCGTCCTCAGCACCAATAGTGTCACCATCGGATCTCTCAAATTTCATTTCAATGATGTTTATGCTTATAGGTAAATTGAGCCAACCTCCTTAATTATTCTTCGTTTTTTTTTATAGTTATTTTCCAGTTGGTTAATTTGATTGATCAGTTGAGGAAACAAAAACATAAATCATTTTTTTCTTTCTGGTTTAAGCTTTCTTTGCTTCTCGTAACAACTATTTTTGTGAGCTTTCTCTTAAACTAGGGGATGTATTCAATCTTATATATTTAGGAGGATTTAGAAATAATTGAGTTTTAGTGAGTTTTTAGATGATTTGAGTGAATAAGGTAAGTTGTTATGATTTGTTTTTAAAATTCTATGAAATCTCACTTAAAACCATGCGATTTGAATTTTTATTTTTTTTTAACTAGCAAACTCCAGCAAAACATCTTCAAATCACTAAAAATCGAATAAAATCCACTAGTTAAAATATTTCCAATAACAGTGGATTTGAAAGTTGATTAACAAATCAGAAGTTCAATAACATAAGATTTTAAAAGATTTTTTAAAATTCATATTTGAATAACATAGGTTTTGTGATTTTAATACAAATCACTTGAAATGCTCGATTGAATACACCCGTAGGTGTTTATTTGTTTTTTAGCAGTTTTCTATTTTGTTATTATAAACTGATTTTCATAAAATATTTTACTTTTTTTTTTTTGGGATTCTTGAAGATACATGCTAGCAGCTGCCGTCATTGGACTAATTTACGCTGTCATACAACTGTTCTTCACAATCTCCCAATTCGCCACCGGAATGACAAACTCATTTAATTATCAACTCGATTTTTACGGTGACAAGGTATTCAATTTTATTTCTAACCAAATTCATCATCAAATATCAACTATAAAGATATAATTTAGTTTGTTGAACCTATTGATTCTTTAAAAGAAACTTGACTGAAAACGTGCCCTTTTTTTAATTAATGATGATATAAAATAATCTTGACAGGTAATATCATATCTAGTGGCGACGGGTTCGGCGGCTGGATTTGGAGTAACCAAAGATTTGAAAGATGCATTTATAGCATTAGTCGCATTAGATTCGACTGATCCTGTGGATGAGTTCTTCAGCAAGGGATATGCATCCGCCAGTCTTCTTCTCTTTGCTTTCCTCTGCCTCGCTGTTTTGTCTGTTTTCTCATCTCTCGCCATTGCCAAACGATCATTTTAAGTCTTTTCATGGTAAAATTCACACAAAAATCATTTTATAATTTACAATGCTATCAAAATATGATTTGATCAGATAGCTTTGTCGAATTGTTATGTGTTGCTATTCATTATGTTAACAATTTGTTTTGGTTACCAAAGTTTAATAAGTGATCTAATGTAGCTCAATATATATATTAATTTTTTTTCAATTTTACTCAATCCCAACATACAGTTTACTTTCGAAATTTACTGATATCATCATTGATATAACCAGCTGAAATAAGAAAACAAAAAAAAAAGGTCACCAAAGACCTAGAGAGCGTAAATTCTGGAGCCAAAAATCTAGAAATACAACCTTAACCAATCGGACCCCAAAACACTCTCAATTGTGTCAACAACATGTTACTCACTATTTTTGGTTATTTCACTAGTTGACCACATTTCTCTATTAAAGAAAACTAATACTACTATATGTTTTGGATCAAATACAAATATGTGAAATAAATTTCTCCAAAATAAAACTCTTACTGTTTTTAATATTAATATACAATTGCATGCTTCGCACCTAGCAAAAAGATACACGCTTTTGAATTTTCGCCGGTAGATGTCAAACACGAAATAGATACTATGAATTCTAAGGATCGGAAGATCATTGGATTGTTGATATTGTCAATTAGCAGACTAGCGGTTACACCATATTATTGGTTCAAATCTATATAGTATAATTCACCAAATTACTATATTTTAACCCGTAAAACCCTATCCTCGCAAGATTTTTTTTTTTTTTTTT
>PKML01005267.1:699779-730940 GCA_002933935.1 Eutrema yunnanense | reverse complement strand
TTCTTAGTTAAAAAAAAAAAAAAAGCAAAATCTCATAGTTTTTGGTGAAATTTCTTAGATTTTAAAAAACAAATCATAACCACTTACCTAATCCACTCAAATCATCTAAAAACTCATTAAAACTCAAAAATTTCCAAATATTCCTAAATATTAGATTGAATAGACCCTCTAAGAGACAAGTAACAAAACCTATTTAAGCTATGTCATTATCCATATAACATTTTCACCCATCTTTTTTGATAATAACATTTTCTGCACTCATCACCATTAATCATTCCGAAAATAAATTAAATCCACAAATACTTAAATATTGTTCAAACATTCCTTAGATGTAAAACAAGAGTTGTTAAAACTTGTTTACAGATAATAACATTTTCTGCACTCATCACCATTAATCATTCGGAAAATCAGAAATAAATTATTACTTAAATCTTGTTCAAACAAGAGTTGTTAAAACTTGTCTACCATCCCCCCCTTTCACAAATGACTAATCATAACCAAAGTTATATATACTAATCGTAACCGGGATTTTTGGGTCAACAAGGAAACACGTCGGAATGAAAGATAGAGAAACTAACTTATAATAATTTCTGTATGAAAACAAAAACAAAAAAAAAAGTAAGACTTTTGACAGAAAAGAGTGGTTGGAAAATTATAAAATTGATGATGACCATAATAATATTCAAACAAAGGCATGGAAAATGCAATAAATATGATGAAATTGTCAAAGCAAGATGGCTGAGAGAGGGAGCGCGTGGTCAGCACGAAGAAGGAAGGAAGTCTCGGTACAGCTAATCTTTAAAATCAACCAAACCCATCTTCTCCACCTAACGATTCTGCTTCTTCTTCTTTCCATTTCAAGGGGAATTGTATCGTTCCTCACACACGCCTCTCCTCTGTTTTCTCCGATTTCATCGTCGTCTTCCGTAAGTTTTTTTTGTTGGGTTTCTCTCTCTCTCTCTACCCTTTTGGCCCCAATTTGTTTGTGATCTCGCATTGCTTATATATAGGCTAGATCTGATTTAGGTTTACTCGTTTATAGACTTGTCGGTTGAGCTAGTGCTCTTAGACTCATAGCTTTACTGATTTTGATTTTCTGTAATTGAATCCGAGTCTTTCGATGCCGACCGAACGATTGCTTTCCTTTTGGGTTTCTTCCTGATTTTGCTGGGTGAGTTGTGAACTATCGGATATTTTTTTGCAAGTTTCTGTGTGTGTGGCTCCTAGAATATAATGGACTCAAGTGTGTGATTCAGACGTTTTAGTTATATGAGATTGTTTTCAATTTACCAGCTTTTTTAGATTCTAAATTCTGGAATTTTGATTTTGGTATAATGGAATATCGAACGCTTGGAGGATGTTCTTCAATTCAAGCCCCTTACTATTTTGTCCATATAAATTTATACTTAGCGTACATCCCCCATTTGTAGAACCCATTACCTTTCTTCTCATCTGCATCTTTCTCTACTAAGTATCTTTGCTTAAGTTTTCATTTCGATTTCAGTCTGGTTCTAGCTGCCATTGTCATTGAAGTTTTGTGTTTGTGAGGACACATTTTCTTATGATTCCTTTGTTTGTTGTTTTTTGTTCAGATTCTTCTCCTTTTTCAACTCAACAAGAATGGATCATTGTTCTGGAGGCTTCAACGAAAATCCAATGGCTTCTCAGTTTGACATTCTCCGCTGCCCATTCTTGAGGAACATCAATGAGCCCACTAGTCTCTCCTTCTCTTCTTCCTTGCCTTTTCCCATGCCTGTAAGTCACCCTTCGTTCGCGTGGTTCGCTCTATTGACATTTTCTTGCAGTGAATCGTTCTTGATCTTGTCTCATCACATGTCATTTTGGCTTTGTATATATCCTTTAGGTTCGAGCAGGAAAAGGACCGATATTTGAAGATGGACCCAATTTTGATACGGCATTTAGGCTTTTCCATGGGCAAGATGGAGTTGTCCCGCTCTCCAACAACGCTCGAGCTGAAGCAGAGAAGCCCGTGCTTTCCTCTCCTGTATTCCATCCACTTGCTGCTAAGGCGGCCACAATTAGTCTCTCATCCTTTGGACCTGGAGGGCCTTTTGGGTTTGATGCTTTTTCTGAGATGTTTAAAAATCAAAAGAAAAAGTCAGACTCATCCAAAAAGAGGGATTCTTCTTCTAAGGTAAAGCTTTTATGCGGTTCTTGCATAAAAATGTTTCTTCTCAAATTGATGTGCATTAGTTAAAGAACATGTATAAGGATATGGTTAAGCTTTCAAGAACGCTGTTGGCTTCTGATATCAAAAACTCAAGATATTTCTCTGATTTTTGTTTCTCTTAAAGCATCTGCTTACTTGTTGTTTCTCTTTCAGGGAGGAAACCACGAATCTATGAGCGACGATTGGCTTCAAACAGGAAATTGCCCAATTGCGAAATCATATCGAGCTGTAAGTAGTGTGGCACCGCTTATGGCAAAGATCCTGCAACCCCCTCCAGGGATGAAATACAAGTGCCCTCAAGCAATAGTCGCAGCTCGAGCAGCGATATCAAAAACAGCTTTCGCCAAGAACCTCCGCCCGCAACCTTTATCATCCAAAGTACTAGTGATCGGGATGCTGGGCATGGCGTTAAACGTGCCTCTAGGTGTATGGAGAGAGCACACTGAAAAATTTTCGGCNATGTTTAATTATTATAATTTCTATTTTTATTTATGTTTTTAAAAATTAATTTATAACTTGTCTGAAATTTGTGGGTAATCTCTACAATTTACCAACAAATATCAAAACAGATTCCAACGTATTAGGAAGACATTTTCTAACAAAATTCCAACAAGTAATTCATTGGAGAATTTTGTTAGAATTTTGTAAAACATAAGCGACGACGGTCCGACAAATATTTCATCGGAAATATTTGTTACAACTTTGTTGGAAATACCAACTATATTCCGACATGTGTTTATCGGAATTTTTTGTCGGAAATTCGTCAGAACATACCAACAAAATTCCGACAAATAATACATCAGTAAGTTCCGGCGATTTTCCAATAAATAAAGTTTGTCGGAAATGTTTCCGACGATTCACAAACAAAGTCGTGATTCCAACAAGCAAATTCCGACAAATTTTCCAATTATGGGAAATTTGTAGGAACCAGTGATTTCCAACGAAATACCTACAAATATCTCTGTTGGAATCCACATTTTTTCTTGTAGTGTATTGAATTATTGATATATAAAAGGTTATGTTCAAAATAAATATACAACTTTCACATATAAACTTTGCGCACTGATTTCTCTGATAATATATTTTAGAGTTTGCTAAATAAATGGTCTAACATATATTTTGAAAACTTAGGCAATTTGAGTTTGAATTTCACAATTTCAATTCCTTTTTCATTTTTTCTTAAGAATAAATGTTATTGGACCAACTGTACATTTAACTTGCATTGGTTTTGTGTTTTTAATCAACATCATATTCATGTGTAATGTAACTATTTCAACCGGGTCAGTCTCTCTCAACCGGGTCAGATAACAATTGGGCTGATTTGGGCTTACACAAGTTACATTAGAAAAAAGGAAGAAGATACTAGGCCAAAAGTGCACAAGGCCCATTACAAGAAGAAGAATAATAAGTCGGCAGAAGCTTGGAGTATAAGTAATGACGCTTGTCCCTCCTTGTTACTAGTAGAAGAATTAGTTGGCCGAAGCTTGGAGTATAAGTAACTTGTTAGTCCTATAGGGTTTATGATTTCATAAGGTCTCGGTCTTTATTGTATATGAAAGTGCTTCCCCATTACTATGTATATCTTTTCAAGAGAGAGGAGAAAATGTGTAACAGAGAGACAGATCGAGTAGCCTTGTAAGGCAAGAAGGTCTTAAGTTTGAGAAATGTGGCAAAGAAAAATTATAATCTTGATTTCAAAATTTGAAAAGATGAAATGGCAAAGAACGTCAAAAGAAAAAAAAAACAATGCATTGGTTATTTAGAGGTTGCAATTGTTGCATGCAACAAGTCTTTTATATGGTAATCGAAACATGTCCTAATTGAAAGAAACCATCATTAAAAGTCTCATAAATAGGCACAATAAAATTGTTCATTAAAAACTTATTACATAACTGATTACTACTAGCTACAAACAAGAACATGCTTTTTTAAAAAAGGATTTGGCGCATGAAAAAACTTATTACATTACTAATCACTACTAGCTACTAGATTGTTTGCTTCATGCGCCATTTAAAATAGTTTACCGATTACTGGTTGCCTCTACTTTTTTGGAGCTTTCGATGTCTTTCCCGAACCCTTAGCTGGAGGAGTCGGAGATGGTGTGCGGATGCGCCGGATGGTTAAGTGATACAAGACTTTTTAGTCTCTTAAGGTATCAATACCCTCTTATCGATGTAATATAAGAGGTTATCGAATCCAATTGGGAATAGTCTTAATCACTAAGCATGCAANTAAACTCATCACTCTAATCTCCCTCTCACGCCATGATCGATTTCTATTCTCATCTTTTTTTTTTTATAGCTTTTGTGTAATGGTGAGGAGAATAAGTAAATGTCAATGCATGTATATATAGTCGAGGGAAGGGAGGTGAGGTGAGGTGAGAGAAGAGACTTCAATATGTGAGTGTGATTAGATTAAGTTTTCCTTAGCTCACCAAATTTTTTTTTAAAAAATTGGCTTTTTAAGTTAGGTGAATTTTTCCAGATCACATCGTACTCATATACGTTTTTAGTATCACTATTCATTCGTGCAAAATTTGAGCATGACGTTTTAGACATATTTTTATTGAACCAATATGCCGACATGATCACCACTTCTCTAGATATATGTAATATTTAATTTTTATTTGATTGATTAAATTATTTTAAATATAATAAATCAATATTAATCCATGATTTTACATATTAAATGTAAATATATGGTTATTTAATTGAACCATAATTAGATCAAATGATATAAATCTTATTATCAAAAACCTTATAACTTGATAAAATTTTAAATATTCAAATTTGTAAATATTTATATTGTACAGCAATATGGTAGGGTGTGTTAGGATAATGTTTTTATAATTGTGGTCAGTTGCGGATTGATTTGTCAAAATATGCAATATAGTATGCTGATTCGAAGTAGATTAAAAGGACAATTTAGTCCATTTTAACACTCATAAATATATAATTTATGAAATTTGATTTTAATAAAACAATTGGTTGTGTGTTAATCTAAATTCACATAATAACAAAATTTACAATTAAGATATACTTAACTAAATCATACTCTTATTCTACTAATATCCACCATATGGTAACATCATATAATTTTTATAACAATTTACTTTTTTTGTTAGATAACAAACATTGTTATCATGTGAAGTTACAAAAATCACATAATCATAAAATTTTTCATTAAAATTTAAGTCAAACCATTTTCGTTAGTGTTTGGTTTACATAACGTTTTTTATTTAATATAAATTTCACAAAAATAATGTATTAAAATTATTGACATACATAACAAAACAACAAAATATTATCTTCTCACTAAAAACTTAAGAACAATAACATTTAAAGTTAGATCTTATTTCTTATTTTATCTTTTATATATTTCAAAATTTAATCTAAAAACTTATTCCCATGCGTGTGGGTGGGTAAAAATCTAGTTGTTCGTTAAAAACTTATCTACCTTATTGAACACTACTAGCTACAAACAAGAACATGCATATTTATAAAGGACTTGACGCATGAAGCAACACGTATCGCAAAAACTATTTCAAAAATACTATTTTAAATGGTGCATGATCGCAAACAGTCTAGTAGTGATCAAAATATGCATGTTGGTCATGTTCAAAATAAATGTAAAACTTTCACATATAAGCTCATAGTGAATTATTGATATATAAAAGGTCATGTTCAAATTAAATGTAAGACTTTCACATATAAACTCATACTAAATTCTTGATATATAAAAGGTCATGTTCAAATTAAATGTAAGACTTTCACATATAAACTCATACTGAATTATTGATATATAAAAGGTCATGTTCAAAATAAATATGTAAGACTTTCACATATAAGCTCTGCACACTGATTTCTCTCATACTATATTTTAGAGTTTGCTAAATAAATGGTCTAACATATATTTTGAAAACTTAGGCAACTTGAGTTTGCATTTCACAATCTCAATTCCTTTTTCATTTTTTCTTAAGAATAAATGTTACTGGCCTGGACCAACTGTACATTTAACTTGCATTGGTTTTGTGTTTTTAATCAACATCATATTCATGTGTAATGTAACTATTTCAACCGGGTCAGTCTCTCTCAACCGGGTCAGATAACAATTGGGCTGATTTGAGCTTACACAAGTTACATTGGAAAAAAAGGAAGAAGATACTAGGCCAAGAGTGCACAACGCCCATTACAAGAAGAAGAATAATAAGCCGGCAGAAGCTTGGAGTATAAGTAATGACGCTTGTCCCTCCTAGGGTTTATGATTTCTCAAGGTTTCCGTCTTTATTGTATAATAATAATAGCGAGGTTCCCTATTACTCTGTATCTTTTCTAGAGAGAGGAGAACATGTGTAACAGAAAGAGAGATCAATTAGCCTTAATTGTAAGGTTAGAAGATCCCTTCCCAGACGTACCGAACTGGGTGAACAAACTTACGTGTGTCCTTACCATCTCAACAAGTGATATCATAAGTCAGAACACCATGTTATCGGCGCAATGTCCATCACGAATATATAGATGGATTGATTCAATGGAAAAAGCGATATTATTTTGCTAAAAGGCTCGGATGCTTTTTTCACTCTGGTGTGTTGGGGATTGAAGAGATCTTGACAAACAAAACTATGTAGATTACTTTTCGACATTAAAGCCGGAAGAATTTGAGAAAGAAGACGAGCAAAATAAGTTGAACATTACAATCTTGAATGGAGATGAGCACCTTATTTGGAAGATCATCAAGTATTAAAATGCGGCATTATGTGCGCTAACTTCAGATGAGGTTCAAATTATATTCTTGTTGAGTTTTTTAACCATCCTAAGTTTGATCAACTCATGAAAACTGTCAAGTGTGGTAGGGAAGTTTGATTTTAGAGCAGATTGCTCCATCTAGTCTAGAAAAGAGGAGATCAATTAATAAACTATGATGACTCCAAGAACATAAACACACATAAGTCTAAATAAATGACCAACGAACTTGTTGATACTATAAAATTGATCGATACTTTAGGAAGGATCGCTATGCAATATGCTTAGAAAGAAGGATATGAGAATGAAATCTAAGCTCCAATCATAACTGAGAGAAGTTTGAAGAATAAGTGTACTTATATATTATCTGTAAAATGTCCTCTAGTTCCCAATGTAAGGTGTTCTTTAATGACAAAGTTCCTTCAAACCTCAGTATATCATAAATACAACCACTGTTTTCATCAGCAATACAACCTCAAACCCAATCCAAATAGTTAATCTAACTCTTGCAGTAAAACACTATTTTCCATATGAAAAAGCACAAGTTGGGAAACAAGTTAGCCATATGGAATAAACAATTCGAGAAAAGGAGTTAGTCAGTGTTTGGACTGAAAGCGTTTCATGATGAGCATACTCATATCGGCGTAACGCTTAGCACAATGTATGACGCATGAACTTACTTCCCGGTGGGCTTGTTATGCATTTATCCCAGCACACGCTTGTCAGCTTAGCCACCATCGCGTTCGCCATCACCCTTTCTTGTTTTTGCTGCCCAAATGTTTCAACCAACCGTTAATTGTCATAGACCATATACATTCAATTAAAAAAAAAAAATCAGCTTGAAGACATGACAACTAAAGCTCATTCCGATATTCAAAAATTAGACCTCGATTTTCCAAAAGCTATTCTCACATCTTACAACGAGTGATTCAAATCCAAAAGAGGTTTTGACATAACATGATTTTCAAAATTTCGTTTACCACTAAAAAAGAAACAACACTAGACCTGATCAATTTGCATGTGCATGATTCAACTAAGAATTTACAACTTGATAGCTCTCTCAAGAGATCATTCGAACATAAAATCAGAGACTTACATTAATGAGTCGAAGCAATTCAGGATTGTTGGCGAGGGAGGGATCCATAGCTAGTGGCCGAGAGCGTCTCTGTTCGTTCGAAGAACACGAATCTAATTTTGTCAACCCAAAGAGGTTTATACAAAAAAGAAATAAAGAAAATGAAAAGAAACCCATAATTAGGCTCAAAGGTCCAATTGATAAGATTTTTAAAAACTTTAAGCAGACAAATGACAAAACCTATTTAAGCTATTTCATTATCCATATAACATTTTCACTCATTTTGTTTTTGTTTTCATAGTCTGTAATATCATTAATTCCAAATTGTGAAAACAAATACATGGACGATTTTACAATGGACAATTCTACCGGTTTACAAGAATTCATGGTCAATGGTCTACCTGCACCATCTTTTTGATAATAACATTTTCAACACTCACCACCGAAAATTAAATCCACCAAAAAATTATTACTTAAAGCTTGTTCAAACATTCCTTAGATGTAAAACAAGAGTTGTTAAAACTTGTCTACCATCCCCCTTTCACAAATGACTAATCGTAACCGGGATTTTTGGGTCAACAAGGAAAAACGTCGGAATGGAAGATAGAGAAATTGCCGGCCTAACTTGTTTGTATGAAAAAAAAACAAAAAAAAGGTAAGACTTTTGACAGAAAAGAGTGGTTGGGAAATTATAAAAATTGATGATGACCATAATAATATTCAAACAAAGGCATGGAAAATGCAATAAATAAGATGAAAATGTCAAAGCAAGATGGCTGAGAGAGGGAGCGCGTGGTCAGCACGAAGAAGGGAGTCTCGGTACAGCTAATCTTTAAAAACAACCAAACCCATCTTCTCCACCTAACCTCTCATCTTCTTCTTCTTCTCCTTCTTTCCATTTCAAGCGGAATTGTATCGTTCCTCACACACGCCTCCCCTCTGTTTTCTCCGATTTCTCTTTCTATTCATCGTCGTCTTCCGTAAGTTTTTCTTGTTGGGTTTCTCTCTCTCTCTCTCTTGGCCCCAATTTGTTTGTGATCTCGCATTGCTTATATATATAGGCTAGATCTGATTTAGGTTTATAGACTTGTCGGTTGAGCTAGTGCTCTTAGACTCATAGCTTTACTGGTTTTGATTTTCTGTAATTGAATCCGAGTCTTTCGATGCCGACCGAACGATTGCTTTCCTTTTGGGTTTCTTCCTGATTTTGCTGGGTGAGTTGTGAAATGTGAACTATCGGAGATTTTTTTGCAAGTTTCTGTGTGTGGCTCCTATAATATAATGGACTCAAGTGTGTCATTCAGACGTTTTATTTATATGAGATTGTTTTCAATTTACAAGCTTTTTCGGTTCTAAATTCTGGAATATCAAACGCTTGGAGGATCTTCTTCAATTCAAGCATCTTACTATTTTGTCCATATAAATTTATACATCCCCCATTTGTAGAACCCATTACCTTTCTTCTCATCTGCATCTTTCTCTACTAAGTATCTTTGCTTAAGTTTTCTTCTCGATTTCAGTCTGGTTCTAGCTGCCATTTTCATTGAAGTTTTGTGTTTGTGAGGACACATTTTCTTATGATTCCTTTGTTTGTTGTTTTTTGTTCAGATTCTTCTCCTTTTTCAACTCAACAAGAATGGATCATTGTTCTGGAGGCTTCAACGAAAATCCAATGGCTTCTCAGTTTGACATTCTCCGCTGCCCATTCTTGAGGAACATCAATGAGCCCACTAGTCTCTCCTTCTCTTCTTCCTTGCCTTTTCCCATGCCTGTAAGTCACCCTGGTTCGCTCTATTGACATTTTCTTGCAGTGAATCGTTCCTGATCTTGTCTCATCACATGTCATTTTGGCTTTGTATATATCCTTTAGGTACGAGCAGGAAAAGGACCGATATTTGAAGATGGACCCAATTTTGATACGGCATTTAGGCTTTTCCATGGGCAAGATGGAGTTGTCCCGCTCTCCAACAGCGCTCGAGCTGAAGCAGAGAAGCCCGTGCTTTCCTCTCCTGTATTCCATCCACTTGCTGCTAAGGCGGCCACAATTAGTCTCTCATCCTTTGGACCTGGAGGGCCTTTTGGGTTTGATGNTTTTTTTTTTTTTGGTTCAACTCTTTCTTCAAATTAAAATTAACTTATTACACATAAGTTTCTTAAGGCCTGTTTGGCTAGGGAGTCAGCCTTGCTATTTGCCTGTCTGGGGATAAATTTAAACATAATTGAAGTAAACAAAGAGACTATCAAAGATATGTCAGATAGAATGCCGTGCAGCTCCGATAGTGTCGATCCAGAGTTGATTACCTCCATCAGATGTTGAGAATCTGAGTTGATAATCAGTCTGTTGACCTTCAGTGTTGCAGCATGGAAAATGGCAGCCCTCACCGCCAAAGCCTCGGCCATGAGAGCCGATGGAACATTAGAGGAGGTTGCCGAATGATCAGAAGTTTGCATTAAAATGTTCCCGAAGGTCCAGCCTAAGCCTGCCGATTCAGAATCAGCCTTCCAAGCCGCATCAGTGCAGCAAAAGATAGTCTGCTCTTCAAAGGAGCTTGGACTAGAAAATGAGCTCGTCTGTTTCCGGACAGACTGAGATTTAACCAAAGTTTGCGCCAGATTCCACTCTCTTGCATCTTGAATCGCTCTCAGGATTGTGTCGTCAGCCGAGAACGTTTTGTTGTTGAAGATCTTTTGGTTTCGAGCTATCCAAAGAGCCCAGCAGATCCAAGGATAGAGGTATCCTTTGTCTAAACCCACCGGGGGGAGTGTGACGCAATCTCTTACTAGATTTAACCCAGCATTGACATTCAAAGCTCTAGCTGAGTCAACCGGAACAGCCCACGGCGAGTTTAACCATACGTTCTGAACAAAACTACACTGGAAGAGAAGATGGGTCACAGTTTCCAATTCATTGCACCTGCAACAAATTGGATTGACGGGGATTTGCCTCGAGAGTAGCTGGTCTCCCACAGGTACCGCGCCTTGGAGGGCTTTCCAGATGAAGAGCTTTACCTTTGGTGATGTTTTTAAGCTCCAAACTTGTGAGTTCCAGTCGACAGGAGGGTTGATGTGGGGATGAAAGACTTCTGGATCTTTAGTCGCCGCCAGATATCCTGTTTTTGTAGTATACTCTCCTGAAGGGTGACTGAGCCAAATTCGTTTATCTGGAGCTCCCAGTCTGCTTGGTTTGATTGACAAGATCTGTGATTTGCAGTGAGGCAGATGTCTATCAATAATTGTTTCATCCCAATCAGCAGACTGAGGCTTTAGGAGATCTTTCACACATAAGTTTTGGGAGGAAACAGTGGCTGGTCCCATAGGCTGCATCTTTTTTGAGGAGGATAACCATGGTTCAGTCCACATATTTATAGATGCGCCATCCTCTACTGCCCAGCCTAATTGTTTAACCAGCAAGTCTCTCCCAATTAGGATGCTTTTCCAGCTATGCGAGGAGACTGAAGGGGCAGAGCATTCCAATAAGGGAGAAGTACTGCAGTATTTACCACAGAGCACTCGTGCCAACAAGCAATTTGGGGCTTTTAACAGTATCCAGCTCAGTTTTGCCAACAGAGCGTCATTGAAATTGTTAATGTCCTTAAACCCCAGTCCCCCTATACTCTTTGGTTTCGCCATTTTGTCCCAAACTATCCAACTAACCTTTTGTTTGTCAGGTGAAGGATCCCACCAGAAACGAGTGGGGGCTGATTGGATGCGCTTGCATAATGATTGGGGCAGTTTGCATAACCGGTGTATGCTATGAATTGTTTTATGATACCAAAAACAATTTGCGATGAGATCAATGGAATTCTATCATAAAAAAAAAAAAATAGTACATATTCATGTGATTTCACCACGTACTTTGAAAGTCTATGTGAGGTACAATACTAAATTTTCTTTTCTCTTTTTATCGTTTGCATTTTTAAAAAAGTTGTTTAATTCGATGACAGTTATAATCTATTCTTTGGATTCAATACTTTTATTACTGGGATTTTTTATTCATAAAATACTCTATTTATGTTTATAATTTTGAAAAATACCTTATGTTTAGTTTTTTTTTTTAACTAACTGTTTTCTATGTGGTTAGACATTTTTCTCCTTATTTGAATGTACTAAAATTAAAAATTGCAAATAATTTCTTATTTTAGATAAGATGTAATTTAAAATTATTTCTTCAGATATTTAAAATTTCAACTTCTCACAAAAAAATTTCAACTTACGTTTATAAACGTTCCAAATTTATAAAAGTCACACATAACTTCTCAATTCTCAGGCTTATCCTAACCAAACGGTTTGGTCTTAATCATAGCACAATTTGATTGGTAACTGAAAAGCCATGGTTTATTTATGGTTTTGTTATGTCTTATCCTTAAAAAAAAATTTTATTAACATCGTATCCATAATCTAATTTGATTGGTTCAGTTTTACCCTATCACTAACTACCAAGAAAAACTAAACCCTATCACTAACTACCACTTATCGGAGAAAACAAAATGTATAAATCGTTACCATAAGAAAAAAAGAAAAAAATAATATATATTTTTTTTTTGATTATTTTTTGACGGCACCATAAAAGATATTATTAACTACAAATTGTAAAGAAAATTTGTCGTCACAATATTAGCGATGAATTTGTGATAATTAAGAAACTACATGAATTAGTTTGTCTTCAAGAATAATTGTTGTTGTTGTTTTAAATATAAAAAAAGAATTTGTTATAATTGCGTCGTACACGAAAACAAATTAGGTAGAATTTATCACATGATTTTGATACGCTCTTACAATTTCTGATAAGTCCCCTTGGTATCAACTTTGTTTTCAGAAAGTTGAGTTTGTTTCTTTTCCGAAAACTTACAATGCAAAAGAATAATAAAAATATAAAATGATAAAAGGGAAATGGAAAATGGAATTGAATTGGGATTAAATAAAATCCACTTTCAACGTGATAACGTCTAGCTGTAATATATTTCTTTTAGACAAGAGACTCTTTTAGACGAGAGATTCTTTATAGTTAGTCAAATGGTTGTATTACACATAATTAGTTATCACCTTCAATTAAGTTCTTGTGTCATCTCTATGCTATAATTTGATGAGCATTTTTAAGAGAATCACTGGTTTGTTACTGGAGATTCAATGAATATCGAATAGCACAATTTATAGTTCTTATATAGAAATGTCATAATGGTTTAAATGTAATGAGTTGATCCAAACCAAACGAATCTATTAATTCAATGAGTTGAAAATTTGGATTATAATAAGTTATTGGTTTATTCTCACGAAACTCTCTCTCTCGATCTCTCACAGATTCACAAACACAGAAACTATCCATTTGACATCATCTCCAACGGTACAGATTCTTTCCCGCAACCCGGAACTAACCGGCCGAGAACACGAACTTTTCGGTTAACAGACGGTAAACTCTTCTTATTCAATCTCACCACCGAGACTCTCCGTTTCCTCGATCTGCTGCTACTTCCCGTCGTTATCACCGCCGGGATCGCCGTCGGCCTTGGCCGTTTCTGTTTCCAAAATTTCAGTTTGATCCGGTTAGCCAGGATCGCTCTGCTCCAGAGCGTCCTTCTGCGAGCGGAAACGTATGCTGTCTCGGCGGATGAAGAGCTGAAATCATAAAAGTATGCCGTTGGAGATGATCTCTCTCGATCTCTCACAAATTCACAAACACATTATTGACTCTGTTCCTGTCGAAGAAAATACACACAGTTTTGTTTTAAAAACAAAAACCGTACAATAAAGTGTGTCTCTCGAAGAGAAAGAGTTCAATTTCAGAAACTAGACCGGTCCGCTTTGCTCATTAAAAACCGTGTGGTCCAACTTATAAACAATGGCATCAGCCAACTTATAAACTTAACCAAGTAAATAAAAGAAAGCAAATGAAAAAAAACAAATTGAATTAAATATTTAATTGGTAAACTCATTAAAACCATTAACTCATTAACATAATAAGTTAATGGTTTGGGTTAAACCATTTGCTTAATGAATTAGATAAAACCATATAATGAGTTAATGGATTGGTTTGGTTTGAATCAACCAATTTGACACCCCTATTCTTATACCTTGTATAACTTAACAGTTTTGAATCACCACTTGAAGCTGAGTTCAAGCTATGATTATGGCAGTGTAAAACGCTTGGATCAAACATGTCTTGTTTGGAAGCGATTGCAAGGTGCTTGTGGATTTAGTTGACGAGGATTCAATCAATTTTAAACAATTGGATCAGAAAAAAATCAAATCCAAGGAAGAATTGTCTTTTGAATTTCCAAAGAATCGAATCGTGTTGCAAATTTATTGACCAAAGAACATATTCAAGAAGATTCAAGCTCTTTTTTTTTATATATAATCGAAGATTCAAGCTTTGGAACACAATGTATTTCTTACCAGTAATAAAATATGTAATGGTAAAAAAAAGAGTGTAATATTTATTACCACTTTGGATATAACAGGGTCGGATCCTTAAACTTTTCGACTGGAAATAANTTAATGGACATGGTCTTTAATGGACATGGTCTTTAATTGACATGGTCACTATTTATCCATAATCAAAATGGACAATATTGGACGGGTCAAAATGGACGTGGACAGCGCATTTTGACAGCTCTACTTACCACTTTGAGTATAACTTAACATTAAAACCGAAAAATAAAATTTGTGAGCTTTGTTACCATAAGAAAAGTTAACAGAAATTACATTAATTATCCAAAAACTTTTTTTTTTCTTTTTGGACAAAATTATCCAAAAACTTTTTTCTAGAAAATAAAAAACACCAAATATACAATAAAAATAAACTATTGACGTGTGTGTATACAAAGATTTGTTACCAAATTCAAAGTATTCAAACGGAAAGTACCCATCTGTTTAGGCAGAAGATTCGATCATCCCACGTCCTCCAATATCTTGTTTTGCGATCTCACCCACAAATTAATTTCCTATAAAACCTCTTCCTCTTTCTATCTCTTCTTTTCCCCAGCCCATTTCTCTCTATCTCTTCGTTGAGTTTTGGGATCTTACACCACAACAAACAACAACAACCATATTTTTTTTGTCCCTTTTTGTTCTTATCTTTGTAACAATTTGTAAAGTAAAGCTTTAATCTGAATAATAATGGGAGACAGTGAAGGGAGAAGAATGCCGTTAATGAATCTTGGGGTTCAAGTGTCGATGAGAGTGTTAGCCATTGGCACTGCAATGGCCTCGATGTTTCTCATGATCACTAACCGTGAAGTCGCCTCTGTTTATGGCATTTCTTTTGAGGCTAGATATACCGACTCCTCTTCCTTTAGGTTTTGTCTCTTTAATTTGCTTGCTTTATTATAAGGTCCAAATACTGATCTAATTAGTGAAATAAAATATGATGGAATGAAGCATATCAATTTGCATTGAAAAAATGTAAGGACAAAGATCCCTCTACCATGACGAAGAAGATTTCATCCATATCTCATTGTGTTTTGATTCATTGATTTCTCTCATGTTTACCACTTCAAAACATAAGACAAGAACAACCTTAAACCGTGTGATCATCATCACTATGATGAGGAGATACAAAACTCTTACTTTCTTGCAAGATTGTTAAAATAAATGATTGTAAGAGATGTACGTAGTGATGATGATGTAAAAGTGTGCATGCTTTGATGTTTTGGCAGGTATTTGGTGTACGCACAGATAGCTGTTTGCGCCGCGACATTTTTTACGCTCGTATGGGCTTGTTTAGCCGTCCGTAGAAGAGGACTTGTTTTTGCACTCTTCTTCTTTGATTTGGTAATTATTCTCCATATTTTCAATCATAATTTTATTTTATTTTATTTTGGTAACTTCAATCAGAATATTTTGGTAACTTCTTGAAATATTATATATCTAGCTAGGAACATTTTGAGATGGGTTTGATATTATTTTACAGCTTACGACGATGACGGAAATATCGGCTTTCTCTGCGGCCATGTCGGAGGGTTACATCGGAAAGTACGGTAACACACACGCCGGTTGGCTTCCGATCTGCCGTTATGTCCATGGTTACTGCAATCGTGTCACTCTCTCACTCGCTATGTCCTTCGCCTCTTTTCTCCTCTTGTTCATCCTTACACTCTTAACTGCCTCCGCTGCTCGCCATTGATTTTATATCTTATTAACATTATACACTATACAATTGCTTATACTCCAAGATTTTTCAATCTTTCTTATATACTTAGATTTCACAAAATGAATATTTTGATTTGATGTTATAGGAAATTGTATGTTTCTGTGTAATATTTATCCTTGAGACTCGTACGTGTTCTTTGTTATTTTTAGTCTCGTTTTCATTTCTTTTCATTTTAGAAGAATAAAAGTAACAAACTTTTGACCAAAAAAAGAAGAGCAACAACCTATTTGAAAAGACATATATATATTGAGATTACAAGTTTTTATAAAGAAGATATAATATCGTGTGATCATCATCACATGTTTCAACATATAAATAAGCAAAATTCTCTTAATATTTGTTAAACATCGGAATGTATTTTTATGGGTCCCTTTCGTAGACTGAACTGGAAAGTAACGGACGGAAGGATTTAGGAATTACAATTTTTAATCCTATAGAAATCAAGTTTGTGGGGGCATAATAAATATGTATTTTAAGGGTTTGTAAACATTATTTACACATTAATGAAAAGAAATCTTAGACAGGATATTTGTCTCAATTTATTTTCTTTTCTATAAAGGTTTTGAATTCTTTTTGTCCCCTTTTCGCCATTTCACAACAATATCCAAATGATTTATATGACTTATGGTCGAAAAAAACAAATTTTAACTACATGAAAAAAATGAAAAGATTTTTGATCTTGAAATAATATAGGTAGAGTTTTCATATGTTTTATTAAATGTATCTATAAAATGAAGAGATCTTCGATCTTTCATGTAGAACTTTCATGTGTTTTATTAATAAAACGAAGAATATGCTTTAACATGAATAAGAAAAATCCCCTTGATATCCAAATGATTATTAGATGATTTATGGTCGAAAAAGAAAAAAAATCGATTACATGAAAAAATGAAGATATTTTTGATATTTCATGTGTTTTTTTTTGTGGAGAAAACATGCGTTTTATTAATCGTATCCATAAAGGTTTTTTTTTGTTTTTGGTTAAATCGTATCCATAAAGTTAAATGGTTGATTTTACACATACACAATTTGTTTCATATCCTCATAAGACTCTATCACAAATAAGACACGTTTTATGGTTGGAGACACTGATATATATCTTGGTGTTATCGAAAACAAACATTTGTGGGAAATTATTCAAACCAAGCTGCAATTATTGTGTCGCAAGTATGATGTGAATAGTTTTATCCAAAAAAATGTATGATGTGAATAGAGAATGTGTATTTCTCATATCAATTAGTATTACACGTATTAATGTAAAACAAACTACATTATTTGAATTATATATTGCATGTATTTTTTAGATTTAGAAAATATATATCAAAAATATGAAGAATATGTCAAGATTGAGAAATCTAAACACATTTGACATTACTCCAACTTTCTTCCATGCAATTAGAAGTTTGAAAAAAATAAGCACATTGACGTAAAACATGGCTTATTGTGAAAATATTGCATATCGCTTCACACAATATTTGTCTTTCACAATGTTCAAAAATTTTGGTCATAAAATTAAAAGACTTGTTAAAAAAGAAGAAGTTATTTTAGACATTGAAGAGTATGGAAAACTTACGTGATTGTATAATTTTTTTTACTTTACTATGATATCCATCATATAGTATTTTTTGATAACAAAAGATACATCGTAAAAGACATCATCATCAGTTAATCTCCAAAGAAAATGTCACAAATCTCAAAACATTTGCATATAGTTTCGGTTTCGGCCCCGTCGCTTCTTAGGAAGTTAGCGGCTCAAAACACGATTTTCCACATCTAAAAACAGAGGAACAATGTGTTGCACAATCAAACTTCGCTCCCCGCTCTAGCCATATACAATTACCGCTAAAAGACACCGAAGACATTTTGGAAATTTAATGTTTTTATAGCTTCGCTGATCATCCTGTTTTCTTCCCAATTCTAGTATTTTTTTGTTTTTTATTCTTTTTTTGCCAAGGTTGTACACTTTAGTTCTTCTTTCTTGTAAGAACTATCTTTCATTGTTAAATGATATTTACCTTCAAAGCAAAAAAAAAAAAAAAAGTATATGGAGAGTGGCTCAACAAAACGCAAATGAACCAATATGGGCCCGTTGAGGTCACTTTCGTTTTGGTTTGGGCCTGTCCTAATTGCAAAATGTGACCAATTTCACTTGGCAACTGTGGGGCCAATACAACATGTGCCGAAGATAGGCCTGTAGGCCTGAATCCCCAAGAACAAACCTCGACCACAAAACAGAAGAACTGTGGTTGCATCTCATAAAACGACGCCGTATCTACGTCCTCTACTTTCCAACAAAAAGATTCATACTTATCCAATTTGTGGTTGCATTAGGAGAAGCCATTTTTTCCTGTGTTTTTGAGCTTTATCCCTTCCAATGGCTTCCCTATCTACCACTTCCCTATGCTTCAAATCCCCGACCATACAACCAACCAGATTTTCTCAGGTGACTTTATAAATTCTTCTCCTACAACTTAATGATATATAGTTTGTTCGTCATTTTTGAGGAATCCCAATTGTTTTTGCTTTTGTGTATCTTTGTGCAACCACTTCGAAACCCCAAATAGTTCAAACATTTAAGTTAATTATATAGTTCATTATAACCACATCTTTGAGAGTTCGATTTTTGTTTCATCATGTAACGTTATTAGCCTGGAATTATTGAAAATCATCATCAGGTGTTGAGGAAACCCTCGAGTTTTCAATCTATCGCCTTTGGTCATTTCCAGTCTTCAAAGAGCCTTCGTCTTCAAATCAGTTGTGCAGTAAGTAAAAGATTTGTTTTGAAGCTAAAATGAAATTTATATGAGAAATGCAAAAAAAGTTGATTGTAACATGTGAGGAAAACAGGCAAAACCAGAGACAGTGCAGAAAGTGAGTGACATTGTAAAGGAACAATTGGCTTTGTCCGCCGACACTGCGATCACTGCCGAGTCCAAGTTCTCTGCTCTTGGCGCCGATTCTCTCGACACCGTATGTTATATACTCTCTCCATTTCATAATAGTGTAGTTTCTCAATGTAACGCTATTATAGACAAAGAAAAGTAATATTGTTCCTTTCTCAATGTAAAAATGCGATTCTAATTGTCATTACAATGTTTTGGGGGTGAATATAGGTGGAGATAGTGATGACTTTGGAGGAAAAGTTTAACATAAGTGTGGAGGAATCTGTTTCTCAGAACATTACGACGATTCAAGAGGCGGCTGATTTGATTGAGGATCTTGTTCAGAAGAACAAACCGGCAACCGAAGATCTTGTTCAGAAGAACAAACCGGCAACCGAAGCTTCCTAAACTCTCCCGGTTTCAGAGCATTTTGTTTTGGTATATTTAGACCGTTTGCTATTTTATTTTATTTTATTTTGTTTTTGTTTCGGTTGACGATGAGACAACATTGGTACGTTGAGATTGATTCTTTTATGACGAATATATAAAATGTGTTTTGTGTCACCTACCACCTGCATTGGGCTTTTCTATTTCTAGTTACGACATCGTTTTGCTAACTTTCTTCAAAGATTGGAATGGAGTGTTGATTTCAGGTAATGGAGTATCGTTTTGTATAAATTAAAACGGATTCATTTTACTCCACTATTCCTCATTGGGGAGATTTTTTCTCTTGATTGATAGTATATTATAGGTTTGGGCAAAATACCCGAATCCGAAGAACAAAACCGAATCCGAACCGAAAAGGAGGAACCGAAATCGATAAAATACCCGAACGGATACTAAATTCCGAACGGATACTAAATTCCTATATCCGAAGAACCGAAACCGAACCGAACCGAGAACTGAATAGATAACCGAAATACAATTATATACCCAAAATATTAATTATATTTAGACTTGATAACCCAAAATTACAATTATAAATCCGAAGATATGAGTTATTTTTATACCAAAATGATTGAGAAACTAAAATAACCAAATTGTACTAAATTTTTAATTATATTTGTTAAATTTTGACCAATTTTTTTCAAATTTAATCAAATTTCATTTAATTTTATGATTTTTCGGATATCTGAAACCGAACTTCTAAAATAACCGAATGGATAATAAATCCTAAATCGGAAACCCGAATGGATCCGAACCCGATCGGATATCCGAACGCCCAGGGCTAGTATATAACAGAGTTGGTGGAACGAAAAATAAAATAAAATAAAAAATTTCTAAATTTGTGAAAAGTATTAAAAATTTCGATTACAAATGATTTGAATAGTATACAAATTGGTTTTGTTGAGAGGGAAAAACAATATAAAAAAATGGGTCCCACGTTCTCTCAACCTCCCCTCCCGCCACGATTCGGTCCACGCCTGTCGCGTTTACATATTCTCCGATATTCATCCTCAAAGTCCTTTCCACCTTGTTGACTCCGTCTGCCAAATTACATTTCCATGTTTGTATAGAGTCTATTAGATTGCTGTATATACCCGGCAAATATGGCGCGGAGGCGGTGGGAAACGTCGGATGGTGGCGGACCAGGAAGCTCCAATACTTCTTCACCGGCTATGTCTCCGTCGCATCGGATGAACAACGAAGGAGGAATCTCTGGCAGAAGCACGCTCCGGAAGCAAAACGCCGCCGAGCTGCTCGCTAAGGTCATGGAGAAGCGTGATTACGACTATGATTACGACGACGAAGACGGAGACGAAGATCTCTACCAGGTACATCTTCCGCCTCTCTCTCAGACTCGACGACGAGATGATAAGCGTATCGGCAAGGGTTCGGTCAACGGAAGAGAGGCTCCGGCGGCGAAACCGGTCCTACTACTTCCGCCTAAATTTGACGATGAACTCGACGGTGATGAAATTACACCCGATTTGCCACGGAATCTAGTGAAGGTTCCTCAAAAGAATGTTAGGGGTCCGATTATCGGGAAAAAAACTCCGGCGGTGAAGCCGGTCCTAGTTCCGCCTAAATTTGACGATGAATCCATCGACGGTGATGAAATTACACCCGATTTGCCACTGAATCCAGTGAAGGTTCCTCAAAAGAATGTTAGGGGTCCGATTATCGGAAGAGAAGCTCCGGCGGCGAAGCCGGTCCTAGTTCCGCCTAAATTTGACGATGAATCCATCGACGGTGATGAAATTACACCCGATTTACCACGGAATCCAGTGAAGGTTCCTCAAAATAATGTTAGGGGTCCGGTTATCGGGAAAGAAGCTCCGGCGGCGAAATCCGTTCTACTTCCGCCTAAATTTGACGATGAACTCGACGGTGAAGAAATTACAGCCGATGTGCCCCGGAATCCAGTGGAGATTCCTCAGAAGAATGGTAGGAGTACACTCAGGGTTAGAGTTCCGGCAGATTCGCGTCGGAATCCGATTGAGGATTTTGAGCTGAACGGAGACGGGAAACTCAATGCTCAGTTTGATGTGCCTGCAAAACAATCGGAGGCTCAATTAAAGTATAAGAAAAGGTAAAATTATTGTTATTACAGACAAAGTCTCTGCTTCTTTTGGTTGTGTTGTATTTGACGAAATTTATTGGGAACGAACGATTAGTTTCAGGTTTCGCCCATCAGAAATTGCCTCTAATCACCAGGAAGATGATCGAGAAGCTTCGGCCCTGCGTGATGAAGTACGTGGTTCCCAAAATACTGGAAAACTCTTTTTGTTAAAAATTTGATCTCGCATTTGAAAACCAACACATTGTCATTGCAGTTAGATATGCTTCAAGAAGAAAACGATAATATACTGGAAAAAGTCAGTGTGACCTCTTTCTCTATCTCTAACATAGTTCTTTTTTTTTTTTGTATTTGCTACCCTTTTTTTTGTACTTGATGTGTATATTCTTGTGTTACATATGCAGCTTCAGCGCGCTGAAGAAAGACGCGAAGCAGCAGAAGCAAGGGCTAAAGAGCTCGAGAAACAGGTGTTTATGATACCCAGTGGTTGATTTTTGTACGTTTTTGATACAAGTCACTCTTATGCTTCATGTGACTTGCAACAGGTTGCTTCTCTAGGTGAAGGAGCAAATTTTGACGTCAAGCTCTTGAAGAGGTTTGGTTATCTTTTTCTTTATTATATAGCCTTCATTCACAAAATTTTGTTTTTCACCAAGTTCGCGCTGATCCCTTCAGGAAAGAAGCAGCATTGCGTCAAAGAGAGGTCTGTAATGCATTCATAATTTAATTGATGTTGTTTCATTTGCTCTGTGCAAAATGGATGTCCCTTCTTTTTTTTCTGCTAGCTTGTGTTGGCGTTTGCTTTGACAGTAAAATTTATTGAAAAGGGAGAATGTAAATCTATTGCAGGCGGCATTAAGGGCTGCTGAACAGAAAAGAGATGGAAGACACAGGGAAACTGATGCCTTTCGTTCAGAATTTCAGGTACAATGCCCTGGTAAACCACTGGTAGCCCACTCAAATCGGTAGTAAACTTTAAAGTGTGCTCTAGACTTTATTATATAAACCTTTCAAATTGACAAGGAAACGATCATCTCTTATGTGTTGTGAAATGATCAGAGCTTGAAAGACGAAACAGAGAAGGCAGTGGAACAGCTCCAGGAGGCTGAAGCTGAAACAAAGTCTCTTCGGACAATGATACATAGAACGATTTTGACTCAAGAAGAAATGGTTTGTTCACACACTAAACTAGAATTTTGTGCATTGACCGTTCAATCTCACCTTCTCTGTTTGGTTTAACTATGTGATTGGCATCTTGTAGGAAGAAGTTGTTCTAAAGAGATGCTGGCTTGCTCGCTACTGGGAACTAGCTGTTCAACATGGTAAGAAAATTCCTGAAGATACAATCGTTCCATTTTCTGTTGGGTATTGACCTGCAATGGTTTATAAGATGAATAAGTAATAACCTATTCTTCTTAATGTGGTGCCAAGAGTTCAGAGGGATTTGAAGATTTCACAAACTGATCCTGATATGATTTAAAACAAGATTAGAGCAAATGTTTCCCATTAACTCAGTGTACTACATTGTATACTGACATGGACTAGCTGATCAATTAGTGAGGCGTTATCAACAATATTACTTGCAACCCTCATTTGAATTTTTTTGCTTTATGCACCTCATTGGGTCACTCTCAGGAATATGTGATGATATAGCCACATCAAGACATGAACATTGGTCAGCTTTAGCTCCTCTTCCCCATGAAGTTGTCGTTTCTGCTGCCCAAAAGCCTGAAGACTCCTGGCAGACAGGTCTGATTCTCGATTTTCCCGCCAAATTTCTCACACACACAAAAAAAAAACTGATAGCATCATATCTGGCAGGTGGTAGCGATCGCACTTGGAGCAAAGTCGTCAGTAAATTCAGTGATGCAAATGGAGACGGAAACATAGAGAGTATGCTTGCTGTTGAAATGGGTTTGCGGGAGATAGCATCCTTGAAGGTAAAACATGCCCATATTCTAATCTGAATTTGATTTTTTTTTTTAACTGAAAAATCTGTCGCCCGGAAAATAAACATCTCATACATATGGATATGATTTCCTGCGCCTCATAGGTCGAGGATGCTTTAATGCTTGCACTTGCCCGGTGTAGACAAAAAAATGTGGTCCGACAATCCGACACTGGTAAGATCTATCTAAATATGATTGGCACATATGTGAATGTTATACAACAGACACTCATTTGATTTTAATATCCAGATCCCAGGGCTCAAGGGGAACCTAAGTTTGCCGAAGCATTTGGTGAGTCGCCTTCTTTAAGCTGTTTTCCTGACTATAATCATATAAGTAAATAAGCCTCTTAACAAAACTTGTTCTTGGTGATGCTTCATCTATATTGTATTTGAATCTTATGGTGAAAGAAAAAGGGCTTAGTGATGATGAATAGTTCCTCTGAATTTTGAATGCAGAGTTGAGTGAAGATGAACGACAGGATATTCTTTTTAAAGAGGTACATTTTCACTCTCTGAAGCTTTTACTTAGCAGGATCATATATTCACTGACTCAAAACACACATATAAATGTTGTAGGCATGGCTGCTGTATTTCTGGAAAAGAGCTAAAATACACGGCGTGGAAAGTGATATCGCTGAAGACCGTCTGAAGTTCTGGATCCACCGTATCGGAGAACAGCCATCATCACATGATGCAGTTGATGGTA
This sequence comes from Eutrema yunnanense, assembly GCA_002933935.1. Classification (NCBI taxonomy): domain Eukaryota; kingdom Viridiplantae; phylum Streptophyta; class Magnoliopsida; order Brassicales; family Brassicaceae; genus Eutrema; species Eutrema yunnanense. Next base: position 706,726 of record PKML01005267.1, on the reverse strand, counting down.
AGGCCTCTTAACTAGTGCAGATACTTACATTGATGAAACTAAAAAATTAATGGGTTAATTATATATGACTCTGATTCTTTTTCCAGTGGAAAGAGGAATAAGGGAGCTAAGGAAACTAGGAGTAGAACAACAATTGTGGGAAACATCTCGCACAGAACTCATCGACTCCACTTTTCTTCCTTCACTTTCCGTTTCTGACTACTGTGACGAGTGACGAGTGACGAGTGACTACCATTTACAGATTTACTACACAAAGATCATCGAAATCACTCCTTTGCTTTCCCATAATCTTAGAAACTCTTCCATCATTAACACGTTACACGTCTCATCACTGTTTCATGTTGTTACTTGTGTAACACTTGTCTTCAGATCTTTCCTTTGGTTTGATTCGGTTTAGAAAAAAAAAAAAAAAGCCTTTAGTTCAAAAATATGGCCAATGATAAACAAACGCGTCTGTGAGTCACCCGCATTATGGTGGGGCCCAATGGAAATCGAAAGGTAGATCGTCCTCCTATCCTATCCAGAGGATAACGATAATATTTCTCACTGCAAGAGCGCCAAACAGAGTAGCCACACTTGTCTTTTGCTTCGAGAATGCCGATTGCTCCTTCCTTGTTGTCATCGTCTTCCTCAGTCTCTCAGTTTCTCCCCAGATTCCCTAACGCGGCTAGGTTCAATGTAGCTTTGCGGAGCAGAGCCGCTACCGTCGTCGCGGCATCCGTCACCGACCTAGCCAGCATAGACAGTACGACTATCGCGGTAGTCGGAGGCGGCTCCGTCGCAGCCCTCGCAGCGATGGTTTCGTTTACGGATCCGGAGAGGAGGCGGAAGTTGCAGGCGGAGGAAGTCGGAGGAGGCGATAAGGAGGTCGTGAGGGAGTATTTCAACAGCACCGGTTTCGAGCGGTGGAGGAAGATCTACGGCGAGACTGACGAAGTGAATCGCGTGCAGAAGGATATACGAATCGGACACGCCAAGACCGTGGAGAACGCGATGCTTATGCTGACGGAAGAAGGATCCTTGGCCGGCGTCACGGTCTGCGACGCCGGATGCGGAACCGGATCTCTCTCCATTCCACTTGCTAAGGAAGGTGCAATCGTCTCTGCTAGCGATATCTCTGCAGCTATGGTCGCCGAAGCTGAGATGAAGGTGAGCTTTCGTTCCCTGTGATTGCTGGCTAACTTTCAAAATGCAAGTGCTCATTTCCAATTTCAATCCTGAATTTGAAGTTTAAGTTCCTCTGATTCTTCTTTTGGCAAAGCTAGATAGACATTTTCAAATCCAAATGCAGAATCAAGATGATCTGAAATAGAGTTGCTGAGTAACTAACTACAATCTCGAATCTGAAACCTTGTGCTTGTTGAATATGCACAGGCAAAGCAGCAACTACCATCAGAGAATTTGCCAAGATTCGAAGTGAATGATTTAGAGAGTCTAAGTGGGAAGTATAATACAGTCGTATGCCTGGACGTGCTGATACACTACCCTCAGAACAAAGCAGACGGAATGATCGCACACCTCGCTTCCTTAGCAGAGAAGAGACTGATTCTGAGTTTTGCTCCAAAGACTTTTTACTATGATATCTTAAAGAGAATCGGAGAGCTTTTCCCAGGGCCTTCAAAGGCTACAAGGGCTTACCTACACGCGGAGGCAGATGTTGAAAGAGCATTGCGGAAGGTTGGCTGGAAAATCAGCAAGAGAGGATTGATTACCACCCAGTTCTACTTCTCTAGGCTCATCGAGGCTGTTCCGATGTAGACCTTTTTAAAAACTAGGTCAGTTTTTGAATCTGTTGATTATTCTTTATCAATGAATAGGAATTATGCCGTCAATGCAAAACTCACTGAAGAGATTATCCCAGTTCATACTTCTTCAATGTTTAATGTAATCAATGTAATATGTAACTTTACAGTATGCTATAAACTCTTGCAGAAGATTTGCTATAATCATATTGAAGGCCTTAAACCAAAGTTGTGCGAAATATATACACCCTAGTGTTATTGAAAAATGAAGATAACAGAGTTAATAACTGTATAAGATGAATTTTGCTTACAAAGAAAGAAACACAAAAGGGGAAAAACCTCTACCTACTCCTGCAAGATGAAGGATCCTTTTATTGGTTTATCAAGTGTAGATTGAGGAAATATATTCAAAGGAGAGAACACATCGTTGTTGACGCTTGACGTTGACAGCGCCGGTTTGAACTCGTACGGACCTTGCTTTGGTCCCCAAACCTGAAACATGAGCAAGAAACCGAAACCGAAAACCCACATCAAATGAAAGTTCTCCATACCAAGAAAAATGAGCGTGCATGAGGAAATTGGATTGAACCTGGTTTCCATCGTCGTCAAATCCGCGATCCCAGAGGTGTATCTCATTGTTTTTCAGGACTGTAAGATCAGATGTACAATAGGTTGCACCATTCTTTTCATTTCGAGATGCAAAGGAAGAAGAAACAAATGTTGGTAAATATAAATTGAGTGTAATTTGAATCATTAAGTGTAGATTTTTTTATGTCTCAGAAGAAACATACCCATGAATTTGGGAAACCACCAGATGGAGCTGATCCTTCATACAAGCAACGCTTTCCACGGTCACAGCAGCTAAGATGCATCGTTGTCAAATGCTCGCCTATGTCCTGTAAATCGATGCAATCAAACTTTGTGACACCGAAAAACAACAGCTCTAACATGACTTGTCGTTACAGCTATGCCAATAAAACAACTTTCAAGGACTACCACCAATTATATCGGCTACTTACACCAATAACTTCTTCAGGAAGTGGGCGTTGGTCCTTTGGCCGGTCACAGAAATTTTTGTACTCCTCAGCATCTCTAATGGCATATGAGCTCACCTAGAGAATTACATAAGGATAAAACTGTTTAGAGCTAATTTCTTGACAAATGCATACAAAGACCACAGCTTTCGTGATCAGGAGGACATGTATGAATAATCTCCTTACCTCGACATCACATTTCAACTCCTTTGGGCAAGGCTTGACCATATACAATCTCTGTAACCCAAACATATATAATCAGAATTGGTTCTCAAGGATTCAGACATGAAGAAACATTTAATAAAATGTGGAAAGCATACTTGCCGAAAGGGTTTCTGAGGAGTTCTCCAAAATGCCTGAGGACAAAGATCGATATGGCTTAACATAACATATACATACAGGATTATACATCTTTGTAATGCACAAGAAGAAGAAGATGATGAAACTACTGACCTGTTCGAGATACAAAACCTGCGAACCATCCACCATCTCAGCTGCTGGGCAGCTCAACATTCTGCACAAAGTATTTCAAAAGCTTCTAACCACATTTTAGAAGGCTCTGTTACTCGGAGCCATTTAATACTCTACCATATGAAGGTTTTAGATGTGAGAAACAACCCACAAAGCTATCAATATCAAGCTTAAAAACAAGAAACAATTGAGCAAAGAAACCCTTCTAAGAAAGGAAAAAAAACATAGCTTTAGTGACACTGGAGAGTTAAATGAGGAAGATCAATACAAACCTTATGTTGAAGTAATTATCAGGATCCCTTGATGCCTGCTCCTTAGAAAACTTAAAACCAGTAAAACAAAAACCCTGAATCAGCACAATTTTGTTTTTTGTTTTTCTGGGAAAAAATATGAAATTCGACAAGCTAATGAAGAAGTAGAGAGATTGTCGAAATTAAGAGCAGACCTTCTCGCCGTTGAGAGAGCGAGAGACGACGTGAGAGTGGTCCCAGCGAGTGGTGGATTTCGTGAGACGCTTGAGGAGAACGGCGCCGCCGATCAAAAAGAGCGTCTTCACCACCAAACCAGGAGCCCGGCTCCACCCGGAAGAACTCGACTCCGGATCCGAACCCGACCCGGTACCCATAAACCCTATCGGCTCAGTCCAAACCTTCTCCTGTCTATCCTTAGCATCTGATGTTTCCTCGAGATAAGAATGCCTTAGCTTAACCAACCAGAGCTCGCGAAGCAGGAGACAATCGCCGTTTCTCGACAAGAGTTTGATTATAACCAGTGATGAGGTTATTTGCCACGTCGATGTTTTGCTTTTCTATTTTATTTTTATTTTTTTCCAAGGAGAGAAATTTCGTAATTTTTTTTTAATTTTAATTTTATCGCAAAGTTGATAATTTGGTAACTAGAAAAATAATGTTTTGATGCAACGACCACCGCACTAACACAATAGAGTACATAAAAGTAACTGTGATACAATTACAAATAAAAAAGAAAAAAAATTAGTCTCATGATTAAGTTATCATGAAATCGATTGTATAATCTTTATTTAGTTAAAAAAATAAATAGAGAGTTTTGAGCTTTTGATGAACTCATATATTGATTTGGCTTGCATTGTCTATGCGTCTTGTTGTAATCCATTTCTTCTTATTATGTGATGTATATGCTTGAGAATTGACGAATCATGTCTTCTTCGTGGATGCTCTTTTCTTCAAGCAAGGAATCAAAGAGGACTATGAGATATCTCCAATATCTTCAAGCAAGGATGCTCTTTGTACCATGCATCTCTTTGTTTCCTCCTCAATACATTTTTATTTCAGACAATGTCTCCACATCCAGAAGCAGTAACTCAAAAATCTCCATCTGTTAAAAAAAAGTCACTACAAAGTTACAAATATCATATTTAAATTAATATGAAAATTTGAGCTTTATTAGTACAGCTTACAACGATGTATCCCTGATCATATATGTCAAATTAACTATTCCATGATCAGTGCTGCATATTCATTCTGCCAATGGAACCGTAACCGTATTTTGGACCGTAACCGTACCGTTTTCAAATCGTAACCGTGTCAGACGGTTAAAAACCGTAACCGTTAACCGTAAAAATTTATTAGTTATGGTTAAAAAAATTATTAACCGTAACCGTTAATTAACCGTAACCGTATCAAAACCGTTGGTTAACTGCAAGGTTAAACCGTAAATTTTTAACCGTAACTGTTTTAAAAATAAAATTATATATACTAATAATTATAATTAGTCTGTAAAATTAAAAATTCAAAGAAAATTATATATAATCAATTTACCAATAGCAAATGCAAATCTAACAAATAGAAATATTAATTAAAATATTTTCTATGATTTCTCTTAATACTCATTTCATGTAACTATTTTTTAATGGTTTAAGATATTAAATATTTGTTTGTCGACTATAACAAAATTTGGGAGGCAAAAACAAAATTTCAAATTTGAAGTTAACATATACAAAATAAAAACCAAAACAAATAGAGCTAAATCTCATAATAGAGCTAAATAAAAAACTGTAAACATAATGGTCATCGTCATTCGTCAAAATATATAATTTTTTTTTTATTATTCTAGTTTATAAAATTTATAATTATTTAATTATAAATAATGACATTAACCATTTATTGTCATCAGGTAACCGTAACCGTATCTAACCGTAACCGTATTAACCGGATTCGTATTTAACCGTAATCGTTTTAACCGTATATTAAACGGTTAATGTTAAGGTTAAAAAAAATTCTAACCGTAACCGGTGGTTAAATAACCTTAACCGCATTAACCGTAACCGTGATCATGCTTATGGGGGATTGATTGTTTGCAGATACTGTGTAAAGCACACCGAAGACAGAGCATAGTACAACAAATTAGTTAGCTCACAGCAATTTAAAAATTGATAAGTTTATTGGCTAGTAGATTTTAATTATTTTACTAAACCATATGTTATTCAATCATTAATTTTAAAATCTTTTTCAAAATCCTATCTCTATAATATTATTTAAGAAACATTTTTGAAAATGAACTTTGTTTTGTATATCATTACATGAAATGTAATTACAAAACATAAAAGATAATTGAAATAGGAAAGACTATAATTGTCTTTTAAAATTATTGATGAGAATATTGGAAAATATTTATTTTCCATTAAAGAAGTTATTTACTATCTAGTTTCTTTATTATTATGATATTATTAAATAATAATCAATTCATATACATTCAAAGATAACATATTCGATATCTTATAATATTTTTCATTATGATTAATTATTATAGTGCCCTGTTAAGAAAGAGTCACTAAAAGATGTGGTAAGAAGAAAGCAAGCGGAGATTGAATTATTCTTCAATGAACTAACATTTGCAAGAGATGTAATAAACAAATGAAGAAGAAGAAGAAAAACGAACTTACCGTTGCTGCTAACATAAGATAAAATCTAGTTGGAGATGAAATACATATATACCTCCTCTCCAAGAGTCCAAGACGTCAGATTCTTGTATGATGCAGAGATTTTATTATGCCATTCATATAGTACAGGCACAACAATACAGATTATTGAATACTTTTATTCATAAAGTCCCAATGCAGATGCTTGAATATAATCAAAAATCTAACATAACATCTCTGATCTAATAGAGTGGGTTAATGATGAATAGGAATTTTGCAAGTCCCAAATCAATACCTCATTGTAGTATTTTGAGGATCGAACCGAAGAGACTAAGATTGAAACACTAAAAAATGCATGAAACTTCCTAAGCTAGAGCGAATGTTTTTGGTGTTTTGTGTTTTTAAACTAAAGGAAACAAATGCAAGAAAGAAATCAAAGATAGAAATATGGATCATGAACTAAGCTATCAATGAGATGGATAACGATCTAACAATGAATCATTTGGAAGCATTAAACACTATCTTAGAACATGGGATTCACAACTATGACTAATCCACCGTCGTGGCACTAATCACTTTGTTAATCACCAAATCAAGAACAAACCATCGTTTGTGATAAGATGATTAACAAGCATTAATCTCCAATCCCACTTAGTTCACTAATCACCCTAGACATCAACTCTCATTGGCTAGGCATGAAAAGCTCACAAAAGGTTTTGTTCAAGCAATTCATTTAAACTCCGGTTAGGAGTGAAATGCCTAAGTTCAAGACTCGAATGGATAAACCTAATCTAGCACTAACAC
>PKML01005267.1:656248-682887 GCA_002933935.1 Eutrema yunnanense | reverse complement strand
ATCGTTTGTTTTACAGATTGATCATTCTGGGTTGTTAAGAGTTTGTTCTTAGCAATTGGCATTTTCTGGGATCTTCCTGGGATTTGTAGGATCAAGTCTCGATTGAGAGTCTCATCGAGGTGTTGATTCTGTATTCTTTGTTGAGTGAAATAAAATAGCAACGTTTCTCTTAACAATTGGTGCGGTGAGCAGCCGTTCTCGCGACGACGAAGGGAAAGAAGAATGGTGGAAATCAATGTCGATACGACGGAGCTACAGGGATCCGTTTCCGAGCTGAACAACGAAGTCGAGATTCTTCGCGGAGGTTGGAAGCTATTGACGACAGCAAATTCGGAGGTCACAGCACGAGTTACTGGTATCGAGAAAAAGATGAGCTCCATGGATAAGAACCTGAGCTCGATTTCGCAGATGCTGGCACGGATAGAGGCAAATCAATTCGCCGATAAAGCTCAAGGGAAACAACATGTCTCGACATCGGAAACCTCCAATCAGGTACATCACATAGATTGCGATGAGATTCGGGAACACCAAACGTTAGGTTATCGGGGAATCCACAACGTGTTAGAGAATCGTACTGGTATGTTGAAAAAAATTGAATTACCGATATTCGATGGCTCTCGGCCATATGGTTGGATTGTACAAGCCGAAAGATTCTTTCGGCTAGGAAACTACACCGACGCAGATAGACTGGATTTGATGTCAGTCAGTTTACAAGGTCCGGTGTTGAACTGGTTTAATCGCGAGATCGAAAGAGAAGCTTTTCAGAGTTGGTCTCAGTTTAAGAAAAGAATGATTGCTAGATTCAGCTTGAAGTTAGAAGATAATCCAGCAAAAAGATTATTCAGCTTGAAGCAAACAGGATCGATTGTGGATTACGTGAATGAATTTGAAGAACTTTCAACGATAGTGAACGGAGTTGATGAGGCTAACATGGAACATGTTTTCTACTTGGGTTTGAAACCAGAGATGCAAGAAGTGATTAAGCTGAGAGAGCCACAAGGTTTAACTGAACATTTCAACGCAGTCATCAGGATGGATGATAGTGCTTTTTGTGCCTCATTAGCCGCATCATCACAACATTCAGGCAATCGCAGGACATCGTATATACCGCTCAGATCTTCTTCCCAATTCAATTCTCAGAGATACGGGTTCAATAACACAAACCAAGAGGTCAACAGAGAAGGGAGTAAAGGAATTCAAAATCAGACAGATCGAAACCTGGTATCCAAGCTGAATACAACAGAGAAACTGCCAGGGAAAGCTCAAAATGCAGCAGGAGGAATCCAAAAATTAAGCCAAACTGAATATGAAGATTTGAGACGACAAGGTCTATGCTACAAGTGTAAAGAGCGATGGTCAAGAACACATAAGTGCAGGAATATGGAACTAAAGGTTTTGACAATGGTCGATGGCATTGAAGTGGAATTGGTAGATGAAGATTGGGGTGATACTTTTGAAGATGAATCAGGCAACATCACAGAACTGATAGAGCTATCATTGTTCTCGCTATTAGGATTATCGTCACCTACTACGACAAAGCTGTGGGGACTTATCGGGAAGACCAGAGTAATAGTAATGCTGGACAGTGGTGCCACCCACAATTTCATTGATCCATCCGTAGTCGCAAAGACGAATCTGCAACCTACAAGAAACAACAAATTGGAGATCTTGCTGGGCACAGGAATTACAGCCACAGGATCTGGAGTGTGTAAGAATGTGGCATTTAACTTGCAAACTCATGAGTTCAACGCTGACTTCATCGTGTTAGAACTGGGAAATAATGACATTATCTTAGGAGTACAATGGTTAAGAACATTAGGGAAGTGTGCAATGGATTGGGAAAACCATGAGTTTTCTTTTAATCATAGAGGAGCGATTGTGAATCTCATTGGTGACCCTACTCTCCACGGCAACAAATATTCCCTAAAGAATACTAACCAGTCAATGGGTTTCGAAATGGAGCTATTTCAGGCTGAACAGAAGGAAGAAATGCAGTCAGTTCCCGAACCTGTTGAGCACTTATTGGAAGGGTATTTGAAAATTTTTGTTGAACCCACTCAGCTCCCACCTTTACGAGGTCATGAACATGCTATTAATTTGGTAGCTGGAGCTGGACCAATAAGTGTGCGCTCTTATAGATACCCTCATACTTATAAAGAAGAGATGGAGAAGTTAGTAACAAAGATGTTAGGAGATGGAATAATCAGACCAAGCAGAAGCCCTTATTCAAGCCCGGTTCTGCTGGTTAAAAAGAAGGATGCAAGCTGGCGTTTCTGCATTGATTACAGAGCTCTAAACAAGATCACTATACCTGACAAGTTTCCAATCCCAATGATTGACCAGTTATTAGATGAACTTCATGGAGCAAGGGTATTTTCTAAATTGGATTTAAGATCAGGTTACCATCAGATTAGGATGGAAGAAAGAGATATTGAAAAAACAGCTTTCAGATCATCTGATGGTCACTATGAATTTCTGGTTATGCCTTTTGGCCTGAGCAACGCACCAGCAACCTTTCAAGCCTTGATGAATGACTTATTCAGGCCATTTTTGGGGAAATTCGTGCTGGTTTTTTTTGATGACATCTTGGTATTCAGCTCTACAATAGAAGAACACCTCATACATTTGAAGACAGTTCTGGATATCTTTGTACAGCAACAACTTCTTGCAAACAGGAAGAAATGTCTTTTTGGACAAAAACAGGTGGAATATTTGGGACATGTAATCTCGTTCGAAGGGGTTGCAACAGATCCAGCTAAGACAGAGGCTATGAAGAAGTGGCCTGCTCCAAAAAATGTTAAAGATCTAAGAGGATTCTTGGGGTTAACAGGGTATTACAGAAGATTTGTGAAAGGATATGGTACATTGGCTAGACCTTTGACAGATCTACTCAAGAAAGACCAGTTTGAATGGGATACACGGTCACAGATTGCTTTTTGATATAGCCATATATTGCATTGTTTTAGCACGCATTTCATATAGGTTTAAGATCATTTGCATGCATAATCATGGTTTTATCTTGCATTTAGGTCTCATTTAGATCAGTTTAGGACATTTGCATTAGGTCCTAGTGAGTTATTGCATGTTTTGGAGCGTTTTCAGGTAAAAGCAGAGCCAGACACCAAGTATCGATCGATACCCCTCGGTATCGATCGATACCAGCACCAAAGGATTGCACCGATGCCTTTGCTCGGTGTCACGGGTCGGTACAGCCACAGGGAAGACCCGGGGAAACAAGACCTTAGCACGGAGCAAAGATACCGAGGTGTGTCCTTGGTATCCAAACAGCCAGTATCGATCGATACCCCTCGGTATCGATCGATACCCAAGCTTCAGATGCAATATCGATGCCACTGCTCGGTGCCACAGCTCGGCATTGCCACAGGAGGAATCCCGGAGGAATTGGCCCTTAATACCGAGCAACGGTACCGAGGTGTGTCCTCGGTATCCCTTGAAGAACAAGCCCGATACAGAATCGATCGATACCACGGACTTTTTACCCATTTTAACTGGGTCGGTACCCGGTTTGTCCCGGGTCGACCCGGTTCGCCCAGTTTTCATATATAAGCCCAAAACCTAATTGGAAGGGCTAAGCTTTTCTTTTCCCTAGAGTGGGGTTTATCCCCAAACTCTTTTATGATTTTGAGAGGGATTTCTCTTGTTCTTCATACAAATGCCCCTCTATGAGAAGGATTCTTCACCTCTATCTTTATAATTAATGCATCTTCTTTATCTTTATTTGTTCTTCCTTATTGTTCTTCATATTTAGGCCTTAGGCCCTTTTTGTTGGATCTTAGATTTAGGTTGATTTTGATGGCTTGATGATTGATTCTTGATGCTCATGTTCTTAATCATTGCATTCCTTTCTTGTCTAAGTGTCCTTAATGCTAGATCTAGCTTGAAAGAGTAGGTCTAGATCATAAGGCATTTCATGAACACCAAGTGTTTGATGAAATGCCAAGACCAAATTACTCAAGAGATTTATGTTCCTAGCCTAAGAGATTAGTTGTCTAGGGTGTATTTTGGTTGATCTAGTTCATATTCTTAATGCTTGCTAATCATTGATCCACAAATGAGAGTTTGCTAATGGATTGAGTGATTAGCATAGTGATTAGTTGCTTGAAAGAGAATTAGTCAAGATTAGTGATCATAACCTAAGGATTAGCATTGATTGAGTGTGTTAGCATCATTAGTTAGTTGTCTTGATGATTATTAGATGATGATTTAGGTTGATCCTTGTTGGATCCTTCACTTAGGTCGGTTCTTAATGCTAGTTTTGGATTGATGAACCATAGTTTAGAACTACACCTAGATTAGGTAGCTCTAGTTGGCGTGACAAACCAATCTAGAGCTACACCTTAGGATTTATGGTCTCATCCCATGCATTAGGGAGAGATTCGAGTAAACGGTGTTAGTGCTAGATTAGGTTTATCCATTCGAGTCTAGAGCTTAAGCATTTCACGCCCGATAGGTGTTCGATGAAATGCTTGAACAAGACTTTTTGTGAGCTTTTCGTGCCTAGCCAACGATGGTTGATGTCTAGGGTGATTAGCGAACTAATTGGGATTGGAGATTAATGCTTGTTAATCATCTTATCACAAACGAGAGTTTGCTCTTGATTTGGTGATTAACAAAGTGATTAGTGCCACGACGGTGGATTAGTCATAATTATGAATCCCATGTTCTAGGATAGAGTTTAATGCTTCCGAATGATTCGTTGTTTGATCGTATTCCATCGCCTTGATAGCTTAGTCCGTGATCCAACTCTTATATCTTTGTTTTCCCTTCTTGCATTAGTTTCCCTTTAGTTTATAAAACATAAAAACAACAAAAACATTGCTCTAGCTTAGGAAGTTTCATGCATTCTTAGTGTGTCAACCTTAGCCTCTTCGGTTCGATCCTCAAATACTACAATGAGGTATTGATCCGGGACTTGCAAAAGTCCTACTCATCAATTGGCGCCGTTGCCGGGGAGGCTTAGCGTTGATCATTAGGATTTTGATTCTTCTTGAGACTAGAGTTTTTATTTTCTTTTGTTGCTAATCTTTTCACTTCTCTTGTGATTTTCATGAAGGGAGTGACACGGAGGAAGCAACCGTCAAGCTAGTGACGTTAAACGCGCCGCTTGGGGACTCCCCCGAGCCTATCCATTGTCGAGCTTGAGACACAAAACAAGCAACCAATAAGGGTCTTTTGGGTTCAAGGTCGTGGCGTGGCTTGTTGGTGGTGATGGCCAAAGCTCTTCCTCCATTTCCATTCACCTAGTCTCACTCCTCATTTGTAAGTATTTCTTTCCTTTTTAGTCTTTTTGCATTTTTATTTTTCGTTTTTTTGGTCTCTCTCTTGAACTTCTTTCACACCGAGACGTTGTGATCTAAGTTTGGGGGAGGGACCGGTGTCTAATCTTGTGTTTTGTGATCTTATTTTGCCTTTGCATACTTGAGTCTCATGCATATCATGCATTTTCAATAAATTTGAAAATTTATTGAACATTTAGGATTGCATATTCACTTATAGGTGGTGTCTAGTTTGCATTTTAGCTTGCATTTGCATAAGCATGGAGTAATGACAACCTTGAAAGTAGCTTAATTAGCAATTGATTCAACGCCCGAGTTATTAGTTGTTTGATGCATTGAAGTTGAATCCGAAATCAAGGATGAACCATTTGTTAGAACACATGCATCATTGCCTTTCTTTGATTGAAGCAAGCTTGAATTGAACCTAGCCTCATCTAAGTGATAACCACAATTTGACAAGTAATTATTGTGCTTATGCAAACTTAAATGAACTCGTAGATCACATATACATATTTGGACATTCTTATTCCTTTTGCCACTCTTGCTTGTCCAAATAGCCAAATCCCATCTTTGGATTGGTTTCCCTACCATGACAATTACCTCCTTTCTAGCCCATAGTCCTTCGTGTGTGTCTTGTGAGGCCTTATTTGGAATGAACTTGACAAAAAGTGTTAGGTTTAGGGCGACAAGGAAGCACTCTCGTGTAGACTTAGCTCCATCATCAAGGGGCTAATCTAGGAATAGGCTAGTTAGGATGGCGGTTCTTGATTCAAGTTTGGGGGAAACGGGTTTTAGACTTAGTAAACGGCATGATTGGAATGGGTTGTGGAATGGAAAGAATGACAAGGAGTATGGAAAAGGGGATCGAATTTGTCAAATGGTTTGTGCAAAGATCATAAGTCTAGCTCTAAGATTAAGGTAGCCTCAAAAGACACAAAGAAAAAGAAGAAGGCCAAAATGGCCAAGGCATCAAAGAATGAGAAGAGGCGGTAACCAAAAAGAAGAAAAGGAGAGCTAGCCAACAAAGAAGCACCAAACCATGAAGAACACGGAAGAAGAAGTGATCCCCAATTGAGAAGAAAGTGAAGTGGAGAAACAAGAAGGATGTGCGGGTTTCAAAAAGGCAAAATGCCTCATGATAAAAGGGTAGCTTAAGTTATGGGCACAACGGGTTAGAGGTTTTAGGTTAACACTCTAGGCATTCGGGTAGACGAGAGTTTTTCCTTGTATGCGTAGATTGCCTTTTACCTTTAGCATTTTGTCAAAGTTTGCTCGTTCATTGAGAGATCCTTGTATTTGATTGCCCTTACGCATTGATGAGATCATTTTCATCTCATAACCGGTCCTTTAGCCAAGCGGTTTCATTTGATTTTGCATAAGCACCATTCACGGATAAAACCATTAATCAATGTTAAGAGGCTAGAGAATATAATGGTTTGTGTAGGTTGAAGTTTGGCTTGTTGCTTGTTGTGAAGGAAATGGCTATCTCCTTTTGAGTAGACAATTTTGGTACATCCTAGAACTAGTAACTTGGACGTTGAGTGCGATTGTTTCTTATACTTCTTATAGGTTCGAGCTCCACTTGCATTGTATTGCATCTCTCATTCTTATTCGTGTTTGCTTGAGGACAAGCAAAGGTTTAAGTTTGGGGGAATTGATATACTCATATATTGCATTGTTTTAGCATGCATTTCACTTATAGTTTGTGTAGATTACATGCATAATCATGGTCTTATCTTGCATTTAGGTCTCATTTAGAGTTTAGGACATTTGCATTAGGTCCTAGTGAGTTATTGCATGTTTTGGAGCGTTTTCAGGTAAAAGCAGAGCCAGACACCAAGTATCGATCGATACCCCTCGGTATCGATCGATACCAGCACCAAAGGATTGCACCGATGCCTTTGCTCGGTGTCACGGGTCGGTACAGCCACAGGGAAGACCCGGGGAAACAAGACCTTAGCACGGAGCAAAGATACCGAGGTGTGTCCTCGGTATCCAAACAGCCAGTATCGATCGATACCCCTCGGTATCGATCGATACCCAAGCTTCAGATGCAATATCGATCCCACTGCTCGGTGCCACAGCTCGGCATTGCCACAGGAGGAATCCCGGAGGAATTGGCCCTTAATACCGAGCAACGGTACCGAGGTGTGTCCTCGGTATCCCTTGAAGAACTGGCCCGACACCAAAGGTATCGATCGATACCGAGGGTATCGATCGATACCAAACCCAATTTTACCCATTTTTACCGGGTCGGTACCCGGTTTGTCCCGGGTCGACCCGGTTCGCCCATTTTCATTTATAAGCCCAAAACCTAATTTGGAAGGGCTAAGCTTTCTTTTCCCTAGAGTGGGGTTTATCCCCAAACTCTTTTATGATTTTGAGAGGGATTTCCCTTGTTCTTCATACAAATGCCACTCTATGAGAAGGATTCTTCACCTCTATCTTTATAATTAATGCATCTTCTTTACCTTTATTTGTTCTTCTTTTTTTGTTCTTCATATTTAGGCCTTAGGCCCTTTTTGTTGGATCTTAGATTTAGGTTGATTTTGATGGCTTGATGATTGATTATTGATGCTCATGTTCTTAATCCTTGCATTCCTTTCTTGTCTAGTGTTCCCAATGCTAGATCTAGCTTGAAAGAGTAGGTCTAGATCATAAGGCATTTCATGAACACCAAGTGTTTGATGAAATGCCAAGACCAAATTATTCAAGAGATTTATGTTCCTAGCCTAAGAGATTAGTTGTCTAGGGTGTATTTTGGTTGATCTAGTTCATATTCTTAATGCTTGCTAATCATTGATCCACAAATGAGAGTTTGCTAATGGATTGAGTGATTAGCATAGTGATTAGTTGCTTGAAAGAGAATTAGTCAAGATTAGTGATCATAACCTAAGGATTAGCATTGATTGAGTGTGTTAGCATCATTAGTTAGTTGTCTTGATGATTATTAGATGATGATTTAGGTTGATCCTTGTTGGATCCTTCACTTAGGTCGGTTCTTAATGCTAGTTTTGGATTGATGAACCTTAGTTTAGAACTACACCTAGATTAGGTAGCTCTAGTTGGCGTGACAAACCAATCTAGAGCTACACCTTAGGATTTATGGTCTCATCCCATGCATTAGGGAGAGATTCGAGTAAACGGTGTTAGTGCTAGATTAGGTTTATCCATTCGAGTCTAGAGCTTAAGCATTTCACGCCCGATAGGTGTTCGATGAAATGCTTGAACAAGACTTTTTGTGAGCTTTTCGTGCCTAGCCAACGATGGTTGATGTCTAGGGTGATTAGCGAACTAATTGGGATTGGAGATTAATGCTTGTTAATCATCTTATCACAAACGAGAGTTTGCTCTTGATTTGGTGATTAACAAAGTGATTAGTGCCACGACGGTGGATTAGTCATAGTTGTGAATCCCATGTTCTAGGATAGAGTTTAATGCTTCCGAATGATTCGTTGTTTGATCGTATTCCATCGCCTTGATAGCTTAGTCCGTGATCCAACTCTTATATCTTTGTTTTCCCTTCTTGCATTAGTTTCCCTTTAGTTTATAAAACATAAAAACAACAAAAACATCGCTCTAGCTTAGGAAGTTTCGTGCATTCCTAGTGTGTCAACCTTAGCCTCTTCGGTTCGATCCTCAAAATACTACAATGAGGTATTGATTAAGACCTAAAAAGTCCTACTTATCACTTTTGAACAACTGAAAGAAGCTATGATGACTGCTCCTGTGTTGGCATTACCGAATTTCAGTGAGATCTTCATTGTTGAATCAGATGCATCAGGTTATGGAGTTGGAGCCGTTCTGATGCAGGGTCAGAATCCAATAGCTTACTTCAGCTATGGACTCTCGGATAGAGAACAAATTAAACCCATATATGAGAGAGAGTTGATGGCAATTGTATTAGCAATACAAAAGTGGCGCCATTATCTGATTGGAAGAAAGTTCCTAGTCTACACAGATCAGAAGAGCCTCAAATTTTTACTAGATCAACGTGATGTATCCTTGGATTATCAGAAGTGGTTAACAAAATTACTGGGGTATGATTTCGAAATCATTTACAAACCTGGAGTGGAGAATAAGGCAGCAGATGGATTATCCAGAATAAATTCAGAATCAAAAATTGCAAACTCTGCTTTGTTGCTTTCTCTCACAGTTCCAACAAGCTTGCAACTCCAGGACATATTGACTGAATTAGAAGCCGATGAAGAGTTACAATCCCTCAAGCAACAAATTATCTCTGGACAGTGTGAGAAGCAAGACTACTCAGTTGTGGACGGTAAGCTCTTGTATAAAGACAGATTGTTGTTGTCTCGCAAATCAGTCCACATCCCGGTTATTCTACAGGCTTTTCATGATGGAGTAATTGGAGGTCATTCAGGGGTATTAAAGACGATGAGAAGGATTCAGCAAGTGTTCTATTGGAAAAAGATGAACACCGATATTCAGAGGTTTGTGGCAGAGTGTAGCATCTGTCAGAAGCACAAATATTCAACTCTGTCACCAGCAGGGTTACTACAACCTTTACCAATTCCAAACCAAGTGTGGGAAGATGTTTCTATGGATTTTATTGAAGGGTTGCCATTATCTCAAGGCTTCAATATCATAATGGTTGTGGTGGATAGATTGAGCAAATTTGCTCACTTCATTGGGTTACGTCACCCATTCACAGCCACTGATGTCGCCTTGAAGTTTGTTGCCGAAGTAGTTAAACTGCATGGTTTTCCTGCGTCTATCGTTTCAGACAGGGACAAGGTTTTCTTGAGCTCATTCTGGAAAGAGATGTTCAAACAGGCTGGAACGAAGCTGAAGTATAGCACAGCCTACCATCCGCAATCTGATGGTCAGACTGAAGTGGTGAACAGATGTTTAGAGACTTATCTTCGATGCTTTGCATCATCTCATCCTAAATCCTGGGCAAAATTTCTAGCTTGGGCTGAGTTATGGCACAATACAAATCATCATACTGCATTAGGGACAACACCTTTTCAAGTTGTGTATGGCAGGCTGCCACCAAGTTTGATCAAGTTTGAACATGGATCGACTTCTAACTTTGAATTGGAAACAATGCTCAAGGAAAGAGACTCAATGCTGGCTCAAATCAAGAATCATTTACAATTAGCTCAATCTAGAATGAAGAACAATGCTGACAAGCATAGAAGGGAATTGGAGTTTAACGTGGGTGATAAAGTCTTTTTGAAGCTTAGACCATATCGACAACAGTCTGTATCCCGCCGTGTATGCCAGAAGCTTGCTGCACGATATTACGGCCCGTTTGACGTGGTGGCTCGTGTGGGTGCTGTTGCATACCGTCTTAAGCTTCCTCTTGATTCAAAGATCCATGATGTTTTCCATGTATCACAACTGAAACCGGTCTTGGGAGAAAATCATTTGATCTCGGAATTACCAATGGTTTCGGGTAATGGGGAATTAGTGATTGAACCAGATATGGTTTTGGACACTCGTTATAACGGGGAAGGTCATCTTGAAGCCTTGATCAGCTGGACTGGACTTCCAGAGCATGAAAGATCGTGGGAAAAGGCTTCGGTTCTGATACACCAATTTCCACATTTGAAGCTTGAGGACAAGTTTCGTCTGAGCGAAGGGGGTATTGATAAGCCACTGAAAGTTTATGTGAAGAAGAAGAAGGAGGAGAACTTGATGAAGAAGGATTCATCGACTGCTGAGCTGGAATGAAATCAAAGAGAAGACTGCTGACGTGGATTGGAGCTAAAGCAGTCGTCGGAAGTTAGAGAATAGTATATAGATATTTTCTGCATATTGTTTGAGGATCGTTTGTTTTACAGATTGATCATTCTGGGTTGTTAAGAGTTTGTTCTTAGCAATTGGCATTTCCTGGGATCTTCCTGGGATTTGTAGGATCAAGTCTCGATTGAGAGTCTCATCGAAGTGTTGATTCTGTATTCTTTGTTGAGTGAAATAAAATAGTATCGTTTCTCTTAACAGAAAATCGCACGCCAAGTGGGCCACCGCGTGTATGCCTACTCCTATCGTAATTCCCACCGCTATAACCTGTAGTTTTAGGCGTTAAGTTACTATAAATCGACCANGACTAATAGAGTCTTAACTTGAGAATTGAATTTCCCAATCTTGAACAATCCTCTTATTAATTTAGGAATATTTATCTCTCCATCGATATGCAGAATATTGAATCATATGTCATGTTGTCCTTACATAAGAGTTTAGGCAGAAACTTGAATTTCAACAATATATATACTTTTATGCAGAAGATTGAATTTCCCAATCTGACTTGGGACATAATTCAACAAGCCTTCTCAAAGGCGGAACTAAGCAGAAAATTGAATAATATATCACGTTGTCCCAGTTCAACAAAACATAGAGTTTATTTAGAAACTTGAATTTCTTTCAAAGGCAGATCTAAGCAGAAAATATTATATATCATTCTGTCCCATCGCAGTAAGATATATTAACCTTATGCAGAATATTGAATTTTCTTTCAATCTTGGAACATAACTTGACAAGTCATATTTATACCACAACCTTATTATAGGCAGATGCAGAGAACTTGAATTCGACAAGTGCATCAGATTGAATATATTGGTTATCTTGTCCCAACAAAGGATTAAATTTCTCATCTTCGGACAAGCCTCAGATTAATCCAACATACTATAGAGCCTTAAGCAGAGAATTGAGTTTTATATGCAGAAACTTTTGAGTTTCAAAAACCAGAGGATATCACTGAATGTTACATCATCTTGTTCCGGTCAAGAAAGATCTAACTGTTAAGCAGAAACTTTAAACTTGAGAAAATCTTGGGACATCACTCGTTTATGTTGTCTAGCAAGAACTTTAGTTTAAGCAAAAACATGGGATAATCTTTAAAGGTCTATAATTTATGCAGACGCTTGAATTTCCAGCAAGATATACTGATTTTTAGCAGATATTTGCCCAATCTATCAAAAACGCCTTGTTATTATTATTATTAAAGGATAATTTACTCTCCATCCATATGCAGAATATATTGAATATATTGCCTCACCCCAGCAAGAGTCTTTAAGCAGACAATTGAATTTTCCCCCCAAATGAACATTATAGAGAAGCCCTATTAAATGTTATATTTTCTCTATCAATATGCAGAATCGTTGAATATTTTTTTTACTGTCCCGACCCAACAAGACACTTGAATTTTCCCAAATGGGACATCATTGAATGTTACATCATGTCCGTCCAGTCAAGAACTAATTGTTATGCAGAAACTTGAACTTTTGAAACTTTTGGGACATCACTCAATTATGTGTCCCCATCCCATAGCAAGAACCTATAAGTTTAGGCCAAAGCTTGAACTTGAATTTCGAACAAGATATACTGCTTTTTGGCAGATAATTGTTCAAAACACCTTATTATTAAAGGATAATTTAGTCTCCATCAATATGCAGAATATTTTAAGCAGAGAGTTGAATTTTTAAGCAGAGAGTTGAATTTTTAAGCCTCAGCACAACAAGAGTTTTTAAGCAGACAGTTGAATTTTTTTTCCCAAATGAACATAAAGAGAAGCCCTATCAAAGGGTATTTTTCCTCCATCAATATGCAGAATCATTGAATAATTTTTTTACTGTCCCGACCCAGCAAGATACAAACTTTAAGCAGACAATTGATTTTTTTTTTTACCAAAACGGACATTTTAGAGAAACCTTGATAAAAAGGTGATTCTTCCCTCCATCAAATATGCAGAAATATTGAATAATTTTCATGATGTACCGAGACCCGAACAAGATATAACCTCTGTACACATTAAGCAGACGATTAAAATTTCAAGGAATGTACACATGAAGCAGACAATTGAAATTTCTCAAGTGTACATTCCTTAGTAAAGTTCACTTTTTCCTTCATTATATATATGCAGAAGATTGAATATTCCCAATCGGATGTCATTAGATGACATTTACTCTTCACCAATACGCAGAACATTGAAGTTGAAATTCCAAAATCGGACGAATTATTAGGCAAGCTTTACTTAAAGAACATGCTGTCCCCAGCTCAGCAGCAAGATATAGATTTTAAGCAGATAACTGAATTTAGGCAAATCCCAGCAGAAACTGAAGTTTTATAGTATCTTGTCACAAGCCATGCAAGATAATAGAGTTAATTCTCCAATCGTAAGAGTATACATTCCGTTTCAAGCAGATCTTGCTTGTGTTACTAAAGGCAACATCCGGGCAAATTTTCCAAAGTCAGAAATCGGACAGACACAATCATATAATGTGTTGTCCATTTCTTTTTGGTTTGAAGAAATCAGAAAAACTTTAAACAAACTAAAAAAAACTAATAGACATAAAAAGGATAGTATTCAAACAGAGAACAGTTTGTGTCAAATTCGTTAGGTTAAAAAGAAAACACACCAGGAAACGGAAACAAATCTTGAAATCACAGATCCAGAAGAGGACTTTTTGATTTGAAAAATAGAAACCCTAATTTGTAACAACAAACGCAAAAGAGAGCTTTCGGATTTTCGGGGGAAAACATTTAAAACCAAACAAAATCAATCGAAACTCTGAATCAGAAAAGGAAGGTTTTCGAATCTAAGAAAAAAATACAATCACCAAAGTACAACGTAGAAATCACATACCCAAAAGAGGGTTTCCTTTTATAAACAGAAACCCTAATCTGCGAATACAAACAAATATAAATTTCGAATCTGGAAAAAAGAGGTTTGAAATTTAAGAAAAACACAATTGACGATAAATTCAAAAGAGAGGTTTTGATTTTTATAAGGAAAACCTCGCGATATGATGATAGTGGCCTTAACCCTTTGGTATCGCTTGAAAATCGAGAGCGAATCAGCGAAAGAAAGAAAATTGCAAGTTATGAGAACCACCCAGAAATTAGGTTACATGGCCAATATATATATATACACAGCTGTTTGTTGTTTTAGTGACCGTTATGATATAGGAAGCTGGTCTCGTCTAGTTATGTTGGGCTTAAATTCAGGCCCATATCTTCATTTCAACTTCTTTCCTTTTCTTCAAAAAAAAGTAAATTTTTAAGATATCATCATCAATCTACCCAAAAACCAAACCGAAATCTATATACTTATTTGTGCCATCATTGTTTTTCACTTTTTGTTACTCTCACGTTAATAGTAAACTTTGAATTAACTTTACCTTCATATTCCCAGATAAGTTGAGAGATAAAACGAAAGACTAAACAAACACCCTTACATGTCAAATAAACGAACAAAATAATAGAAGAGGTGACCTTAAACCTGATTTTGAATATTAAATATTGGGGGAAAAAATAAGCGCTTAAAAACACACTTCACATAATCATCAACACACAAGTTTTGTTTGTCAGAAAAGAAGAATAAACCAACCAACCCCACCAAATTTTCAAAACACAAAACCATAACATAGTCACTCCACAATTATTGCATTATCTTGTTGGCCATCATACATACTTTATCAGCATGTAAGTATAAGCTTCATTGTCCTTAACTAAAAGTTCTCTTTGTGGAAGGAGAATCTAGTGCTTGTCTTGTGTGTGAATTCCAAAGCTAGACGTCTTAACTCCTTTGTCAATACCGGTGATCCACAATAGAACACTCCTGCACGTTTACATACACAATTTCATTTTATGTATTATTCTCTTTTTTGTAGTCATTAATTAGATCACATGATGATATTTATAACACCAAATCAATATTCTAGACCTTTGTTTCTATAACCTACACCATTGCTTTTGGACGTGTAAAACTATACGAAGTTAAGCTAATCTTTGCATGATCTGATAAGCTTTGTAGCTTATTGCTTGATTTGATGTGTGTGTGAGAGATGGAGAACTTACCAACATTAGTGTCAGGGTGATCCATGGCTACATGTTTGTAGACGTCTTCCCAATTAGGTTTGGCGAAGTGAGACATGACCCTTGTCTCAGAGACAATGTCCCGACCACTCTTGGCATAGTTTATAGACTGAAGCATATGTATGAGCGCGGAACGAGCGTCATCTTCTTCGTAGACGCTAGTGCAATAGTTGTGTAGTTCTATGACTTTGCTTTTATCTCGTTCTGCGATCTCGTTCATGATGTTCTTGAACCAATCATACGAGCCCTGCTCCCTCGTTACCCAGTAGAAGTAAGCCCTTCGCGTCTTGAAACGTTCTTTCTTACCTTGTGACTCATGTTGCGATCCCTTCTCCATTTGGTTAAGTTGGGCATGTTCCTTGGCATCCGTATTGTGGATAATGTCCTTGATAATACTGATCATCGGGGTGGCCCCAATCCCAAGGCCGACCAGCAGAACCACCTCGTACTTCTTGTAGTCTTGTGCTGGTGCGCCGTACGGACCATCAATCATGATTTTGGGGAAACTGTGGAAGAAGGGATCATTGCCATTTCAAAATCAATAACATTAGAGTTTCTTAGGTAGAATAATAGTCCAACAAAAGACAGTAATATTGTGAAAAGAGAAGAACTTCTAACGATAAATTCTTTAGTTTGTGAATCATGGTTTATATAAATGTGAAAATTTTATAGATATATAATAAAAAATTCGAATTCAATAGGATAAAGGATTAGTTTGCATGCATATGTTGTACCAAGAAGATCCATGCCCAATAACCATAACTATTGGGAATTCTTTCTCAAGTGGTCAATAAAATATAGCTTAACACTTTGCAATTTATTTGTCATTATTAATGTTAAGCATAATATAAGTTACAAAATGTGAAATTATAAATTCAATATTATATTATTTAATTGAAATTTAATGACTCTTACAAATGGATAAACATATATTTGAAAACCAATCTCTATAATATGCTTAGTTAATAAAGAAAAACTAAAAGAAAAAAAAAAATTTGTTTTTGCAAAATGATGCCGTAATTAGTAAACAAAGTTTTGCTTATTATATGTGTATATAATAACTTATATCAAATTAACATTTAACGTCAGTCAAATAGTTTTTATTTTATTTTTGAAAGAACGTCAATCAAATATAGTTTTCTACTTTTCTTAGATGTTTATATTCTCACGATATTAGAGGTGTTTTATTTTCTTTGAAAAACTTAATCGACCGCAAGTCCTGCACTTAAGTTTAATAGAGTATATAAACCAAATCCATAGATGATTCTGTCACAACGACTTGAAAGCTTATTATAATTAGCAGTAGTGGTTGTAATTATATAGTATATGTTTTTTTTTTCTCAGTAGTGGTTGTAATTAACGTCGACTTTCACATACTCCATTTTTTTAAGAACAGCCAGTGCTGAGTGGCTGATCGTCGTTACCTGCCCAGGCTTCGCGGAAAAAACGTAGACAGCTGTTTCCTAGTCGTTTAATTAACAATAATTAGGTTGGTATGGTTATTCTACATATATATTACTAATATATAATGAACTCGAGAGATGTGTTGTGGACTTGTGGGTTTTTAAATTGAAAGCTGTGTTCCTTTTTTATAATGCTTTTTCCTATTATTATCTCTTTGCCTGGCACGATCTACGACCTCTCTTTGATTAACAGCTCGAACTAATCGTCGTTTTAATTAACTGCATTATACAGATTAGGTGTTGATGGTTCGTTTTAAATTTTGATTTTGGATTTTTTTTTAAGTTTGCGTTTATATATGATTGTTTTTATTTAAGCATACATAACTTTTGTTGCCATATGCATTCTACCGGATTAATGTTAACTGTATTTTTCTGCTTACTTTTTGTTTAAGTGTATGTGTGCACATATTTCAAATACTAAAAAAAAAAAAATCAAACATAAACGCAAAAAGAAAGAAAAATTAAAATTTGACAAAAAGGAATACAATTTCCATTTGAGGTTTTCATAGAAGTTGCGCTTATAATTTTTTATAATATTGTGTTTTATAAATAAAAAGTCAAATGTCATATTTTTCTTACCACCAATCAAATACTACGTTTGAAACAATAAAATATTGACTCATTTAGGTGTATTTATATATATTTCTCTACGTATGTTGTGAATCATATTTTTATCGGATGGTTTAGAAGACACTTACACGAGATTATTTGCACCATGCAACATGTCTCCGACCAAAGGTGATTTAGACGCCACCTGAGACATAACGCAACATGCTTCTCAAATTATCTTTCCCTGACTTGAAGACTTATAAAATATATAATTTGAGAGATCTAGAAGTAAATAAGACCTCAGCGAAAACTCCTTTGATAGCCTTTGTCCAATCTCCCAGTGATTTGATATGAACGCTCAGATAGTCGTCTTGTGGTGCAGAAGTTATAGAAAATGGATGCCTACAGAGATATAAAATCACATGAACTGATAT
This sequence comes from Eutrema yunnanense, assembly GCA_002933935.1. Taxonomy (NCBI): domain Eukaryota; kingdom Viridiplantae; phylum Streptophyta; class Magnoliopsida; order Brassicales; family Brassicaceae; genus Eutrema; species Eutrema yunnanense. The sequence continues at coordinate 665,304 of PKML01005267.1, read as the reverse complement.
TTTGAAATGGGTTTAGATTTCCTTGATTCGTAAGAATGTTTCTTCCGTACCACTCAAATTGTGAGACTGCTGGGCAGTTTACAAACATGTATTGACCACTCTTGTATTTGAAGTTTTTAGGCCTTGACATGTGCAAATTCAATACGTTTCCAGGATAAGCCGGAGCCTTTACAACTTTCACCGTCTTGATACTTGACCTGAATGCTCGTATCAATCTCTCGCATGCATAGAGAGTTACTGGTACTGCCAAGTACATCCACGTCTGGGAACAAAAACCCTCGAGTTAGTTAGTTACATTTTTGGACGCTTGAGATTACGATTTGAAAATGTTGAAGCTCGAAGTATACTCACAGTTTTCTTGTACCATTCCTTGCTGAGATACAAGTAGTATCCATGAATGATAAGGAGAATGTAGACTATAACAAACAAATGGTGAGTGTACCAGAAGGCATTGAAGCTGGCGAGTTTCTTTAGTGGCCCTGGAAGCTTTTTTTCTAGCTTCCCTCGTCTGAACCAAGGCATAGCTAGTGTAAAAGCAATTGCCATCAGGAGAACCATTACGAGCCCTGTTATTCCTTCTGTTGACTTCACAAAATGCGAGTATCTCTTCGGCTGCTCCTCCCCGAAGAACTTTCCTAGAGGCATGTATGCCTTTGGAGTTGCCGCGATTAGCCTTGGAAAATCGCACGCCAAGTGGGCCACCGCGTGTATGCCTACTCCTATCGTAATTCCCACCGCTATAACCTGTAGTTTTAGGCGTTAAGTTACTATAAATCGACCAACAAGAGGATTCCTCAACCACTCATGTGCACTACCATAGTTGGTTACAAATGACAAAAAAAAAACAAAACAAATGTGTGGTTTTACCTTATGAAAGTTGATGCTGTCATCAAAAGGGACAAGAACACCCAAACTGGTCTTATTTCTAAGCCACGTGATGGTATTTCGGCATACAGGTAACAAAATCAAGGCCATATTCAGCTTCAGAGTCTCTGCTGCACCTTTGGCCAAGCACACACAATGCCCCAACACTTCATACACTGCTTTATTCTTGTATTGAATGTACTTGTATATGAAGAGGATGGCCATAATCATGAGCCACAACGCTATCACCCAAATTCTTTGCCAGCTATCCAGTACGAAGAATCTCACTCCACGGTACCATCTCCTCAACGGGTTAGGGTCAAGCGTAGGCTTAAGCTTCTCACTTAACATTTGGCTCAGCTCCTTTCTTTCTTCACTATTTGTGAGTACAGGTTCTTCTTCTGCTTGCATAAGCAAATCTTTAAGACTTTCTACCTGTTTTAAATTCACCACGGAGTTACCATAGCAAGAAAGTCTAAAATTCTTGGATCAAAATCAAGAAAGCTTACCATGATGTATCCTATCTTATGTGGGTCAAGCACTTCCATTATCATTGCTGCATATTCATCTGCCTTTTTCTGGATGGTTGGCAAATTGTTGGCAGACGAACTAAGATTGATGATCTGGGAAACGTAAAAGACCGAGCAGAGCTTAGCAAATCTATTAAACTTTTTTTTTGTGCAATTTAACCCATTAAACATTTATCAGTTTTCCAAATAAATTTTTGAAGATGTTTATTGTTGGTTTGTGTTTGTTTTCAACTTAATTGTGTAATATTTTTTCTATAAGAACTTACAACTTTTAGCATATTTTCGTTTGTTTTTTTAATATTTAAACAAAAATTAAATGAAAATGAGTTATTCTTTTAATAATATGATTTTTTTTTTCAAAATCATATATATTATTAGTCTATACAAAGTTACCTCTCTAACTTCGTCTTCGGTTAGTCTACCATTGCCGTCTTTATCCATCCTGCATTTTAGAAACCCTTTGGCTCAACATTTTTTTACACTCATTCAAAAAAATTGGAGAGATTCAGAAAGTGAAACGAAAGACCAAAATGGGCAATGATTAAAAAAAAAATTACATGTCAAAGAACGTCATAAGCCTGGAATCAAATTTTTGATCACTTATTTGTTCCCAGAAGTCCTTCAAGTGCTCCTCATTAATCACATCCCCGGTCATATGCCTTCTTCTACATAATGCGTCGAACAACACCAACGCAAAGTCCTTTGAGTTCATCCCTGTAATATGTCAATATTCCTATTTAGATCCAAATATTTTTCAAAGTTTAATTTTGATCCAAATATTTACTATTTTTACCTATGCATTCACCGAATTTCGACCGAAGCAGCAATCCCTCAGTAGTTTTAGTGATCTTAGCAAACCGCTTCTCCACGGCAGTCCAGCCAGCGCCACGGTCGGCCTTACTGATGAACTTGAGCCCTTTCAAGGCATGACCGGCCGTTGACTTCGACCGGTCTAACCGAGCTGGCTTAGAGACCGATGTCAAGCGCTTGAGCTGGTTCGAAACAGAGGCGAGTTGCTTCACCAGACCGCTCCGTTTCTGCTCCGGATTCTCCTTCACGCTCGATCTATCATCGGCTGCGTCACTAAGGATTTTTTCCATCGCCCGATCGGCCGCAATGATCCGTTCACCGGGCACTATGTCGCTCCTCTTCTCCGCCTCTGTGTCCCGTGTCCGAGTGATAGCCAGTTACTTCGAAGCTCACTCTCTGCTTAACGGAAGATTTCAACGGGACCAAGAAAAAATGATGCTTAGACGGAGCAACTGATTTCTTGCATCTCAAGTCAATGTTCTGAAGAACTTATTTCCCGAGACAATGAGAGAGACGATTCTTAAACTCCTTGGGATGTAATGTGAGACGAGTCGACGACGACGACCGAAGATGTTCAAATAAATAAGAGAGACGTGGGGTCGACATGGGCCCACAAACATTTTATATTTGCCTTTCATTGTCATCAACTCTTCATTGATTACTTTAAAAAAAAAAAAAAAAAAAAATCTTCATTGATAAATTAAAGACCGGATACCAACTCATCAACGATTAATAATCTCAAAAAAATACATTTAAACCTCTCACATGTTATATATACATGATTGCATATCTTATAAATATTTTATTAGTCAATAAACACCAGCGTCCAACTAATATCATCTGTTTTCAAACTATTCCAAAACGGGTTTCTACATTTGTTTCCATTATCTTTACCCTGTTTCCACATTCACACCTTCGTTTTCGTTAGTAACAGAATACTGGGATTATTATTGGTAAGAGCATCATTATTGGGAGAAACCCATTTGGATTTCTTAAATAATATTTAATTATAAATTTGAAGTTAAGAAACTCGGTTAAGAAACTTCTGTTTTTGCTGCTTTATTGGTAAAACTTTATTAGGGGTTCTTAAAAAAATTTTTTTTAATAATTTTGTTTTATTTTAAATAGAGTTTATTTTTTTAATTAAACATAGTTGACGTAAGAACATAACATTTTAAACATATATTTTAAAAGAAAAAAATGCAAAAGAACGCTCAATTTGGGTTTCTTTCTGATTTTGTCTATGAATCGCTTCATGTTCACCCACCAAACGATTCCAATTCATTAATATGTAAAAAAATTTAGAATTTTAAAGTTGAAGTTAAGAAAAAGTTGAAAAAAAAAAATTCTTAACTTTTTTTTTAAGTTAAGAAAAAGTTTTAAAAAAAATTGGGAAAAAACAACTGGCAAAAAAAAAACTGGCAAAAAAAAAAATCCGGCGAATTAGGGGTTGACACGTGGCTAAGAACAGTGTAAGAACCCCCTTAAGGACCGGTTCTTAAAGTTCTTATTTAAGAACCGGTTCTTGCACTGTTAACAATTAATTTTTTTTTTTTTTTGGTTAAGAACCTTGCAATAATGGTGCTCTGAGATACCTCAAGAGTATCTCATAAATATAATACTAATATTTTTAACAATTTTTTTTTTGAGAATCCCATCACAAAATTTTGCCTTCATTGGTGAGATACCCACAAAAATATCTCATCAATATAATATTATTATTTTTAACTTAATTTTGAAAAATTCATAACATATCAAATTACATCTTAAATATATTTAATTATATTAATTATTTATATGTATTTATATTATCTATAATAGTAAAATTAATAAAACCATAAATATTAATAATGTTAATAAAATTTAAGAAGAAAGTAATAATAATTGCATTACTTTTTAATATCAGGTTTTTAGTTTTAAATCTCAGATTTTAATATATATATATATATAAGAGAAAAATAATAACAAAAATTTGTTTTTTGTTGTTAAAAAAACAAAATTTTAATTTTTCAAATCTCAGAATTTTTTTCTGAAATATGATATTATTGTATTAACTATAACATTACTAATTTATATTATATATTAACCTTAACTAATATCAATTAAAAATAATATTAATATATAACTTCTGGATTTTATTGAAAATGGAAAATAACGGTGTTGGGAAAAAGTACATGGACCAAAAGGGAAAAAAACAGAGGCAAGGATAGCATTGATTCCTAAGGGAAGGAAGATTATGAGCTCAAGACAGCCTCACGGTGAATACGTTGTTGAAGCCACGAGGATCCACCCAAGGCAAGGTACGATTGGAATCGCCCATCACGAGTGACACTTTTAGAGATTTCTCGTACTACTGAGTTGGCTCCAATTTTCTCCAATTCAAACCAACAATTATCAAAAGAGGAGCGGAGGCGATGGATATATTCTGTGAAGGCTCGGTGGCTTGGCCATTCAAGGGGTTTAGCAAGGGCGTCAATCACTGCTTGAAGATCAGAGACCATCAGTACGTTGGATATGTGGAGATCCCGCAAGCTCTGCAAGGCCCATATTATGCATCGAAATTCAGCAGTCAGCCTATCCGGCGAGTGAGTGAAAACTTCTCTAGCATGAAAAAGGGCAGCTCCGGTGTGATCTCTGGCTATCCATAGTCCACCGCTGTGTAAACTTGAGTTCCTCCAATTTGCATTTAGATTGCACTTGACATGGCCTACGGTTGGAGGATGCCATAGATTATCGCTCAAGCTATGCATTGTTCTATTCTGGTTCGTCTGATTCAGAGGTTTGTTCACTTCAAACCATTGAGCAGCTTCCTCATAGGCTCGTTGAACCACCATATTCACAGCTTCGTGTTGCCCAACCAAGATAATGGCGTTCCGATGTTTCCAGATATTCCAAAGGATCCAAGGTATCGCGTTGCGAGTCTCCTTTGCGCATGTCATATCCTCTATTAAATCCAGCATATGCGCGACATTTAACCCAATCTCAGCTCCAAATCCCGTTGGGGGGGGCGAAACAATCTTTGTCTGAGAAAAAATTTGTAAGGCCCTGTCACACTCGAACATCACATGGTTTATAGTTTCCGGATTGGATTGGCAGAGTTTGCACATAACATTAACAGCTACACCTCGTGTTCGTAGTCTATCTGCCACTGCTAACGCCCTGGAGACCACTCTCCACAGGAATAGGCGAATCTTAGGGGTGGTTTGCAGTTTTCAAATACGATTTTTGATGTCCACTTTGGCCTGCTCACTTGCTGATACACTAGGTCGAGGAATCAGTGGGTGATTGGAGGAGAACCAGTATCCACTTTTAACAGAGTAAGCCTCATTCTTTGTGTATGCCCAGATGTGGCGATCTGTTACGTTTCCAGTGCGCATGTGAAGGATGCGAAACGCATCTGCAGGAGGAAAAAGATAATTTTATTTTATGATTTATAAAAAATAAAAACTAAAAAATAACAATATATAAACTATTTAATTGATATTTTAAAATATTGGATATTTGTTTAATCACAAAATGTATGAATTATTAAGAAATTGACATGTGTCTCATGAGAGGGATTTTTATGGGGTTCTCAAAACATCTCATATGAGAATGGATCATTACCATTATTTTTTCTAAATGTTTTTTTTTTTAATATATTTTAACATGAAATACCAAATGGGATGCTATTACGTGACTTACCAAAATCAGAAAAGGAGAAGACTTCACACCAAAATGAGGATTCGACTTCAAATACTGGCCCAACATTACTCAAAAAAACGCAGGCCCATAACAAGCCCATTGTGACTGAAACTAAGTCAAAAACAGTAACGGTCACATAGAAGAAAAGCAGAGCAATGAAAAGACAAAAACGCAGCTCAACAACAGATTCGCCCCTCTCTTGGATCACGAGCAATGATCTGTCAATAACAGTTGGGACGACATATGTCCTCTGTCTAGAAAGATCTTTTCTTTTGCATAAATAAGACTATGCGATGTAACCTAAATCTTATCAATTATGAACATTCAAAATTAAAAGCTTCTCTGTTTTCCACAACTTTCTCCTTAATTTCTCCAAACTAAATTGGCGACAGTATGTGTTAAGCTACATTAACGGATTAGAATTCTGTAGAATCGTAGATAAAAATCGTATATTGCAATCTATTTTTATAATCTATATACTGAAATATAGACCTAGCTTATCAATATATATTTGTGTGAAAAATTGTGTGTTGTGCTCTTTTTAGAACCGGAGGATTTCGAGCCAACATCCAGACTAATCGAAATCAAAATTTATCTTCCTGTCCAGTTGTGAAAAGCCGAGTATTCTTGATATTTAAGGCGTCTAGACGTAAAACAAACAAAAAGAAGATTTGTTTTTTTTAGACGGTCTTAAAGAGGAGATTAAAGTGAAAATCTTAAAACACATAAAGAACCAAACCACACGAAGAGCAATACATGGTTAAGAAGATCTGGATGAACGACTCTGTGACACATTACAACAAGAGAGCTGTGTCTTTATTACCATGACCAACATCTTATTAAGAAACTTCAGTAATGCAGAACTCGCTGAAGTCAAACTGTTCAGAACTCTGTGCTTAAGCAGAAGAGGCACAAGCAGCCTTTGCGGCCTCAAGTCTGGAACTAACAGCTTCCCAAGAGACAAGATTGTTCATGAATGTCTTTATGTAATCCGGTCTCCGGTTCTGCTCATACATATATACAAAATATTACAACAATTAACAAAACAAAGAAAACGATTAAAACTTAAAAATCTTTTTTTTTGTTTTTGTTATAATTATTGAATAAGCCTTTTACCTGGAAGTCGAGATAGTAAGCATGCTGTTCGATGTAGCGGAAGAAGAAAAGAAGAGATCAATAAATTTGTAACGAAAAAGTTATGTTCAAGGTAAAAACTGGATTTGGTATGGGGATACAAAAGTGTTTATTTACCTCCCAGACATCAATGGTAAGCAATGGCTGCAAGAAATCACCAGCAAGATTAAATTTAAGGATTTGTATTAATTGTACGGTAATCTCAAACTCTGTATTCAAGTTCCTGCATGAAAATAAAAACTTACGAAAGAGCCGAGCACAAGGGGATTCACAGCATTTGGAGTTTTCACTACTTTGAGTTTGTCATCTGCGTCTGAAAGCAGAGAGAGAACAGTAAGGAAACAAAATAGTTATGAGAAGCGCTTCAATTTGAAGGAAAAACTGAAATCCGTCAACTTACAAGCAAGCCAGGCCCAGCCAGCTCCAAATTGAGTGGCTGCAGCAGCATTGAACTCATCATAGAACTTCTCGTAAGAAGTAAAATCTCTTTCGAGCAAATCAAGAAGCTCTCCTGATGGTTTTCCTCCACCACCGGGTTTCATTGATTCCCAGAAGAACTCGTGGTTCCACGCCTATACATATACACACCATTGAATTAGCTATACAATCACACACCCTTTTAAAAGCTCAATTTTTTAAAAAAAATCGGTCTATTTCTTACCTGAGCAGCATTGTTGAATGCAGGGAGGAGATCGCCATTGTTGTAAGTCTTACGGATGATGTGGTCTAAGGTCTTGCCTTCAAGCTCGGATCCAAGAACCTGTTTCTTGAGGTTTTCCACGTAAGCTCTGTGATGCTTCCCCCAGTGAAACTCCAGAGTTTGTTGGCTCATATGCGGCTCCAAAGCATCCTTTCCAATATTATATACCAAAATGAAAAACAAAACATTTCATCAAATCGCTCTCACTCAACATAACTCCAAACATTTCCTTAGTAGGAGCAACCTATAAATAAATCCGCTAAGGAATACAAAGCTCAGACCAAGAAACATTTAAAACTGAAATATGAACTAGGAGTGGTCGATAATATTCTATGAATTTTCTGAAAAAAACACAAATTGATTCCATTTTTTTTTCTCTTCTATTGTGAAATTAGAGGAGTTCATTTGACGAGGATAAAAATGTATTTTGATGGCTAATTTTGGAATAACAAGTTAAACTATCACCTAATCAAGAAGCAAATATTATAATCCGACCAAAACAAATGTCATTTGCCGACAACTCCAATTGGTTTGAAGAAACAGATAAAAGAAATCATACCAGAGGGTATGGAGGTGGCTTGAGGACATAGTTTGCGGTTACAGCACTTGAAGCAGCCATTTATTTTTTGTTGGACTTGAAGCTGCACATCACAGACAACATAGCATCGAGACGCCCAGAAAATTAATCAATATCCACACATATATGATATATACCAAAGTAACATACAATGAAAATTTTAGATCACAGGAAGCTACAAAGTGGATCAGAGATAGAATCAGAACCTCCAGATTCAAGGGCAAGTGAGGAGAGCACACGCCAGTGATGATATCTGTGGATTGGGTTTTATGGATGGGTCTGCTTTTTTGTATGGCGTTGCATCGTACATGTGGCAGACTTGCAGTACGTTTCATTTGTACTACCATTATCTCTTTGCAGTACAATTATTTTTATTTATTTTTCTCGCTTGTCGGCTCCTATAGACTAATTGTGTCGTCATAATAATTGTATTTGAAAATTATTGACTTTTGCATTTTAAGTTTTTTTTTTTCTCAGCTTGTCTTTTTAGATTAATGCAATTATATTTTAATATCTTACTAGATTCTACCCCGTGCGTCCGTAATATTTTAGAATTTTTTTTTTCTTTACCAAATTTTTTAATATTTTTGTTTGTATTTAGATATAATTTGTTTTATAGATATAATTTTTCTAATAAATGACAAAGATTTATTTTTGTGTTTAGATATAGTTTGTTTTTGTAGATTTAAGTTTTTCTAGTATTAAATATGACTGTGATTATAAAAACATAATTCTAACTCGTCCATTCATATTAATC
>PKML01005267.1:639294-656137 GCA_002933935.1 Eutrema yunnanense | reverse complement strand
ATATTTTGAAATAATCGATTTTATTTATAATTTTAAATATTTAATTTAATTTCTGGCATAGTCTGAATTTTTATAATTATGAATTAAAATTAATATATATATATAGTGGGATTAATTAATTAAATAAATTAATCTTTAATTGAATCAGATTAATTAAATGAATTTTTAATTGAACATAATTCAACAGTTTGGAAACAGAGAATAGTTATCCACAAAAATATAAAGTTTAAAAGTTATCTAGGATAAGAATATATTTATTTTCATTTTTTCCTGTTTGGACACAAAAAAGCAATGTGTTTTAATAGATTAGATTTATTAAACTAATACATGTTTATTTAGTTAAACTATGGGATTGGTTAACTAGTTTAAACAAAGCGGTTAAAAAAATTTTTAACGAGAAAACGATTAGAAAAAATCGGTTAGAGATGATGGAAGAAAAAAAACACGGTTGAGTTAGAACGAGCGATTAAATGATGATTATATATGGCAACAAGCGGTTGAATAGTAAACAAATTGTTTTTTAAAATAATATAAATAACGTAATTACTTTTAATTTTAAAGTTTTTTTTGAAAATCGCATAAATGGATATTTTTTTTAAAAAAAATTAGTTTCTTTAAATATATATATATATATATATATAAAATCGCTTTATTTTTTCTCTACCAACCGCCATTTCCAACCATCTTCTCTAACTATTTTTACCAATCGTTTCTTCATACCGCCAATTTGATTAGTAATAATAAAGGCGGTTCGTCTCCAACCACGACGGTTGGAGGTAACCAGTCAAACCTTGTATTAATTGTAAACCTTCGTAAGTAGACCAAATCCAAAATTAGGCCTATCTTATATAATTTATAGAATTTTTGTATAAATAACCTAAAATTATAATGAAGAAAGATCTAGATGAAGCATTGGCAAAATTGTCATTTGACACGGAAGACAAAAAAACAAAAAAAAAAACAAAAAATGACAAAAAAGTAATTAAAGTTTGAAAAACTGACTGTGAATGCAATTATCTCTATATCTCTCACTCAAAACTCAATAAAGTATTTTATTGATCCTCTGAAATTCCATACTCGTTCTGTTTTTTTTTTTTAGTCGATCCTTTGAAGCTGATATTAGGAAAAGGCAAATTATAAAGAGAAGGGCTTCTCGTACACATCAAATGCATCGTTAGCGCACAACTGTGGTTCCTGAGGCAGCATTCCAACATACCAATATATATTATCATCAATGCAAATCCACTAACATAATCTTGCTACGAAAATCATTCACTACGAAAATTATGAATTTTAGGTTAAAGCAATATAATTAGATGAAGAATAAATTAGGTAAATGGGTCTCACCTGAGTTTTTTGAGGGGCTTGGTTTTCTTCCACATCCTCGTAAGGAGCAGCGCCTAAGATGAGCAAACCAAGAAGAGTAGTGAGAAGATCAGCGCCTTCCATTTCCACAAGCTTTCTACCTTTGTTTTTGTCAAAGACCTCGTGAACCGTTGATCTCATCGCTTTCAATAAGCTCCCATAAGTCTTCCCGTGGCCACGTTCTATGGCTTGAATGAATGCATACGTCATTGCCCCTGTCCACGCACTCCCTGACAATTCCTGCAGTGCACGGAAATTTCTTTCTGAGAGCTTCTAAATATTCGGTCTTAACTCTTAAGATAAAAGATGGTTGTTCGACATTTTGCGGATTAATTGTTACAAATACTGATCAAAAGTTGCTCAAGATCTAAATAGATTATAAATGGGCCAAAAGTCTGGATCATGATACCGAAGTGTCAGCTGAGGTCTGGTCATCGTCGCAGCCCGTGAAGGAGAAGACTTCACCGCCACTCGTACCTTTCCACATCCCTGATGGAGGCTGATGGTCTTCCCAAATATATTCTCCGAGTCTATTCAATCAATGATATTAATTAACGAAGGATCAAGAAAAAAAAATATAGCTAGTGAAACTATACATAAATAAACTCCCAATGTTTTAATAAAAAAAAGTTCGTAAATTGGGAAGGCAACCGCAAAACGGAAACAAAAGAATCAATTAATTTTGTACTTTGTTTGAGTCTACGATTTGCAATAATATTTTGGTAAGAAAATCAAAAATGTTTTGTTTTTCAAAATAACTACGGAAATATTAATACGTTATCTCTATAATATTATTTAAGAAGACATTTTTAAAAATGAACTTTATTTTGTAAGTTATTACATGAAATGCCATTACAAATAACAAAGAATAATTGAAATAGGAAAGGATATAATAGTCTTTTAAAACTATTGATTACAATATGGAAAGTATATATTTTGCATTAAAAATGTTATTTATTATTTCATTTCTTAATTATTTTTAATACTATATATTTTAAAATAATAATCAATTCATATATATTCAAAGAAAAAAATTATATTCAAAATCTTGCTATATTTTTCACTATTATTTATTATATTTTATTTAAATATATATCAAAACAAGAGTTGAAAAATATTTTACTAATTTTATAAAAAGTTAGACACAAGAAAACTATTTTTTTGTTTTAAAGTTCGTAGACTAACCACAAAAACTAGAGTCATTTAACGGTGTATATTAGAATTATGATTTTAAGATTATAAATTTTGCGGGTTAGTCCGAATAATATTTTAGTTCACTGCAAAACGGGTTAAATAGACAAATTATTACAAATTGACAACTTTATATATAATCATTAGTTAGCTATATTAAAAAATTCAGATAAAATCAATTTTCATAAATTTCAAAACATTTTAAAATAATAATCAATTTTCATGCATATTAGAGTTATGTTTTTAAGATTATAAGTTTTTGCGGGTTAGTCCGAATAATCTTTCAATTAAATGCAAAACGGGTTAAATAGATAAATTATTACAAATTGACAACTTTATATATAATCATTAGTTAGCTATATTGTAAAATTCAGATAAAAGCAATTTTCATAAATTTCAAAACATTTTTTTTAAAAAAAATTGTTCCGCGCTAATTATAGCGCGGGTTAAATCCTAGTTTTTTTTTTTTGGTAAAGGCATTCAATTAAATTGCATGAGAAAGCAAAAAATTACACAGACTCGGAAGCCCAATAGTTAGAGGTAAAGAACCTCGAAGCCCAAAACAAAAAGCCCAATTAGAAACCCAAAAAGAGAGAAAAAGACCCACGAAGGGGAAGCCAACCCCCTTCTTTTGCAAAAACCGTTGGGTTAAATCCTAGTTCTTTTGTTAAAAGAATATTAATACGTACTTTAACAAACACAAACACATACACACAAAAATAAAACTGAGTTTAAAACAATTCAAACCTTGATCTCGTACCTGTCCATTCTATACACATAACAAGAATTATAATGAGTAACGTACCTGTCCATTCTACAAAGATAGGGCAAGTCCATGACGGTACCACTATGACAAGCGTCGACGATGGCATGGAGCTTAACTCCATAAGGGAGAGGCCGTACGATTGTAGCATTGATCTCGTCGTCTACGATGACACCTGAGGTCGCGTGGTCCATCGGGAGAAGAGTCTCGTCGAAGCCATCGACCTCGTCGCCGTTGAGGTCCATCTGGTTGTTGCCGTGACCGGAGAAATGGAAGACGAGAGAATCTCCCGGTTTGCAGCCTAAAACTAGCCAATGCATCGCCATTGTTATGTTGTTTTTTGTTGGCCATCTCAATGGATCCGCTTCTTCTTCTACAACATTTTCACACTTTTAACATTAATTTTGTGTTTACTCAAATTATGATATCTTACGACTATTACTCTTCTTCCTTAGAAAAAAAAAAAAAAACGACTATTATTGTCCCATATGGTTTAATTCTACTCCTGTTAAAATAGACAATCCCATAGAAAAATAAATAATTTATTTCTATGAAGTTAATCTAAAATTTGACTCCCGTTTAAGGGACAGTCACAGATCCATTTCAACAGAAGCAGAAGAGAAACTAAAGTTCTCTATATACCAATCGATTTTACAAATGTTTCAAATTTGATGCCCCAAAAAAAAAGTTTCAAATGGAAGAAACTATTAAACTAAATCATCGATCAAATGCATGCTGACTTAGTTATATCGTATATATAACCAAGAGATCAATTTCTATTGTTTTATAAACGATATTATAACTCTATTAGATTAAATATAGTTTCGAAACCGATTTTTTTTGTTTAAACCCAAAATAAAAATGTGCTCGTCTATCTGACCCAACATGAACGTAAGATGCGAGATAGAGGATGTTGAAGAAGGATTTTTAAGTTTTCAAATCATTAGATTTCAGAATAAGTATGTTCTACTAAATATAATGAAAGTAATTAATTAAAATAATGAAGTAATTAAAGACATATGTTAGTGGTGTGTTTAGCACTTTCCAGTTTAACCCGGTTTGAACCGAGATCGGCCTAATTGATTCCGGTCTACGACGGATCATATTCGGAAGAGAAAACCCACGATCACGATTACCGGTCTCTGGCCCCATTAAAACCCAATTCGTTGCGATTGGCACTGACCTCCGAAATTTACGAAAAAAATCCTGATCTCGGAGGAAAAAGGAAATCTTCCTTTTCCGAGTTCGATCTGGGAAACCCAGAGTAAAATAAGCCGACCTCTTTCCTTGTCATTGTCGAGCTGAAGCTAAACAGAATGAGATTCTCAGCGCACTTCATGTATATTCACATAGTATGTTGATCCACACGTTCAACAACTAGTAAGAGTGAAAATTATAGCCAAGAAACAACTAACCTCGCAACAGAAGCCGAGCTAAGCCTCGCAGCAAAACAACCCTAAAGGACAAGCATCGTTTCGCGACATAGTATTACCAAAAGCCGAGCTAATGACTTTCGCATAAGCTGCTAAACCCCGTTCGTTGCATATGACACTCATATTTTCCCGAGTTAACATTTCTCGCAAAAAAACGATTAAGTAAGAATGTTGATCTCTATTCATACCGAGCTAAAGAATTATTCATAAACTTCGCCGAACTCATCTGAAGATCACTTCGCCGAACTGGGGGTGACTCATTGTTAGTGGTGAGTTTAGCACTCCCCAGTTTAACCCGATTTGAATTGAGATCGGCCCAATTGATTGTCTACGACGATTCATACTCGGAAGAGAAAGCCCACGATCACGATTACCGGCCTACGGCCCCATTAAAGCCCAACTCGTTGTGATTGGCACCGACCTCTGAGATTTACGAAAGATTTCATAATCTCAAAGGAAAAAGGAATTCTTCATTTTCCAAGTTCGATCGGGAATAGAGAATTGTATGTTTCTAGCCGACTCAAAACCTTATAAATACGGAGGCATTCTCCTCATTCAAGGATACACAACATTGACAACATCCACAACTTTCACAAAATACTTAATTATCTATGTAACATGGGCTACGAACGACTTAATCCCCGGATATGTAGACAGCCTACCCCAAGAAACAGCTATAAAATCAATAAAAAAATCTCTTAAACCCAAACATATTTCATCTATCTACGAGAGGTGAAATCCGTATTCAACAACATCATTGTAATATTCGTTCAGCCACAAGTAGAAAATTGTCATACCAAGAAAACATGAAAGATGCAGAGAAAACAGAATAAATACCGGTGAGCATAAGAATGCAAGATTCGGGGAATTGGAATCGCTTCATCAACATGAACTTCATGCAGTTTGCGTCATTGATACATCCTTTCAATTCGTTATTTGTATTCTTATAAGAAACCCCGACGATCACCGCTCGCTTCTGTCCGTGTACCGGCGGTGGAGGACCCGGCGGCGCGTGATTGAACGGAGACGGAGCTGGCGGCGTATGATTGAACGGAGGAGGTGCCGGCGGCGCGTGATTGAACGGAGACGGTGCCGAAGGAGGATGACCGAACGGAGACGGTGCCGATGGCGCGTGATTGAACGGAGACGGTGCCGGAACAGTGAATGAGTTGGGGAATGGAAGAGGGCTCGCCGGCGCGTGAGAATGGAGATGGGGATCGGGAGCGATGAGAGTGAAGGCGTGGCAAAGGGCGCAGCGGATTCGGGTGGCTCCGGGAGGGAGGTGAAGCGGCGTACGACAGCTAGAGCAGTCCACCAGCAGCAACATTCTTGTCTTATTCTTCCACCCAAAATTTCCCGAGAGTTTCAGATTTAACTAAAACACTTCTTTTCTGATGCGGGGCCAATCATCAATGATCGATAAGATGAATATAAAGCAGAGAAGAGAGACGACTTTAAGCTTGATAAGTCGTCAAGTCAAGACTTGCCGAAACAATCATGCACCTAGTCAACTCATATATACGCACAATATTTCAATTTGCAAGTTGAGAATTTTGAATGTTCCTTCTCTTCTATATGCATTTTTTTTTTCTTCTTCTTCCTATTATAGATGGATTTGATAGTGCGGGGGAAGTAATTAGAATGTAGTTGACTTTGATTATAATGATTAATGAGTTTGCTTGACTTCTATTTCGAATACATCTTTCCCACCATACTATACTAAGTTTTTGAAGCTGTTATCATTGATCATTTTAGAAACACTTTAACCACGACTAATAAACTATGAATTATAGAAATGTTTTGTTTAGTTATCATCGGAAGGCTGGAAAACAAAACTCTTATTCTTTAAAAGCAACGGGCCCATATGGACGAAAGCCCAATAGAGATCATCTAAGGTAATCTCTCCTTGGCTGAAAACGGGATGTCTTTTCTTTCCAGTCTCTCTCTCTCTCTCTCTGGTTTCGAAATTTCCCTCTCTTTCTCTAGGGCAAAGGAACCGACGAAAATTAGGGGAAAATGGAGAATCACCCGCCCAACAGAGGTATATGGGATCAAGAGTATAGCCATGGTCGGATTTCTCAAAGCTTCAGGATCGCCAAGCCGCTCCTTGATCGGAAAAGGCCATCTGAGAATGCAGCTAATTTCTCCACTCCTTCTCCTCAAAGGTCCGATGTCTTTTTTAATTGATTCGAATTCTTGGTTTGATCTTAGCTTATGTTAGCAATTTCCATGCTTCTCTTTGCTAAGGTTTGCAATTTCCCGTCAGATTTCTGTATAGTGACTCGTTGGTATTTTTTTGCATTGAGTATAAGATTTTTGGCTATATTTTCCTCTCTTCAAAAGTCAAGTTTCATAGCCACACTATGTTTCATCTATACCCTGATTTCATTTTTTTTTTTTTATCAAATCACTGGAATTGGCTTCATCAGATTTGGTGGGATTTTCTTGTAAAATGTGATCAATTTTCTATCTATCTGGTGCTGCAGAATCAAGGATTCTATGGGTGCAGGATCCATTCTTCATCACTCTAGCTTTAAAAGGATTCCTCTTATGGAGTTATCAGAGAATACACCATACAAACGCCTGAAATCAGGGTTTGAGTCATCTGTTGCTGGTAAGCCTTGTGGCATGAGCATTCCTTCTCCTAGGTTTGATCTGGATGAGGAGGTCATAAATGCATTTCAGACCGAGATTTCTGCAGACAATGGAACTTTACCAGGACCATTTGTTACTCCCCTGAAAGAATCAGAAAGGGTTACACTAAGTTATGGTTGCTCTAGTTCTTCACTTCTTGATGATGACATTGATGATTCCTTTTTAGAAGAGATTGACGCCATCTTTGAACAGTCAGCGAAAAAAGCAGCATGCCAAACTCCAAATACCAGCATTTCTCAGACTCCGTCCAAAGATAATAAGAACAGTGACCTCAAGGCCAGCTTAGATTCTAGAGCTGTTAATTTTTTTGAGCCAGAATCTAATGCCAAATTGGAGCTCAATGAAGACACTACCATTTCTGCTGATCCTGCATTGATCAATTGCATGCCTGATGAGTGCTCAAAATATATGAAGTCTTTAAATGATAGACAGCGTGATGCAGCCTGTAGTGAGATTTCAACTCCTTTGATGGTTATCGCTGGTCCTGGAAGTGGAAAGGTCGGTATCTAATTACACTTCTTTTCCTGTGAGGCAAGATTTTTCGTGGGGTTTCATGTTATACAGTCAGTGCTAATTATTCATTTTCCATGTTAGACTTCCACCATGGTTGGCCGTGTCTTAGTGTTGCTCAATGAGGTACTATCAATTATCGCCCCGTGAATGATTTGGAAAATCTTTCGTACTTGAGATCTTGTATATAAATTAGATTTGAAACTGTCTTTAAACTTAAAGTTTTGTGCTCTTTTTAACTTAATAGGGTCTACATCCATCAAATATTCTTGCAATGACTTTCACTACAGCGGCAACTTCTGAGATGAGAGAGCGCATAGGAAAAATTGCTGGAAAGAAAGCAGCCAAAGACATAACAATCAGTACTTTCCATTCATTTTCCTTGCAGCTTTGTCGGATGCATGCAGACAAGTGAGTATATGAATTATGAATTACTTGGTAAATTTGTAAGATCTTCTTTTGGTGGTTAATCTCGAGTCAAAATGTAGGTAGAAGACATTAAATTAGTTTAACACTGAAAATGTAACTTTTTTTTTTTGACATCAGAAAAATCTAACTTTCTATGGTGTTAATTTGGTGACTTAACTTATAGGACCAGGAAATGGAAGTATATTAGTTGATGAAAATATATTCTGTTTAGTATAATTACCTGCTTTGCAAGTTGGTGCTTTCCCTAATTCTATATTACTGTTCATTTGTAGTTGTTAGTTAGTTACATATCACTCATTGACATCTTTAAGGTTATAGATTCATGGGATGCGTGTACTTTATACCTTTCCTACTGTCACAGGTTACAACGTACATCTGAATTTTCAGTGTATGGACATGGGCAACAAAGAAGAGCAATAATTGAAGCAGTGCGTTTATATGAGGAGGAAAAAAAGAACGGAAGCAGTATCTCTGGTGCATGTGAATCTGTGGAAGGTCTGAATGGAGCCGGTGCAGGAGCAGTATGTCCTGAATATGCCAAGGATAGATCAAAGAAATGGCAAAAATATGTGACCCAGGTTGACAATGGAGAATTGACAGAATTTACTTTATGGTCTATTGATAGTGCGTATATGCTGTCTTTCACGTTTAGTTTGTCTCTGACCATTAGTTGGGTATTTAACTTCTTTCCGCGTGTTTAGGGAAAGGCTTCCGGTAGAACTCCAGAGGAGTGCCGTAAGGTGGGCAATGAGATAGGAGTAAGTCAGCTAGACATTGTTTCAGGCATCTCTACTATAAATTAGCTCATACGATATGATTCTTCTACTGGTGCTGATACAGGCTAAAATTCTTGGTAACTACAATGATATTCTTAAAGCTTGTAATGCTCTGGACTATCATGATTTGATCAGTTGTTCGGTCACGCTGCTCTCCGACTTTCCTGAAGGTAAAGCCACATAGATCAATTTTCTGGCTTTAAGATTTATGACACTCAAGATTTCCTTGTATTTACCCGTATTTGCTGAATTTGATTAAAGTATTCAAGGAGTGCCAAGATACCTGGAAAGCCATCATAGTTGATGAATTCCAGGACACTAGCACAATGCAGTACAAGCTTCTACGAATGCTAGGGTCTCATAATCACATAACTATTGTTGGTGATGATGATCAGGTACCTTGTTTTCAAACATAACTTACTTCTCTTTGTTTGATTATTCAAAACTGAAAGCAAGATGGATGTTTTCTCGCAGTCCATCTTCAGTTTTAACGGGGCGGACAGTTCAGGGTTTGATTCTTTTCGCCGAGATTTCCCAAATTACAAAGAGGTTTGGCTTCTCCATCTGAATTAATTTTCAAAGATTATACCACATATGTTGTATTAACTTAAAAAACCAAAAGCTCTCTACATTGAATTGCGGATTCAGAAAACTCATATTACTGCTTCTGATTCAGGTCAGGCTGATAAAAAACTATCGCTCCTCCCGCCATATTGTGGAAGCTGCATCTTCTATTATAAAAAACAATACAAAGCGGTGCCAATCAAAAAGTATTTCGTCTGAAAACTCTCAGGGTTCTAAGGCAAGTTGAACTTGTCTCTATGAGAAGTTGCATCATTTAATTGCCACAGGCTAACTTTTTCGTGTTTCACTCAGTATAGATTACTGTCAAGGAATGTCATAACGAGGAAGCACAGTGTGCATTTGTCGTTGACAAAATAACTGAAATCACTAATGATGGCTCAACACCTTGTTCCCATGGAGATATTGCCATCCTTTATAGGAGGCAGGTCAGTCCTTTTCTTTTCCTTAATGACATGTTGTCAGAATGTCAAAAACTCTACTATATTTACTTATGTGTTGGTAAATGACGAATGTACACTGTACTGATATTCAGGTGTCAGGTAAAGTCTTCCAAAATGCGTTCCGCCAGAGAAAAATACCTTTCAATGTTCATGGTGTTGCTTTCTACAGGAAAAAGGTAGATTGCCTCATAAGTAGCTCATTTGTTTAATTGTTGCACGATCTCCATGTATCTCAGTGCTTGACATTGACAGTTCCTCCGCATGACTACCTTAGCTTTAAATATTTCAGACAATAAGCTCCATCTAATAGAGATAACAAATATCTTTTTTTTTTGGATGTTAGGTTGTCCGAATCATTTTGGCCATGCTGAGAACAACATTTTCCGATTGTGATGATGCTTCGTATCGGCGAGTGTTTAAGGCACTGCTTCCTTTTGAGAAAGAGGAAAAGAAAAGGGTTTGTACCTCATTTGCTCTTGTTTTATTTCATTTGCATGATTATCTACGATTTACTTTTTCTTTCTCAGCTTTAGCTATCCGGACATATGCTGTAATCTATTTACCACCGTTTTCAGGTTATAGAACATATTGACAAAATCTCCACTAGTAGGAAATGCAGCTTCATATCAGCGGCAAATGATATCTTCAGAGCCAAGATTTCTGGTACCTTCAAGAGGTATTGTTTGATGAATTCATTAAGAAAGCTATAGAATACTGCTTTAGTTTTGATTCTGAATTGAGGATATCATTTACTTCTAAGTTTATTTACTAGGACATAAATACAACTTTTTCATATAAATGAGTGTGCTTCTATTTTTCATGATGCATACTATGGATTTGTCATTTTACCACCCAGATGTGGGTGACATTTTGTGTATATATATGTATATATATTTTTGTGTATATACAGATTCTAAGAATGCGATGCTGCAAATTATATCCCCTCGCAGTTTTGTTACTTTAATTCATGTTTCCTGTAAAGCTTCTGAGGTTCGTTTGAATTAACCACAGGAACCAGCTTACCCAGGGACGCAAAGTGTTACAAACTCTTGACATGGTAGTAAAGCTGGTTGATAGGGTAGGATATTTGTTTCCCCGCCCTTTAAATACTATGAACGCATTAATCATTAGTTGAAATGATCAATGCTTATTTCAACTTAGCACTACTAATCCCTTACATCTTGATTATTTGAAGGAACAATCACTTTCTGCTGTAGTAACATGTGTGGCAAATATGATACCGCAGGTAATTAGTCTTTCTTTCTTGAGTGATGACATGCTTATAATTATTTCCCTAGACTGGCATCTCGAGGGTTATAAAAACATGCATGCAAATTTTTTTTTCTTTTTCTAACCAAGACAGAGATAAAATCTCTTGATATGCGATGTTGAGATAAAAATGGACCTTATGCTTGACAATCCAATTTCATTCTTGAAAGTGTATAGATATCATGATTATATGCTTAGGTATTACTTTCACTGAAAAATAGTTTATGAACACGTGACTTTGCTTTGAAGATTTAGTGTGCCTTTTCTTACAAACTCTTAGTGCAATATCATAACAATTTCTTTTCTTGATCACGCTCACCTGCTCATGTTGTTTCAACTTTTAGAAATACCTTCTTGAGCAACGAGCAGTTGTGGATAATGATGGAGGAAAACTGCTTAATGAAGACAACGATCTTAGATCTGTACGTGGCTTTTGTTCTTCAAAAACTTGGATAATATTTTTTCTCCGTATGCATGTTTTAAATATATTTTGGGGAATGATTTCCTGTTTTGCAGGTACTCCAGTACTTAATGGATGATGTAGCTGAGTTTCTTTCCACTCATCGCCCTACAACTGGAGAAGAAGTGGATGCGATCAAAGAAAAGAAAGGCTGCAATCAACTTAATTCATTTATCAACTTTATCTCCGAGCGCGAAACTGAAAATTTTCGTTCAAGAAGACATGACAATGAAAATTCTGTCACATTGACCACCATTCATCAGGTTTTTGTCATCCACTCGAGCTGTCCACAGTTTGGTATCCATTGGTTTTAGAATTAGTTGTTTCAGGGAGTAATGTAAATATTGGCTTATAAATCTTGTTCGTCTTTATGCAGTCTAAAGGTTTGGAGTGGGACGTAGTTTTCATAGTCAAGGTATATATCATTCTCTGTTGATTTCTTTGCCGGGCTGTTGGCAGTTATGGACCTAGCATGATACGAAATTGTTTTTTTTATAGAATCAATGAAACAAAAATTTCCTTGGCCCAGTTTGAATCCAAGTTTTGCTGAACAGGCTAATGAAAACGAGATTCCCCTATTACATGAGTCTAACGGCACTGCATCGGAGAGTGGAACATCACTTGAGGTATCACTCTTCCTTTTCCTGAAGTATTTCATCAACTCTGTACCCACTTCCCACCTCTGTGAACTCCACAAATCTATATTCAGTGCATTGTCTGTTTAAATTGTAGGAAGAACGTCGCCTTCTGTATGTTGCTATGACTCGTGCTCGCAAGAAATTATTTTTCTTGTACGTGACAGTGGATTCGAACTGGCAGGTTAGTACGACACATGATTTGTGAATTTTTCTTCAAATTTTGTCTCTGACTAATGACCTTCCATCTAGGTGCTCCAACCCTCACGATTTCTTAAAGAGATTCCGGGCCATCTTCTACAGGTTCAGATCTCAGTTTGCTTGCAATTTTATGCATGATAATGTGATAGCGCTAATAAGAACTCTCAAATATGTCTGTGGCCAAGCCTTTTACTCTTTGTGGTAGTTATGATCTCTAGTTCCCCCAGTCAGCCAATAGCCAAACAACAAACCTTGCTGAGGTCTTGACTTTTGTCTCTTTTCTTTTGTAGGGAGACTTGAGCATAAATGACTGCAGAAAAGTTCATCAAAACCTTCCAAACAAGACTGAGCAGAGCGTCTCCAATTTTGGAACAGAAATAAAGCGTGAGGATAATAAACCAACTGATAATGATGTGCTGAACATTCCAGTAGATGATGCTACGGAGGAGTCAATAGAAGCGGCATATGCACTCAATGGGAACAATTTCCTGAAGAGGTTACGTGCTTAAAAACCACCATGACTATCTTATTTGGCACTCTTTCGTCTGTTTCATCATTCAAAGGTGTAGAGCTTTTATTCTCAACAGGTTTGATGTGGAGGTTAGATCAGTTGTCTCTCACTTATTCCACAACTGGGCTAAGAAACAAGCATTCCAGGAGCCGAAGAGGCTGATTGACAAAGTGAGTATCGCATACTCTGCAACAGTTCTCGATCAACAGTAAGCGTCAGCAATGTTCTTAGCTTTCCTTTTATGTCAATGTTTTTGTACATGCAGGTAAGGTTTGTGATTGGTGAACGTTTGACCATCAAGAAGGACAAACACAAGGTTGTATACCTCTCTAATTAAATATGGTCTCGTCTATATATTTATTCATAAACAAACAGACACAGTCGTTTTCTTGTTTGGTTGCTGTAAGTTTATTTATGAAGAAGCTTACTGGTTAAAGCCTACCAACACACAGAGTGTTGGAATATGCTTTGGTGACTAACTGGATGCTGCACTATTTTTTTAGGATGTCTTACGAGCACTTAAATCATCATTGATTTCCGATGAAGCGTTCCAATATGCAGAACATGTAAGCATGTTATCCGGAAAAAACAGTCGCACACTAATGAGTTGATAAAAATGAAAACTGAGATTGTGGTGCTCCTGTTCCTGTGTACTTTGGGGATGTCAGGTACTTAGGTGGGAACAACTTCCTGCAGACACACGGGCTCATATAGTGCGCGAGAAACAGGTAATATGTATCTCTGTTTTGCGAAAGCAAGAATTTACAAGTCAACTCACTCCTTAAACTTGAATTTTTTTTATATTTCAGGAGCATTTCCAAAAACTCAGAATTGAAAACTCAATGGGTACTTCAGAAGCAACCAGTAAACAGGTGAAAACACTGTACTATTCATCCAACGCATTGTACTTTAGTTCTGTCTAGCATGCATCTTGGCCACCCAAAAATTGGATAAATAATACAACTTCTGTAATGTTTTTGAGATGGCAGATCGCATTTCTGCATAGTCTAGGATGCACGGTGGTCCCAACATCACGTCTCCATGCGTCACGTTTGATCGAACAGTACAAATCACTGTGAGGTTCTTGGTGTATTTATATATATAGTCTCAATACGTTCATATGGATAAACAAAGGAGCCTGGAAAATGATCTCGATTTCCTAATGGAAGGTTCATGAGCTTTTGGTCAATCTAAAGAAGGTATATAGTGATTTTCATTTGCCCATTTGTTGGAAGTCTGAAACAAACAGTTAATGGTGTATCTCTAGACTCTAGCTCATATCTTTTAGTATCTATCTCTACTAAATGCCACATTTGAATGAGTTTGTGAGATGAGACTCCTTTCTTTTGCATAAAATGTGAATGTACTGGAAAATGATAGAAAATGTTATTTATATATACTAGATTTGGAAACCATTACATTTTGAATATACGAGAACAGACAATGATTATTGTAAAACTGAATAATATAGATTGAAATCCACGAAACTGTTGTGGTGGGGTGATGTGAAAAAAAATACACTCGATATGATGCTTGTATACACCAATTTGGTTGTTTTTGCAACACTAAAAAAGTATCACACCATTATATGCATCATCACCATTGATTATAATACCACATGACCAAGACAAGAGACGAGTGTGATCTACAGACTATTGTATTTTCATGAGATAACTCACTTTTAAATGTGCTCGAGACTAGTTTCTTAGCCATAGCATCGGATTGGATCATTGCAACCTTTCTCAGCTGATTGTCTGAAACCCATGCGGCCACCTTTTGCCAGGTATTGCTGGTGGTATTCTTCTGCTCTGTAGAATTTCTTGGCAGGAAGTATCTCTGTCACAATCTTTTTGTTCAAGATCTTCTGCTGTTTCTCCACAGCTTCACGAGCTAACTTCTCTTGCTCGTCTGTGTAGTAGTATATACCTGATCGATACTGCGTTCCCACATCATTCCCCTACTCAACCAAGAAATAACTCACACACGTAAGTTAGTTATGATGTGTAAAGGACCTCAACAACAATACCAGATTCATCCACAAATTGTATATCGGTATAGTAAACATGTTCTCAGGATGAAGAGCAGATTTAAGTCAATGAAGTGCATAGCAAAACTGAGAAGACAAGAAGAAGCATATCGCAAGTGGCAATATCACTTCCACATGACACAGAGCAGATTCTGATTTAGCTCTAACTTCGTTTGAATGACATAACAATCTTTGACAAAGTAAAACCAAAGCCTGAAACAGCAAAACAACAGAACTTTCTTGATCTAGAACATGTGATGCCTCGAATTTAGAAGCAGTGATAAAATAAAACACGTAGAGCTCTCTATGAACAGACAAATATTGATTCCGAAGGTAATTCGAATGGAGATGCGATCAAGTCTAGTTTTTTTTCGAGATAAAGCTATCACCTGGCGATTCAAGGTGGTCGGATCATGGCGCTTCCAGAAGACATCGAGCAAGCTGTCGAAGCTGCACTCTTTCGGATCGTACTGAACCCTAACAACCTCGTTATGCCCCGTCGTGCCCGTACAGACATCCTCGTAGCTCGGATTGTGGACGAGCCCATGGCTATACCCAACCTCAGTCTTCGTCACTCCAGGAACCCTCTGGTAAGCTAACTCCACTCCCCAGAAGCAACCGGCGCCGAATTGCGCGAATTGCTGACCTGGCGACGGGACATCGTCGTCGGGTCCTTGGGCGATTGCGGCGGAAGACGGGTCGGGTTGGGGACGAGACCCGAATCCGAGCCTGTTGAAGAGGTTGTTCATAGGGGATTTATAGACGGAGATGGGTCGGGCGGTTTTCGGGAAAGGGCAAATGGGTTTGGCTCTAGATAGAGGGAGTGCGGCTTTAGAGAGAGAACGGAGAGGTTTAGAGAGAGAAGCGGCGGAGATGACGGGAGGAGAGGCGACGAGAGCTAGCATTATCAAATACAAGGGAGAGGAGTGACGTGGGGGAAATGGGAACTCTCGAGTCGCCCCCATATTTCTATCTTAAATTTCAAGAATTTTCCGGAACAAAATTAAACTTTTGACGTAACTAAATATTTAATCCGTCATGAGATGAATTAGGACTATCATAAAACATATTAATGCAATCTAATGGGAACTAAAGATTATGTAGATTTTCTGAGATTTTATCAACAATTACAAACAAAATAGTCATAATTAATAACAAAATATGTCTATTTCTAAATTTAAATCTTATTAATACAATCAGATTTATAATTAAATATTTTTCAAACTAAAAAATGAATATATTATTAATTAGATTTGCACAACCATATATTTGATCATGCATATGGACAATATTCGGTTACTAATACATATTCAATATTTGTTATTTACATATATAAAATGATTAATATTTTAAGAATCACACAATTTTAGGAATTGTTAATTTAGAATTAAATTCGAAATGCAAATCTAATTAATCTTGGTAAGATTATCCATATTATGTTAATATTCTTTTATATTAATAAAGATTTATTAAAAATTATTATCATAAAATCTAAACCAGAAATGGTTATTCTATTCAAATTCAAAATTAAGAATTCTACCACAAATAAAATTAAAACAAATACATTTTTTGTGTCCAAACATGAAAATCTTCA
>PKML01005267.1:593368-638186 GCA_002933935.1 Eutrema yunnanense | reverse complement strand
TAAAAATACTTTTAAAACACATTTTCATTTAATTCTTATTTTTCAAAAAAATAATTGAATTAATTTTTGAATAAAATACAAATTAATTATAAAAATACAAATGAAAAAATCTCAAATATAGTGTTTTTTAATAGATATGGATTATTATTTAAAATAATAAAATATTTTCATAACTTAAGAAGTAAGGAAATTAAATACAATATTGAATGCATGTTGAAGGAAAAAATAAAATTTTATATTGTTTTCAATAATTTTAAAAGATAATGATATTTTTTCTATTTTAATTATTTTCTATTATTTGTAATGGCATAATATATAATAATATATAAAATAAAATTTTTTTTTAAATAACTCCATAAATAATAATATAGAGATGATTTCTATATTTTGGTAGTTTAAGTTGACTATTTCATGTTGTATGAAAAACCTAAGGAGTTTCATAGCTCCTATTCCTAAGTAGGGAAGGGGTTTTGCGTTCCGAATTTGATTCTGCCGCCATCAATGGTAGGCCGTTCAAGGAAGGCCCGAACCCATAATAACAAGCCCAATGGTCCGTTTCGAGTTTGCCAACGTCACATTCACAGGAACGAGACAACAAACAAACGTGTCCTCAAGTAGACCCCTCTCGTTAACACATGCAACGGCTGCATGGTGACGCCATTAACACGTGGCGTACCATTCATGATGACACCATTGACACGCGACTCTCTTCCCCTCCCTCCTCTTCATATATCTAAACAATTTAACACTCGTAGCTATTCCAAAACATATACACATCCTTCTCTCTTTGATCTCTCGTTCAATCTCTCCTTTTATAGTCAACAAGAACAAAATGGCGGATACAGCTAGAACCCATCACGAAATCGTCGGCCGAGACCAGTACCCGATAGTAGGCCGAGACCGAGACCAGTACGGCCAGCACCAGACGTCCAGCCGAGACTACTCCAAGTCTAGGCAGATTGCTAAAGCTGCTACTGCAGTCACCGCTGGTGGATCCCTCCTTGTCCTCTCCAGCCTTACCCTCGTTGGAACTGTCATAGCTTTGACGGTTGCCACTCCTCTGCTCGTCATCTTTAGCCCAATCCTTGTCCCTGCTCTCATCACTGTCGCCCTTCTCATCACCGGCTTTCTCTCCTCTGGTGGCTTTGGCATTGCCGCTATAACCGTCTTCTCTTGGATCTACAAGTAATCACACATTTATCATTTACTTCCATTAGTACAATATATGTTCATGTGTGCATGATACAAAAATATGTTTTACTAAGGGGGTAATGTGTATGTGTTAAAAGATAAAAAATTAACAATAATGATATGAACTGAAGCCTTATAAAATTATACACTAATAACATCTTAAGTGTATCACTGAAGGCGTGCATGTATTGGGTTGCTAGTTTCGGATCAATTTTTTTTTTTTTTGCACAATACATTAAATTGCAACTTTTTCATGATCATTTGGCTAATTAAAATACAAAAAGTTGACCTAACTAGCTTGTTATATCTCCGTGTATATTTATATATGCAAATGCGTCGTATGATATGGATGCATGCATGTGTGTGTGATTAAATAGGTATGCAACGGGAGAGCACCCACAGGGGTCAGATAAGCTGGACAGTGGGAGGATGAAGCTGGGAAGCAAAGCTCAGGATATGAAAGACAGAGCTCTCTACTACGGACAGCAACATACAGGTGGGGAACATGACCGTGACCGCACCACCCGTGCCCAGCAGACGACTGCTTAAATTACTTCACGATCATCGTCACAGTCCAATAATGCCATGTTGGTGAGTCCAGTTTATGAGGAGTAAGGTGTGTGTTTATTTGATCAGGGGGATAATAAAAGGGGAAAGCCGATATCACGAGTTTTTTTTTTTTTTTGTTATGTTATGAATAATAAGTGTGTTTCTCTTGTCAAATGGTACCAAGTTTTTTTTGTTTGGCTCTTTTATTGTAATTTCTAAACGTTATGTTTGTGCTTTCTTTCCCTTGTTTGTACGTGGTAACGTTTATATAGAAAATGTCTTGTTTTTGTGAAACTAATGTTTGGTTTTTTATTTTATTTTTGTTAATGTCTTTTCTTGTCAGTTAACAATCGTCTATATAGGATGTGCTTGATGTGGATATATGTTCATGAGTCATGAGTCTCATGACCAAAGAACTTTGTTAAGATTAGGGATCGCCATTCGAAATCAACTTTTAGTTCAATGAATTCAAACCAAAACCAAGTCTTAAGAACCCAAAAGTTCAAACCAAAAGATTGCAGTGGGGTGGTTTTCATTCGGGGTGAGTTTCGGCTCTGTTGGTCCAGGGATGCGGAATCATTATATTAATTCTTGGCCAAGTGGGGCATCATAAGTGGGTTGTGTTATTTCGTTTGAGAAATTAGTTTGGGTCTGGAATTACTTTCGAGTTTAATCAAAAAAAAAAAAAAACCAAAATTTCATATATATTTTCAGAAATTTCGTTCTCAAATTAAAAAGTAACCGATTCCAAGTGAGCACAAAAAGTAAATGAAAAATATAGAAGAGAAAATACCTAAAATAGCACTAATTTTGTTTTTTTCTTTCTAAATTTTGCACATCAAAAAGTAAATGAAAATATAGAAGAGAAATACCTAAAATAGTACAAAATTTGTTTTTGTTTTTCTCTTTCCAAATTTTGCACATCAAATATCATTTGAATTTTTAATTTTTAATCAAAAAGAAAACATTTGTTTTGTTAAAATTATGTATTCTTCAATTTATATTTTTTATTACAACAATTTACAGTTTTCATATGCTAAATAACTCTAATATTAGACGACAAAAAAATATAACTCTAATATTATTGATAGTATAAAATTTCTAATTATTTGATTTTTCTTTAAGTATAAGTAGCTTTTCAAGCTAAAAATTTAACACTCAAATTGGGAAATAGCAGAACAAAAAAAACTCAAACTGTAAATGGGAACTGTTTGAAAAAAGCTTATTAGTTACTTTTTTACTTTCTCTGTTTCACAAAAAGTATCATTTTGACATATTTTACGTATATTAAAAAAACTATTAAAAGTTCAATATATCCTTTATTAATGATACACTAAACAATTTCTCTCTTTTTAATTAATACACTAAAACAATAAGGATAAAACTAGATTTTTGTTTAAAATTATGCATTGAAAACATAAAACGATAATTTTTGTGAAACAAAAAATAAAACTTTAAAATGACACTTTTTATGAAACGGAGTTAGCATTACATACTTCGACAAATAATAGAACAACATGTACGAGTCTCATTTCCATTCTCTAAGAGGAGAAGGGGAAGAAAAGAATAGATGTCTAATTTTAACTTTACCATCAATTTCTTATAAATGCTTTACCACTTTCATCAGACAAATCATCAAACATATATAAAGATTGCAATTCAAAATCAATCCCATACAATTCATATTGTAAGTCAATGTTGGAGAACAAGACTCTGACTTGAACAAGAGGAAGCTTGTGGCATTTTGTATCTTTATATATTTTTTGTTGGAACAAGCTCTTAACATAGAACTCATGCAGTCATTAGTACATATGATATAGCTAGCGATTACATGGCAACCCAAACTTCAAAAACAGTAGGTTGCTCCATTGATCACTTGAATTGCCTCGGGTTATCGAATTAAGGTTTCCCACCTCATGGGATATAATACATTGGATTTGGGAGCTTGAAGGACCGTTCAGACATGGCGGAACCCAACAAATCACTCCACTGGTCACCTAAATTGCCTCTGATCCTATACCCTTCTTTCACCATCTCATCCCTCTTCTCTGACTTGTATATGGTCGCTGTTTTGTTCTGACCATCCAACGATCTGTTGCATCAAGCAGCAAAT
Organism: Eutrema yunnanense; assembly: GCA_002933935.1. NCBI lineage: Eukaryota > Viridiplantae > Streptophyta > Magnoliopsida > Brassicales > Brassicaceae > Eutrema > Eutrema yunnanense. The sequence continues at coordinate 634,333 of PKML01005267.1, read as the reverse complement.
GAAAGCCTCAATCATCCAAATCCAAGATTACAATGGCAAGAAATCAAGCTAAGAGGTGATCAAATAATGTCATGTCCCTGATCACCATCAAGAACTCGATACAAACTTGATAGCTACATTGTAATGGATGACTATACTTTGGCCCAGGAAAGCTGAGAAATTGAGTATGCGTACCTCAGAATAAGCTCGTCCCAGCTATGGAAACCGGCATTGAGCAGGTTTTCGACGGTGACAAGCCTGTGGTTCTCTCTCCGCCCTGTAAGCAGGATAACTTTGTATCCCAAATCTTTAACCTTTTGGTAAAGTTTCAAGCTTGGTGCTATCGCAGGTGCAACACCTTTCTCCACCCACTTATCGAACTCCACATGATCAAAAACTTCCAGCCTGCAAAAATTCCCAAACAGAACCGATACTGGTAAATAGGTGATTCAGTAAAACAACACAGATTCAACAATTGACAGTTTCTAGATTATTATGGGATTATATCAGTTGTGAATCCTCCAGACAAACAAGCAAAGAAAAAGACATATCTCAAAATCTTAATAACTCCGATATAACACAGTAAAGGACAAAACTTTTAGCGATATTATTATTGATTAAGATAAATTACCCACAACCGTGTTCCAGATAATACGGAAGATTCGACAAGAGAGTCTCATCAATATCGAAAATCCAAATATCCTTGCCGTCACCGGTAAATTCGAAGCTGCTCGCATAAACCCTAGCCTCTTCCGAGACTCTCTCCAAATCGACGACGTAACCTTTACCCATCAGGTAGTCTTTCACGTAATCGGCGCATTCCGCCGGAATTGTTTTCCATGGCGCGAGATTGTTCGTCTCCGCCGCGAATCTCCAGCTCGTGCAATGCACATTGTCGTCGACGCTCTCGAGCTGTGTCTCGAAGATCAACGGTCGCGGAAGGATGTGCCAGCTGGAGTTTTCCTCTGTAAACGCGAGAGGAAACAGGGACAAGAGAAGGAAACTCACAAGAATCCGCATCGTGCAATGCCAGAAACAGAAGGAATCGAATCGAATCGAATCAAAAGGAGGAAAAAAGGTGAAACTTGATGAATTGGGTCTTAAGGAATCTGATAAATTTTGAATATTTCCGGCAACGCCGAAACAAATCAGGACATGAGCGAAATCCGAAGAAAACTAGAGAAAAGGAGTATTTCCATTTTCCGATTAAGATAAATGGAATATAGAAGAAACCCTAGAAACAGTAAAACATTTCCCTCAAGTCCTTTGTTTCAATGGAGAATCTGAGAAAGCTACTGTTTCTTTTTGGGCAACGAACGAAGAAGAGACCAAAGACAGAGATCCTTCCTGGCTATGTATGTAATGGCCATAAATAAATAAATGAGGCAGCGGTTTCGGTTTCGGTTTCGGTTTCGGTTTCAATCTAATTTCGGTTTATACTTCCAAAAATCGACGACTATGGAAACATACCGTTACAGTTCTTTATTTACATCCGACAAATCAAGATAACATACAATTATATAAAACTAACTTCTACGATACCTTTCTTCAGAATCACAAAACAAAAAAAACCGAAAGAAAGAATACACAGATGTGATGTGCAGAAGGGTTTGAGAACATCTTGCCGTTTATATACCCAGAAAACGCTACACAGTTTGGCTTTACTGTGTAATCTAGACCCTAGACCTCCACTCCATGATGGCTGAGTAAAGAGTGTAGTTGGGCAAAAGGTTCTTGTTATGTAACGGTGAATCCGTCATCGGCGACGTGTCGTGCTCCTCAAGCCACTCCTCTATCGCCCGACGGTCATATGTGTATCCATCAGCCGCAACGCACGGCTCGTTCATCACGTCCTGCATTGTATAGACAAGCTCTCACATTCTTTATCTCAACACACAACATCGCATTTTGACATATACTCCCTCCGTTCGGTAATAAGTGATGTTTTAGAGTTTTTTTTTTGTTTTCAAATAAGTGATGTTCTCACAAATCAATGTAAAATTAAATAATTTTTATTGTTTTGATCCTTTGTATTTTGCAGATTGTTTACTTATTGTTGGAATTGTGTTTAAATATACAATAAATGATGCTTTTAGTATAGAAAAAATAAAAATTAAATGAATTTTTAATATGTGTACAAAAACTTTAAACATCAGTTATATAAGAACAGAGAGAGTATATATATAAACCGTTGATAGCATTCATATCTAACCGTATGACATCACTTGAATGACATAAAGAAGAAGGATTATATGACGTTACCTTAAGCAAGGGGCAGAGGAAAAGAGTTGGAGGCTGTGTTGGCACCCCGGAAATTGAATTCCTTGCCTTCTCAGCTACTTTCTTCAGGCTCTCGAGCGCCGGAAGAATCTGATTTTTCAAATCAGGCCTATCTTTCCCGCGTAACTCTGTACAACACAAAGCCAATGCGGTCAGTTCCCGGGTTTCTTCAACCGGCCAGTTACCCGCTTTCTGGTCCAAGATCTTCAGAAACTCGTCGTCACTATCCATCGCGCTTTCAACGTAATGTGTCAATGCAATAGCTGGTTTTCCTGTGAGGAGCTGGAGAACTATCATTCCAAACGAATAGACATCTGATTTCGATGATATCCTTCCTGTGCGTTGATACTCCGGATCGATGTAGCATAATGTTCCCACGGGGCTTGTTTGCTTGTATATAGTGAATTTAGTTGATAAAGGGTCGACTTGAACCATCGTTGAAAGTCCAACGTCTCCAAGTTTGCTGACAAAGTTGTGATCAAGTAAGATGTTTGCGGGTTTTAGATCACGGTGGATGATCGGTTTAGGCTTTGATTTGTGGAGGAAGACAAGAGCCGCTGCGACTTCCCAAGCTATCCTAACCCGCTCAAACCACGGGAGTGGCGGACTGTTGTTGACCTGGAACAGTCTGTCCTCCAAGCTACCGTTTTCCATGTACTCATAAACTAAAGCTCCTTGCTCCGGGCACGCTCCTAGAAGGAGAACCAAGTGCGGGTGCCGAATCTTGCTCAAGATTTCGAGCTGCAAAATTGAGAGATAAATATAGCTTCGTAGAAAAAAAGAAGACTATCCACAAGAATTTAAACTAAAATCAGACAACTTCCATTTGTAGATGGGCACAAAAACCGAACCGAAATTCCTGAAACCGAATGCTCAAGCCTACTTCCATACCTCTTGTTGGAATTGTTTGGACAGACCACTTTCACCGGAATGCAAAACTTTGACAGCTGCGGTTGTATGATGCAAATTACACTTGTAAACAGCTCCAAAAGATCCCATTCCAATCTTCAGCTCGTCTGAGAACGATGAAGTGGCAGCCACAATTTCTTCCCAAGTGAAGTGCTGATATTGCAGCTGCGGAGACCCGAGAGTGCCTTCGAGCTTCTCTTTCTCTTTAGCATCACGAGCGGATTTCCTCTCAGCTTCTCTTCTCTGCGCAATTTCTCTCTCCGCTCTTTCTCTCATGCTCTCTGCATCTCTCCTCGCCTTTTCAAAGTTCTGCTTTTCCTTTTCTGCTAACTCTCGCGCTTCGTACTCCTTTAGCTTTAGCTCTTCAAGCTTGATAGCTTCTTCTAACCGACGTTGGTTAAGCTCACCAAGCTGAAACATTTTCAAAATGCATTGAGCCCAAACTAATAATAGGTTACATCAAATACAAAGATATGCGAGATTATGCGGCCTTCACCTTACGAGAAGCATCAAAGGTTTCGGTTTGAGCCACAGCATACATTTCTTGAACGTGTCTAAGCTCAGCTCTCAACTTCTCAACCTCAAAGCTTAGGTTTACCTGAACAAAACAAAAAAAACTTATATTTTTCCAATTTACAAGACAATGTCGAAATAATATAATCGAAATTAAAACTCCATTTTAATACCTGGTTATCTGTATAAGATTGTTCACTTAGAGCATCAGACATGTTGGAAGCTTGTTGAGAAGCCCGCGAGTGAGTAGTATCGATCACCATGCCAGTCCAACTAAACTTACTACCAACATTCCCATATTCACGGTTGCTAGAAGAAGAACTCATCGCGTCTTTTCTCTCCTCATAATCTCTAAGCCGTGGTGTCCAACGTGATGTAGTATCCGTGCTGCTTCTATTGATACTCGAAACATCTTTAGCTTCCTCTGCATCCAAAGACATGCACCTGGTTTCATCCGAGCCAACAGAACTCGTTTCCATTGGAACTGAAGCTTGTCTTGCGATTGTCGGGAAATGTAGCAATCTCCTGACAGGAAGGGATAGAGCACGAGATTGAGAGTCACCTGCACTTGAAATTCCATCTGTTGAATCTAGAAGAGAAATGGGGTATAAAAATTAGACCTACACACCATTTCTGGTAGCATATTCACACAAATACATTGATGAGCCATGGACCTGAGGTGGGACCGGAAGAACCGCTGGAAGAATCAGTTCTTTCACTACCTTCATCTCTTATAGTTGCATTTCCGTCTGAGTCTGATGGTCGGACGCATGACAATTTTCCTTTTGAAACAACATAGACTGTACAAAAGTTCGGCATCAAAGCTGATATCGCCGAGCACATATCAGCTCTCCTGGAATTCTCAAAACAGATTCATTAGTACAAGAAACCAAAACGATAAAAGGTTCAAAGCTAGCAGCTCGGTGGTGCGTACCTTGAGAAAAAACTACGGGATGAGCCTCCAATGACAAGCCTCTCTGTTGAATTCCGAGTAACTTCTTCAGCTATCGAGGCTGCCACATTATCTGATTCGAGCACAAGAAGTTCTACTGCAACCTTTCATTAAGGTAATTCAAGAAACTTTCAGATTTTGATCTTAGGAATAAAAAAGAAAAGAGCATAAGGTATCTGTAAGCGTATACCAAAGACAATACCTTTCTCCGCTCGAACATTTTCTTGAAAGGTTTAAGCACTTCTTCAGACTGCCACAGTATTTCCTGTCTATATGCAGTTACTACATCATCTCGAACCTCGGAAATAGGGATTGCATTTCCCACTTGAGAAAGAGCAAGAAATTGACATCAGAATTTTGTCAGTTACAATAAAGTCTCAGTTTTTTCACACAATAATAAAACACAAGAAGTCTTGTGTGCAGGAAAGAAAGAAAGAGAAATAGGAGTCTGAGTTGGAGCTTTACTTGGCGTAGGTACAGAAGTAATCCTTGGATGGATGTGAAGTAGCTTGAAGCCGACATTTCCTTCAGGAGCAAATTTCTCGAGTGCCCATGTAACGACATTTTTGTTTTTTCTGCTCCCACTAAGAGCCACGAAGACGGTATGAGATGAAGGAAGAGGAGGAGGAGGAGGAGGAGGAAGAGGAAGGGCAAGATTGTCTGGTGATCTGCTCATTGTCTATCTTTTTTCTTCTAGCTGCTTTTCACCCTGCACACTCCAATCATTTCAGACATTTCGAAACGAAAAGAGTATATATTGTTCCCAAAGTAGAGACAGAACATGAACAGCTGACAAGATCTTGAATTCAAAGGAGGTATACCGATCAATAGTTTCATAGTCAAAATGTCTCAGAGTTAAATTTATGAGTAAGGATCGTAAAGAAGCACCAAACGACCATAGAAGCTAAACTAATAGCTTCTTGTAGAAAGATAGCTCAACTTTCCACGGAAAAAAATGTCAACTCTTAGCACAATGCAATTGCATAACTAAAGGGTAAAACAAGAAACCCAGAAATTGAACCAACCTGGTAATTAAAGGATGCAACTTTAGTCAAACCCGAAAGACAGAAATAGGGAGAAGAGGAAATTTATGCTTCTTAATCTGGCTTTGGGCATCTCGATATTCAGGAAGAAATGGTGGAAGCTTCCATTTGACAGAGAAATTAATGGCAGAAAGAAAACAAAAGAGCAGCCGAAGAAGAAGAAGAAGACCCACGTTCGTGCTGCTAATCTCGGATACAATCAATGGCTTCTTATAATCACAGAATCTTATGGAGATTACATTAAAAAGTAATGAAAATAATAAGAAAATGAGACAACTTGGTCATGTTTATCGTCAAAGGATCACTCCCGGTATATACTCTTTTGTTCTCGCCAGAATGTTCTTCGTTATCAGTGTGACAGAGAGAGAGTGTGTGTTAAAAGAATGAAGTTTTCTCCAATCTCTATTACTTAAATCTCTTAATTCCTAATTATTTGATATTGATTACATTCCTCAACGCCATTATTAAAAACTTAATATTTTTTTTTACATTTATTTGCCCTTAGTTGCACGCATGACCTATACCTTCCTCACGTCTTTTTGTCTCCCCTTTATGCATATGACTAAACTTATTTGTAGTAGTATTTACTATTTAGTATAAATAAATAAACTTGTCATTGATCGGACTGAAAAAATCATAACCAAACGAGCTGAGTATAGGCTATGGTTCGGTTTATATTGGTTTAGGTTCGGTTATTTCGATTAAATTGAAATGCCCATTTTAATATAAGAATTTGACCCAATATATATATTATGTAAAAAAGAAAGATAAGAAATTGTGAGCACCTGGCTGGTGCGGTCATAGTGATACCAAATTCAAAATATACAAAATTTTCAAATTGTCAACTTTATTGAGTGGTCGTTTGTTTTGCTGCAGCAAATATTTATAGTCTTTGCATATGTATTAATGAACAAGGTTATTATTATTATTATTATTTTTTTTTTTTTGATAAACCAGAGTGATCCTAGGCTTTTTAGGTCTAGACTAATCTCTGGCGGCCCAACTCTGGGGTTCACGACAGTAATATGCTGATTTAAACGTGGATGGATGGCCAAAGAAATTCGAAACCAGAGGACGTGGCACATACCCATGCTAGCGAATTCGCTGCTATCACTGACCCACGAGCCCTTGGTTCAAAGTTGTTATTTCCATTAGATGGTGGTCAATAAAGTCCATTTCCTTGGTTTGGAGAGAAGCAAATCAAGTGAAACAAAACAGAATTTACTTCCATAATTTAATCAGTGATACAAAAGAACATAATGACTGTTACTAAATTTGAAAAAGTTTCAACATAAGGCTTTTTGATCTTTTTTTCGAGAGAAAATCCTACAAAAAGTTGGTGAATTACATTAAAAGGCACTTTTGCCACTTTTTGTTACAAAAAGGCACTTTCAACTTTTGAGGCACTTTTTGTACTGTTCATGGGTATGAAAACCCAATTTTGTCTTTCTTTTTTCTCTTACGCTTCTTTTTTCTTCTTTTTTCTTCATCTCTCTTTTCTCTCAGACCATCCACATTGCACATAAAATGTGATGTCTCACAGATAAAAAAATATTAAAAATACACTCTCTCATCCTTTTACTCAACTTCATACCTTCTCTTTCATCATTTCACTTAACTTTTATTAATTTTATATTTAAACATACTCCTAATTTCACTCTCTTATGTCTTCCCGGAGACACAATCTCTCCAAAACTACTCACTATTTTCTCTTTCTACTTAAATTTTATTAATTTTATATTTCAATACACCCCATTATTTCAACCAAAAACACTCTCTTTCTTCCTTTTACTCAAATTTTAATAATTTTATATTTAAAGACATCCACATTTTATTACCAATGTGGATGCTCTCACATCTCTCTCTTTTACATCTCACCTTAAACCAATAAAAATCATATCTCTCACATATCTCTCTTTTACCCCACTTGATTTGTTTTCTATTTTTTTTATAATGTGAAAGACATAAAATAATTTTCTTTAAACATGATAATTCTATTTTTCCAACATTTTAAGATCCATTTTGCTATAGTTTTGATGTGAAACAAGAAATCTACTTGTAAATATCAAGAACTATATCTACACATGATCATCCACACATGACCATCCACACATGACCATCCACACTAGAAAATAAAAAATTAGAGTAACATAAAATATTACCCCACTTGATTTGTTTTCTATTTTTTTTTAAATTGTGAAAGACATAAAACAATTTTTTTGGAAACAATATATGATAATTCTATTTTACCAACATTTTAAGATTCATTTTGCTATAGTTTTGATGTGAAACAAGAAATCTACTTGTAAATATCAAGAACTATATCTACACATGATCATCCACATGTGACCATCCACACATGACCATCAGTAAAGTATTATCCACACATGACCATTCACACTAACAATACGAGATTCTTATCTGTCTACACACAATTGTCCACGGTTTCATGTCCACGTCGATCTCGATTTCATATGTTTAAATTTTTTGTTTTTTTTTTCGAATCAAAACTATAGCAAAATAGATCTTAAAATGTAGAGAAAAAAAATTATAATTCATTGTTACCAAATAAATTGTTTTATGTCTTTCACAATATAAAAAATAGAAAATAAATCAAATTGGGTAAAAGAGAGAGATGTGAGAGAGATGGGTAAAAAAAAAGAAATATAAAATAAATAAAAAATGGTTTAAAGCGAGAGAGTAAAAAAAGAGAGAGAGAGAAAAAAAAGCGCGAGTGAAAGGGTTTAGTTACAGAAGGGTAAAAAGGTAAAATTCAACACCAAAAGTGATTTAAAAGTTAAAAGTGCCTTATCATGTAATAAAGAAGTCATAAAATGTCTTATAGTGTAATTGTTTCTTTTTGAATTGAGAACTCGATTCTATGATATTGTTTACTAATTCTACCCAAGATTTTGTTTGTAAAGTTTATTTTGCACGATGATTTTTGTCTTTTTGTTTACATCTTTCTATGGACGTTTAAAAATGATTTTGCTTCAATGAAGTTGCTAAGGTAATTTAGTTAGACTAGTGCAAAGGAAAATGACACCTCATGCAAACTGCAAACATTAATTCGTCATCGTTAATTAAAACGTAAGCAAGGTAAACCGGAAATTGAGTTGAGGAGGCCCACACGCTATCGCTCTTTTTCTTCCTTTCGTTAACATTTTATCCACTTTATTAAGCAACTCTCTCTCTATTTTTTCTTTTTTTTATTAAATACTAGAGGGTTAGCCGCGCTTCGCGCGGCATTTTATATTATTATTTTTATGTAGTTATAAAAAATATGAGATGCGCATAAAAAAATACTCNATCATGCTAAATTGTGTGGTGACTGCTGAGGTGGCAGATGATGTGTCTTCACCAAAAGAGAGAAAAGTTTTCTTTATAAATATATATATATATATATTTATTTAAAAGAAGTAAAAACCCCAAATCATCCGATTCTTTCTGGTAAAGATAATTGGTAAAACAAAACAAAAACAAAAAAATCCTCGAAAGAAAGCTAATAGGCGAAAAACTGGAATCACACTTACCCTATCAAATCGGAGCAAAAACTCGAGCAAAAAGAATAGGACTCGAGACCAAGTAAAGAAGATTTCAGGACCACATTCATAAGATGTTTTCCAGTTGGTGAAAATGTTATTTATAAATGGAACAAGTCAACGCTTTTCAATTAGTTTTACATTTTTTATTTTCATGTTTGCACAAAAATGAATGTATGCGTGCCTGTTGACTTAAGTGGCAACATGTTTGTATACTCATGCCACTAAAAACGTTTCTTTAAATTAAATTTAGACATAACGCTATAAAATTCGTCTAAATTATACTATTAGGTATAAAATTTATGTAAACTTGTATGATTTTTCCTTTCTGTCATAATAAAAAAACCTTAGATTTGCCATTTTATTTTATACTTTCTACAAAATTAAGGGGAAAAAAACATCAGTTACTTTTATCAACAAAACGAATGCCCACATGGACGTAGTCGAGTGGTAGTGGGGAGGTGGGAGATTGTTCCACCAACGGGAAATCCGAATTCGATTCCCGTTCTGTGCTGGTGCTCGAAATATTTATTACGACCATGTGTGGAAGCTGGCACTGGGCTTCGGCCCAGTTGAAAACATGTGGAAGTCTTTGTCAGTTGGGCCAACTCATTCTAGGTAATAGTCGGAAGACGTGAAATTTTACTGGTTTGACATGAGGTAGCCAGTCATCCTCTTTACAATCGGATGTCGACCGGNAAAAAAAAAAAAAAAAAAACAAATGTAATATGATCTCTCCTTGATGATGATATTGGTGGAAAAAACTCGAATTTAACCTCTCCTTGTTTCCACACCAAACTTTTAATCCCATGTAGACATGAATATCCGATTAGGACATACTAAATTATCTTATTTCCTTTCTCTTTTTTTTTTTTGTAACTTCGATACTCCATTTCCGTACGAAATGTCTTGTGAATCTCAAATTGGTTTTGGAGTTTTCATTGCTATTGAGTCTAATATTTGAATTTCTATTTTTTTATACATAAAAATTCAGACTATCAAGCATATTATTTTTATTTCTATGTTAATTTTCATTCCATTATAGAAAACTATAGGAGTATTTATTTATTTTTGTTTCCCGGCTACGATAGTTAGTATTTTATTGGATTTAATTAATGCATAAGAAAACAGAGTAATGGATAAGCGTGTCGTGGAGAAAAAGGACCAAGCAAAGAAGGAAAGTCATATAGTACTATTATAATCTTTAGAAAACAGATTATAGATTCTGAAAATCCTTAAAAGACATTGGCATTTTTCATCTTATCCATCTCCTCGAAACCAATCAAACTGTTCGAAGAAACCTAAGACAATAGCAAAATCCAACAGACCCATCATTACTCCTACTGCTGCTTTTTTTTTTGAATTGATCCGACTCGGTAGACCAAAAGACACAACTGATCCCCGATACGAAACCTGGTCGGAAGTAAACAATTTGATTGTCTCATATGTTTGGTGGAGGAAGAGGACCCATGGGCGGCGGCGGAGGGATGCTACGCGCCGCCGGCCGTGCGATGTCGAGGACCGGCGTAGCCAACGGCGGAATTCAAGATCCCTTTGCTTCATCACCGTCGTCGTCGGCTGGAAACGCCTCTGTCTCGCATGGTGGAGGATGTGCTCAAAAACTGGGATCTTCTTCTGGGTCGAACAATCTGACGATTTCGGCGGCATCAGGGTCACTGTTGAATCTGCCGGTGGCTGCAACCTCCGGATGGAACGGCGGAGCTTTTTCGTTTATAAATTCCGGCGCTTATGAAGACTTTGAGTGGGTTTCGGAGGAAGGAACCGAAGAAGATGACTCTGTTTTTGGCTCTGTTCCCTCTGTTGATGAAGTCCACGATGCTGTTTCTGCTCTCCAGCAGTAATCCTCTTTTTATTTTCTTATTTTCTCCTAGACACTTGAAAAACTATGTGTGTGTGATTGTTTGGATGCGACTATTTGAGCTTTGAAACTTCTATTAATGAGCTGAATTGACAATTAAACTTCTATATATGTGGATGATACTTTAGAGATCTAAGTCTGAAAAGGTAATAGAGAGACACGAGAATAGTCTTGGCTTGACAGATTTGTCTTTTTTTTTTTTTTTTTTTCTGAGTGTGATGGAATTGTCTTGATTTGATGAACTGAAGAAGATGGAAAACTCAATCAATTGGTGTTCCTTTTGTTTCCTTCTGGATTTAGTGTCCCCGTGTCAATTTATCCCCACACAGTTGTTAGTTGTTTTGTACCTAACCTTAAGTTAATAGTTGTTTGCTAGTTCAACTTCCTAAATGTTTTTGTTTCTTATGAATCTCAAATAACCTGTTTTCTTGTTTAACGGGAATTTGAGTAACCGTTGATTCTTGTTTCTTGAAGGGTTTTCGATGGTAGTTCGTTTTCTCAGCTGGTTAGAGACAGATACGAGAGCTATCCGGAGAATGGTGGTGGACACCAGAGCCCCATAGCCACAGGAATGGTTCATCAAGTTCCTTCATTTGGGTCAGATTTGGACTGGATGGAGCCTTCAATGCAACTATGCCATTCAAAATTTTTACAGCCTCATGCATATGATCAGGTTTACAATGCTTTTGACCTACTGCGAACCGAACCATCCGTCCAGGTGATCTTCTTCTTTTTTTTCGTTTTCATGATTCACTAAGTCATTTCGTTGTATCACAAAGGGTACATGAATCAAAGCTTTTAACATTTTTTGCAGAGAATGGTAATATCATTGTCATCTGACAAAGCAGTGTGGGAGGCGATGATGAACAACGAGGTGGTGCGAGAGATTAAGGAGTTGTACAACAATGGCATAAGTCAAGGTATAGGGAATATGAATTGATCAATCTAAGCCTTTCATTTGAGAGAATTCTCAGGGCACTCATTGGCTTTGTTCGGTATAACCATATTTTTAATAACAGATGAGGAGAGTTCAGATGACACTCCCGGGGAGAATAACGCAGCAATGGATTTCATAAAATGGGTGTTTGACAACACAATGGTTAAGGCCACGGAAGTGTTTGCGAAGATAACAAAGGTCGTGATCGAGATCTTCAATATTCACAATGACGATGGTGTTAAAAAAAAGGGGAAAGATGCCAAATTCAACAATTGGCTCGAGGAAAAGCTGATGACTTCGGTCCTGCTCTCCATCGTGGTCCTTCTGGTCGTGATGGTGTCCCGAGCCTGCAACAAGTCTTGATCATTTCAAATTTGTCGACAATACAATTGGTCTTTGTCTCTTAGACACTGCTTGTTTAGCTTTCTTGCATGTCTTATTGTGGTATGTTTTGGTAATCTCTGGTTTTGTACTCAATTGTTGACATAGTAGACCAATTTACTCAGCCTCGTTTCTATCATAGAGAACTCTGAACGTTTCAAAATGTTTAAGAGTTTTCTTTTACCCCCCAATATACACTGGATCTTTTACAGACACAAAGAAGAGTTTTTACGATCATGGTTAAAGATTGGTTTGTAGTTAGAGAATCTACGGGGACAATACTACTCTCTTCACATAGATGTATGAACAGGATCGTCTATGTCTAGAACAACCTTCACTTGTGTGTTTCCATGTCTGAAGCAGGTTTCAAGAGAGACTCCACATCGGGAGTAACAGTCACAAGCTTCGCTGAAGAACCAATGCGACAGTAGTTCCTCCCTTTGTTGTCGATCGCTGCCACATCATTGTGAAATTTCGCATTCGGCCCTGGCGAGACCTGCATATATAGGACTGAGAGTTAACGAGACGAAGAAGAGCTACAAGCAGAGTCCATTACAACACAGCTTTGGATATGTGTGTTCCACATATAAAGACATGGTGAAAGAAGCATGGATATTCTTCCAATGTATAACTGATGCAACAAAATGACTTACATCGAAGAGAACATCTCCAAGTTTCAACTTGACAGCGCCGCTCTTGTAAACTAGCATTTTGCCCATGAAACCCTCTGGTAAACCTTCAAAAGGGTTGCTTCTCTTTGAACTATTCTCCGATACCGATCTCTTGGTGTTTGCTCCTGTCAATTGCTTCGTTACAGGGAGGCAGTCCGGAATCTTAAAGAAAAACATCTGTTTATTGCAGTGCTGCTTCTGCAGGCAGCTCAGAAGATACAATCAGTCAAACTCAGTGAAGAGTTCACATATCTGTCGATACCAATATGTTAACAAGTTTATTACCGATGTCAGACCGAGTTCTTCAGCTGAGTTGATGGTGTTCTCATCGTACTCAAGGTGTTTAGCCACGTCCCCAAATTCCCCCTGGTCACGAAGTTCTAACAACGCAAGAAGTGGGTTTCAGTTGATAGAAAGAGGCTAAAAATGTAGTTATTTACAGAGCAAACAAACACATTCACGCATCTGAAATTGAGATTCACATAACCATATGGTTGGCGTAAAGCGATTGGAAAGCAACGAGCATACCTGGATCACCAGAGTAAGGCTTTCTCAAAGGAAGAACAGTAGGATAGTAAGAGTTTCTATAATCCTGGCACATGAAATGAGCCCAACATTATGTCACATAAATCAACAAAAGAGAAATTGGGAGGGGAAATCAAGTTCTATATGAAGATTCTAGTTACCCAAGGTTCAACGTAGTCTTTCTCAGTTCTTGTAACCAAATTATGAGCCTCTTCTCCATCTTTCCGGGCAGTAGCAGAAGAAACAGCGGGAACGATACTAGCAGAAGAAGAGGGATTTACATCAGAACCGTGCTTGTCGTCGTCTTTAGGAACCCCAAACGACCTTATTGCAAGCGACGACAAGTTTGGTTGGAATGCAACTTCAGCAGAAGAAGCTGCAAGATTTAAAAAAAACTACTTTTCAAGAACGATCGCTGCTATAATACTATACATACCACCACCTTCCTCAGATATGGTTCTCAGATAACCCATTTACAGAAATGAGATCAAACATAAACTTGATACTTCATATCGAATACATATTGGATATTACCTTTTGTTTCGGATTTGGGTCTCCTCTGGCCAATCTGCAACAACAAGAAACAAAACAAGAAAGTTCGGTTTCAACTTCAAGCATTTGGAATAATAACATGTTACGGATCATCCAGGACCAAACTCATTTCATGGTAGAAAGCTCTAACGACATCCTTAAACCATTTGGTGTGCATATGTTTTTCATATTTGTATTATTTGCTGCACATTTCTAGTATATCAAGATGAAGAAAGCACACCGTTTTGGTATCATATATACAAATAAATTTAATTACGGTTGGATTAACAACTGATACTAATTGCTGTAAAATAAAATTAACTGATACTAAATTTGTTTTTTCCAGGGAAATAAATAGGAAAGAAAATAGAAAGCTGAGAATGAAAAGATTCTACATACGCTGATACGTTTAGCTATCTGTCGTGCCGCTTTTCGATTCTCTTCCTCAGCCTCAGCTTCACTGTGTTCAGACAAGGATTTAAATCTCTAGCATGTAATTCGTGTAATTTATGTATGAGCGTATATATATAGATAAATGCATAAACAAGAAAGGATCTTGAGAGAAAGACGAATTACGAGTTGGAGTTCGGTGCGATCGGCCGGAGATGAGGCGTCGGAGGTCTTGGTTGGAACCTCCGCTGCCGAGAAGGAGAAGGGAGACAAGGTCAGTGAAACGCAATTTCGCGGATGAAATTATGAAAGTGGAGGGAGAAGATGGAATCAGTTAAAGGTTTACCTTCGACTTTCGGGGAACCTTTGAGCCTGAATCCATGGCAGTCGCCGGCAAGGGAATCGGAAACGGGAAAGAAAAAAAAATTTGGGGATTGCGGCAAAGAGGGAATCGAACTCGGGTCCTCCTCAATTGAGGATAGCTGCGACTCCAGGAGACCTAGGAACGTTTTAATGACATCGTTGTCAAAGTATAAATATATATCTTAGTGTTTGGTTTCTTTTGTTTTTAGTGTTTGGAATACTCATTTTATTTTTCTTTTTTTTTAACCTTTATACTCATATGTTGTGAATGATGGAAGTTTCATGCGGATTTAATTATCACTTGAACTATTAAAATATGAGTTTATTACCCATTAAGAGATCTTTTATAGAAAATTTGTAGCTTAGGTACTTTTAAGAAACTGTTATTGGGATTAGATAGTATCAAATTGACAGCAAAGTTCATCGAATTGTCCACATCAACGAAAATTTCTATAAAATAATTTCTTCTACTTCGAACTCAAACCGACTCCTTAACTCTAATTCTGTTTCCAAATTGATTCTGATTTTTCAATAAATTTGGGATAAGGAGTCGGGTTCGGGGTTAACGGATCGGATTATCTTAATCGTAGATTTTTAAACGCGATTATCGGTTTATTAAACTCAACCACAATTTTTAGTCGATATGTTGTAATTATAAGAGAATACAAAGTTCATGATGTTTATTAAAGAATAATTTTGTTCGGGATGTGTAGAATTGAGACAAAAAGTCTAGGCTGTATATCGAAGAAGCTGTATAATAGAGATAGTTTACCAGAGTCAACCCTTCAAACTAATGATTAAAAGTGCCAAAAATTATCTACCGTAACCATTGGAGTAAATGTCATTAATGACGAATCAAACAAAGTAAATGATAACGTTAAACACAAACTCGGAATATAAAAGCAGGAGCAAGGGTAAAGAGAAAATGACAATCTTCTTGACTCACACTACACTTTTATTAAATCTTTGTTCTTGAGGTCGAAATACTAAACTCATTTACTCTCACTTTTCGTGTCTAAATCCACATTTGATTCATTCAACCCATTCTAAACAATCTACTTTATGTTTATTGCTCAAAAGGCATTCAATTTTTCTGTTATTAAAAATAAATAAATAAAAACTCGATAATTCTTATTTACAAATTTTGACCGTTGTAATTCAAACTACAACAATAGTCACCAGTTTGCACAATGTATATATAGTGTAATAAATTAACATTTAGTTACCCATCCCAAACTTTTGAGTTACTAGAGAAAAGCTATTATCAATGTTGCAAAGAATTTATATGTTCTTCAGTCTTCTGGAGAGAATGGACCTTTAAGCTACTTTCCTTGGCCTGGAAAACGAAGATTCACCACTTTAGCCTTTGGAGCTTCCAAATTCAAATTGAAAATAAACAACAACAAAAATCAACAAACCACTTCGGACCGATCATGACTACTAGCTCCAATCAAAACACTCAAGTATTCGATTAGATTGGACCGGTCAAACAAAATGAAAGGAGTAGATGATTTACCACAAAGACAGGGATAAGGAAAAGGCTCTTCTCCAATTCTTCAAAATATAACAATTCTTGTTTGAACATGCTGAGCAACTCTGCTAGCTCGTATAGGATTATTTCAACCTGCTGATATATAATCACCCAAACATTCTTAAAATTAATTAATATCTTATTCATATATAAAATAAAATAAAAAAGCTAGAGAAAAGATATATAAAAATAAAGTGGAATTACTCGTGGGAGAAACTTGATGATGATGTCTTCGATCTCATCCATGACTTCTATTGCTGTGACCATTTCTTCATGTACGGACACCACATCTATCTGTAACTTCCAAATTATTATTTCCCGTTTACTTTAAACAAAACCTAATTCTTGTTTTTATAAACCATTGTTTTCCCAAAGAAAGAAAAATAAAAATTAAAGATCTAACCGTGGCACCATGTAGGAGAGGTAAACGGACAGACAAAGCATGCAGTTTTCGAGTTAGCCTGCTCAATGCTTCGTAGTTTTTCGCGTCCAATTTAGACCACTCATTGAGTAACGGCATTTGGAGACTGAGAACTTGACGTAGTTTAATTTCTTGACGGAGCCTTTGAGCTTCAACTAAATTTTCCACTACGTAGTTCCTCATTTTGTATGTCCTAAGCCAAACCCAAAACAATTGATCCTGTAATATCATTAAAAAAAAACAATGTAATAAATATTTATATTTTGCTATATAAATTATATATATATGTTGTCATAATATTTGTACCTCAACATTGATCTTAAGGTTAGCCATAGTGGCTTCGGTTCTTGCGTTAACAAACCTCAGTTGAAGCAATCTGTTGTGCAAAATCCTAAACCGGTGATACTCCTCCTCATGAACCGGAGATACTCTTTTCTGAGCCTTGAAATACTTCAAAACTCCGGCCACTGCTCCACCGCCACCGCTTCTCATCTTGGCCACGCTTATCGGCGACTCAGGCGGCGTCCGGCACATTGAAGTCGCCGGAGCTGAGCTGGACAAAGGTGTTTTCATTGCCGAAACTCTCCCCGGGGACAATGCCCACGCCGATGGTGAGCTAGCTCCCGGCTTCAATGAAACGTAATTACGAGGACTGCCACGCTCACGTTGCTCCAAGTAACGAGCAAAGGCCTCTCTGCTTCTACCGTTGTTTATCTCGTGAGATCTTGACGCGCTGTTTCTCGCCGGGATCATCTCTCCGGGTTTCGGGTTGGAACCGGTGGGTCTGGAAGATCTTGTTGTGGATTGTGACCTGCTTATCATCACTCGTTTGCTTGAATTGGAAGGGGAAGAGGAAGAAGAGGAAGACGGAGAAGACGAGAATGAGGCGTTTAAGGATACCGGGAGGGAGATCGATGAAGTTATACTCCGGCTCCGGTCAATATTCGGCGACGGAGGCTGAAGTCTGCGACTTGTGGTGGTGGTTGCCATTTTTGTATGTTTGTTCTTTGGACTTAGAGAATCAATTGATCATGCAAAAATTACATTAAATCCGGCCGGACTATATACATTGGATTGTTCCAAGTTTATGATGTATAATATAGTTATAAGGGTTTATATATAATTTAATCTGTTTTATAACGCGTGGGGGTTCGTAGGAGTTGACAGCACGTAGAGGCAGGTAAGAACACTTCTGCATGTAAGTGTGTCTACATAATTTTATAATATTTTATAAATTCGAGTGTGTGTTGGTTTGCCTGCCGCGCAGGAAGCTAGCATCTTTTTACAAAATTCATAAAAATTAAATTTGAATTAAGTTAAAATCTATCATTAGCATATTTTACAACAAAAAAAATTATCGTTAGCATCAAATAAACGAACAGATTTGCGAACAGTCGCAGCGTCCAACTGCGCGGCAGACAAACAAATAAACATATAATTAATCGCAGAGACCAGCAGTATGGCTGCCAAATGAACAACAACAACCGCGTCTGGTTGCAGCGTATAGCCGCAAACCACAGCCGCAACCGCCGGCGGCAGATAAACGAAGAGACCGTATGTATAATGTCAAAGGATGCGAAAGATCAGCTTAGCTAGAGACACGTCTGTTGATCTTTCTAGCTCGATATGTTTCGCAGTTAAATAACACGGAGGATTGAATAAATCATGTTATTGTGTCTTTATAATATTATTTGAGGAGTACATTTTTTAGAATAAATCGCAACTATATGATGTTATAATATAAATTAAATATACATATTCAACTATAATCTATACTATTAAAATAAAAACCTAAATTTTTTATTTACGCCTAAAATCATAATAATATCAAATTATACTATATTTTTGAGATTTTTTTCCTTTTTCCTTTTTTGTTTTCAATTTTTATGTTTTAAAAAAAATTTCAACATGATTAATATATATTTTCTAACCCTATTAGCTAAGTCATGGATTTTTTCAACTTTTTTTTTATTTTGATTAAGTGAGATAATTTCAGTTTGCTTTTTTATACTTTTAGATAATGTTTTTTATGGTTTCGTTTTGTTTATGTTTCATTAGGATTCTTATTTTTATAAGTTGATTTTTAAAAAACGAACTAAAACCAAACCAAATTACAATCGAACCGAATTAAATCTAAATCGAACACAAACCGAATCAAACTTATTTTGGTTGAATTAAGTTAGAGTTTTATTCAATCCGAATCAATCGAACCGAAATGAAGTGAACCTGAAATTAAACCAAAATGTCCGCACCCCTAATTAAATTCAAGAAAAATGATCCCGCACATGATACGGGGTAAATTCTAGTTATGATTTATAAGATATTACATGATGACATAATGATGCGGATAAGTCAACGTTTCTCCTATGTACTTGTTTTTTACTTATTTTTTTGTTTTTCCTCGTCGCAAATGTTTGCTGATCGGTTCTCGTCATAAAAGCCCATTTTTAAGAATGCCCAAATATTGGGCCTTAATTACAAATTCAGAGGATTGCAAAAAAATTGACCAATAATAACTATTCTTAGGTAATATATACAACAAAATTGATGATACCGCGTTGACCACGTGACATGTTGTTCTTGGACAGTTCATTAATCTTAGAAAACAAGGGAATTCAAGTGCCAATAAGAAGTTTAAATTAATCAAACAAAGCCACATGTCGCGTGTCACGTTTGGTTTGGGTCCATTCATTAATGCAACGATAAGCAGTGTTCTCTTACCGTTTCCATAACATTTGAAATATTCGAACGGTTTCAATTTTCAAAATAACTCCACATTTCCATAACATTTGAAATACGTATAACGTACCAAAACTCATGTAAAACAAACTTTAACATTGAAATTGGAGAATTTGAACTGAAAGAAAAAACTAACGCGAGCTACTAAGAACTCCTAGCATGAAAAATCAAACTACGATAGCGAGAAAAAAGAAAAGTAAATGCTAAAAAAATTGAAAGTAATATACTCCTTGTGAGGACTAAATCTGACTGAATCGGGTCCTACATTTCTGTTCTAATTTAATTTTCAAAAACTTGGTACAGCTTGTGAGGAGTGAACCAGCTGGTTTAAACCGGTAGTGTTGTCATCAGCCGGCTCTTTCTTACGCCGCATCTCCATGACTTTGCGGTGGTGGTTCGAGTGGAGCTCACTCGAGAATGTCGGGCTACAAGCGGGTCTGTACTCTGGTAGTAACCTACCCGACTTATACCGAACACCGCACGCATTGCACAGCGTCTTGGCCCCCATGGGACCTGCTCTCCACTGCGGTGTTTTCTGAACGCCACAGTGACTGCACCGTCGAGGCGGCTGCTGCAGCAACTCACCGCTGTAAATAGACTCTGCCGATTTTTTCTTGTGCTTTTTGGGAACCGGTGACGTGAAGAGTGGCTCGAGCAGCTCAGCACCGGAGAACCACGGGCTCGAAGGACCCGAAGAGGAGGAGGACGAAGGACCCGAAGAGGAGGACGACGAGCCAAGCGACCAGACCTTGGCTCCATTCCGGTAGCGTTTGCTACGGGCTTTAGCCGGAAGAGGGGATTTGAAACACGACTCTTCCGTTGGCGGAGTCACAGGGTGTTTCCGGTCAACGGTTAACCACGCCGGTTTCTCTATCGGGGTTCCGGTGAGAATTGGAGCCGAGGAATCTTCTACGAAATGGGATAGCCACTCAAGATCCGCTAATTCATCCGCCTAAAATATCAGAGACAAATTAGGAAGAAGAAGAAGAAGAAAAAAGTCTGTAATAAGGGAAATTAAATTACCGGAAGGGAGAGTTGGTTCGAAGGGAGAGACCCAAAATCGTTGCCCCGGGGAAGTGCGTCTCCGTCGTCGGAGGAAACACAGAGCATATCTGGTTGAGCCTTGGGTTCAGCATCTTCTTCGGCTAAAACGTCGTCGTTTGGCAAGTCGAGCAAGTCGTCGACGGAGAAATCGTCGGCGGAAAAGTCGTTTTGAGCGGTGGTGAATGCGAGAAACTCTTCGTAAACCGGCGGAGTCGTCTCATTTCTGATAATGCTCTTCAACCCCAATTCAATACGTTCCATTTTCCTATTAGACAAAAAAAAACAAAGGAGAGGGAAAAACGAAACCCTAAAATTGAAAAACCCAACAAACGAAGCAAATTTCAAAGAGCAAGAAAGGTTATACGAAACCCTAAAAGAAATCCTTTCTAATTTCCGTAAAACTGACCAGAAATTAGGAAAAATAACAAAGACAGAGAGAGACGGAGGAAGGAGTGGTGGTGAGAAAAAGAAATAGACGACGGATAATAAAGGAGAAGAATGAGATTTAAAAACAAAAAATGTTTGAGATGTAACAAAAAATGTTTGAAAAAAAAAGAGAAAATGACGGTTTTCCTAAATTGCCCTTGACCGCGTTGATCGCCGCTCATCTTGGGAATTATCCTTCCCGCTTAGAGGTTTTTGATTTTGCACTTTTTTTAATTAACGTTTTCAAAAATTAAAAGTTAAAATGTCCCCAATTAATATATTAAGTGGAGGAAATGACGATAATAGCCCTAAAAAGCAATAATGGATAAAAAGCATGAGCGAGAGAGAAGTGAAGTGAGATGATGATGCAGAAACCCAAGACAAATGGCGGGCCAGCTTTTTTGTCCTTTTGAACACACCACGAGAATATGATTCTCTCCCTCTTTGTCCTTCAAACTAAACCAACCAGTAATAAAATCATCATTAAGGAAACAAATCTATTCACAAAAATACAAACAAAGAAAAATATCTGTGCAGATTCCTTTTTTTTTCTTACCCAAACTGGTGTAGATTCTCTTCTAACCTTAGTAGTTATTAGTTATCGCCCATGTTTTAAAAATCGACCGTCTAGCCGCAAGTCAGATACTCACCGTCTCGATTAGTGCATGTGCGGGTAATTCGGCGGTCAACCGCTTTTTTAAAAAAGTCAACGCTTTTTAAAAAAATCGGCGATTAATCACTAATTATTTTATTTAATTTATATTAAAAATATATATATAATGTTAAATATTGAGTTTTTGTTGGATTTGGATCCATTTCAATTTTATAATTATATTTGATATCATATATTTAATTTTCAATATAAATTAAATAAAATAATATTAAAATATAATATATTAGTATTATTAATACATATTTCTCCATATAATAATGCATATTTAATATTTGAATATTATTTTTTAATATAAATAAAATAAAATAATATTAAAAACTAATCACTGATTAATCAGCTGATTTTTGGGTTAAGCGTTAGTCAGAACCGGCCGCCCGACTAGCGCCTAGCGATTTTTTGAACATTGGTTATCGCTATTGAATGGAGATAAAAAAAAAAAAAAAACTTTAACAGCATTATCCAAGTCGGAGAAAATATCAATCATCACCGTTTAGTTGAACCATACTTTTGGCATTTCGAACGTATTATTTGTCTACAATATTGAATCTGCATGTTGTATAAAACTGTTGAATTTGAGAGTGATGATTACAACACCCAAACGAGTTATCGGTTTTCTCCTTCTTTAATTTGATGAATCGATTGAATTGGCCATATTTTTAAAAAAGGAATTTGATTTTCAATTCTAAGGATAAGTTAATTTTGTGAGGTAAACAAAAAAAAAAAGAAATTTGATGATTTTCAAGTTTCTTCTATATGAGCGGAGCCGCCGGCTTGAGAAGCAGTAGTCACGTGTTATGCTGACGTGCCGTGCTCTGTTTGGCTGTGTCTCATGCGTTTGACGTGATCGGACCAATCAGAATACCCGTATTATTAACTCGATTTTGTTTTAATATGGGCCAAATATGATGGGCCGTTAATGGACTTGAGAATATATATTTGTTTCTCTTAGCTTGGGAGACACGGACCTCTAGAACCATCCGGAAATATGTTCATCTCTCCAGAACATTCTCGCACCTGATAAGCTCCTCTTTCCCTCTTATATATAAGTTCCCCTGTCTCCATTTTCGCCGATAAACTTACTCAGATAAAAGACTACAGTACTCTCTGTTAACTTATCTCAAAAGCTTACTGTTTCTTTCTACACACATGGCGTCATCTCTAGCTCTTAGGAGACTTCTCTCTTCCTCCGTCCTTCCTGGTTCCCGTACCGTTCTTCGTCCACAAGTTGCCTCTCGCCTCCTCAACACAAACGCCGTCAGGAGCTACGACGACGGTGAAAATGGACACGGTGTTGATGTAGACCGACACTCTGTTTCTCGCCGCCGTGATGATTTCTTCTCAGGTTACTCAATTAGCCACCAAGATTGTTTCGGTCTTTCTCCCAAGATCTATATATGATCGGTGCTATGTTGACATTGGTTTTCGTTATTTTTCTGTGTAGACGTGTTCGATCCGTTTTCGCCGGCAAGGAGTGTTAGTCAGGTGCTGAATTTAATGGACCAGTTCATGGAGAATCCTCTGTTATCAGCGACGCGAGGCATGGGAGCTTCTGGAGCTCGGCGTGGTTGGGATATCAAAGAGAAAGACGACGCTCTCTACTTGAGGATCGACATGCCTGGGCTGAGCAGAGAGGATGTGAAGCTAGCTTTGGAGCAGGACACTCTGGTTATTAGAGGAGAAGGCAAAGATGAGGACGATGGTGGCGAGGACGGAGAGAGTGGTACTCGGAGATTCACAAGCCGGATTGGGCTGCCGGAGAAGATATACAGGACTGATGAGATCAAGGCGGAGATGAAGAACGGAGTTTTGAAAGTGGTGATTCCGAAGATGAAAGAGGAAGAGAGAAATGATGTTCGCCAGATCGAGGTCAACTAAAACGCCGTCGTTTTCCCCTCGTTTTGTGGTTGTTGTTTTGTTGATAGGACTTGAATTAAGAAGTGTGTGGGTCCTTGTTTTTTTGTTTTTTGTTTTTTGTTAAAGTGTGGGTCGAATGATTCATGGGTGCCTTAAGCTGAAGGAGTTCTCTTTATATTTCTTGAATTTGTGGTTGTCGGACTTCAATATTTAATCCAAATTTGTAGATTTTGACATAGATCTAAAACACGTAAAGAAAAAATAGAGAGACACTCAACTTTATCTTGTATGTAAATTTCAGATTTTCGAGAGAGAAAGAGAGAGACGCATGGAGAGCAACACAGGGCCGTGGTATGCGAAGTCGGGGACTAAGAGCACCTCCATTGGTGAGGTTCTAAAAATGGGTATCTAAAATTTTTAGAACCTCACCTCTTAGAACCCCAATATTTTGTGTGTTAATTTTTAGAATATGTATCTAAAAGTTCTAACTTTAGATACATTCTCTCTTCTTTTTAGAACCTCTCCAATATTTATCAATTATATATCATTATAATTTTTTAGAACTCTTCTATTTAGATCCCCTTGTTGGAGATGCTCTAAGACCACATACATCTAGGCAGGGCCGTGCCCAATAAGAAAATAAATAAATATTCTTCTACGGCATGTAAAAACATTTAGATCTATTTTGAGAATGATAATTGGCGTGATAAGTCTAATTCATAATTGTTTGGAACTTGATAGTTGGATGTAGTATAATTGTTTGGAACTTGATAGTTGGATGTCGTGTAGTGGTTGTGAACATATCATAACTGATTTTATGGATTCTAATTTAACATTTTTCAAAATCTTTCATTTTCTATATTTTTTTATATGTAATAACTCCTTTTTAATTTCTGTTTTATATTCACTTTCTACATAATTAGATTTTTTTTTCATTATATTCGATATATTGACGGTTTTCATATTATTTTATTTCTTTAGTATTTTATGGTCTATTTCTTCTCAATTTTAACCTTAACCAAAATATTTTATCGATTGAGAATATTACAAATATTATTTTATGTGTTTCAAAACAAATGAAAAATTAGTAATTATTATGTCGAAATAAATTTTCTATTTGTTTTTCAAAAGATTTTACACTAGAAACTGTCAAAAGTAATATTTTTTTATTTATTTAGGGCATCAAAAATGCTAGAAACGGCTCTGCATCTAGGTTGGAGTGGCACGGGGTGTCAAGTAGATAAAACCCTGTCACTTGTAGAATGTTAGGTAACAACTATGGCCGAGAGAAATGCATTTTAGCCGAGAGAGATTCTTGCCAAGAGAATTACGGTTTTAGTTGAGAAGAGAGATTTTTTGCAGAGAGAAGGAAGAAAGTTTTGAAGTATTTATTCGTGAGAATAAACCTAAAGACGTCACGTCAAAAATTTACTTATCAAGTAATAATAAAAAATTGCGATTTGTAAAAAAAAAAGAAAATATGTAAGAATATGATAGGCTAGATTTATTTCTATATGAACAAGAAAATGAAATTCTAATAGTCTTGTATATGGAATAAAGCAAAGCTTGATCTCAAGACCGAAACTGAATACAATTAGTTCAGGGTTTTGGTCTTGGTCACATGGCAACATGGGCCTAAATGTAGCATTTGTATCCATCCTCTTTCACTGTTTGTTTTTCTAGTTTATGCGTTAAAGGGAAAGTATTATATATTTTTGTAAAAAAAAAAAAGTAGAAGAAGAAACAAAATCCTACATACAAACCCTAAAATCACAAAAACATAAAAGCAACCAAATCGACGGCGACGGGAGAAGGAGAAGAACTGAGGAAGAGGAAGCGCAGATCTTTGTCTCCTACTTCTGTTTAATGGCACCGAAGCAGTCGGACAAGATCGAGAACCCTCCGATTGCCTCTTCCAGTGAAGAGGAAGAAGAAGAGTCTGGTTCATCTGGAGATGAGTCCGAGTCTTCAGATAACGAAGGCGACGTCCAGTCCAAACTCACTCAGACTACTGTTGCTTCTCTCTTTGCGAAGAAGCCTGAATCTGACTCTGAAGAAGGCGAATCTGAATCGGATTCCGATTCCGATTCCGAGCCTGCGACGAAGACTAAGCCTCTTAACACTGTCGTGACCAAACCAAGGCCAGAGACCTCTGGATCTGCTGCCGCGACTCTGCCTGAGAGCTCTACGGCCAAGCGTTCTCTGAAGCAAGCAGATGATGAGCCCAAGAAGAAGCTGAAGACATCGACGACTGAGCATGCGAAGAAGAAGCCGGCGACTGATGAAGAGGTTAAGAAGATTTCTGGAGAAGAAGCTAAGAAGATGTTTCAGAGGTTGTTCAGCGAGACTGATGAAATCGCCATGCTTCAGGGTTTCCTTGACTTCATCTCTACTAGAGGAGATCCTTACGAGAATATGGATGCCTTCTGCGATTATGTGAAAACATTGATCGATTTCAATGCTAGCAAAGCCCAGATAGTTACCAAACTCCAGAGGTGTAAGAAGAAGTTCGTCAATATAGTGAAGAATTCGCTTAAAAAAGGAAAGACCGAAGACAAGATCAAATGCTCCAAAGATCTTGACCAAAAAGCCTTTGAATTGTCGAGAAAGATTTGGGGAACTAATGGTGTTCTTCCTGCCAAACCAAGGAAGAAGTCGAAAGAGGTTAAGTTACTCCCCTCAGCATCGCCCACGCCCAAGAGAAAAGAAGAAATGGAGAAACCAAAGGCAAATGCTTTGAACACTCATCTCTCCTCTAGTGGAGAGATAGCATCCTTCTTCAAGGCAGAGAATGTGAGTGTTTTTGGTTTGGATGAATCGACCGTAAGTGCTACTTGGGATATGGTTCCGGATGGCCCAAAGAAGAGGGAAATGGAGGAAAAGCTGAAGAAGCTCAAGGACACGCAGGTGGAGCTATGTTTGCACAGAACTGCACTCGTGGACAGCACTGCAAAAATGATATTCAAAGACAATGCATCCTCTTCATGTTGAGCTATATCCGTGGTTTGTCATTTTTACTCTTTTAGTATGCATTTTGAAACTTTTTTTTATTGTGCATTTTAGCCTGTGGAACTAATCCTATCGTAAGTCTTAGTCAGTATTTTCTTTGCTCCCCTATGTTGGATGCTTTGTTTGGGTATAAGACCCTTTTGTGGAATGAATATTTATTCCTCCTGTTGTATGCTTTTGTTCTAATAGTTCATGTTCTGAGTCGGATATCACGAGAGTAAAACCAACGTAACATCTCAGATTTTTAGGTGAAATCAAAACCCATCGCAGTCTTGGAGAATAACTCTTATGACTCCAATTAAACTCTAAAAACACATTGTGTTATTTGGATGCCACTAATGTTAGCCTGTTTTCCTGTTGTTACGCAAGTAAAGTTATGTAAATGGATAGAAGAAAGTTTTTTGCTTTGCTTGTTTTGGAAAGCAGCAATTTTGACTGCAACTAACCTAGATTCCGCTCATTCAACACGAAGATTCAGCTCTATTAATTGCATTAAGAATTAGTACCATCTTTGCATGTATCAACAGGAACAAGAGGTTAACATTTTTAGCACCCTTTGCAAAATAGGGCACAATGTGGTAGTGTGTAGTATTAACTTGTAAACTTATGTGAGTAAGCTATTGGATGCAATTTTTGTCATATGCTTTCCTTCTCTCAGTCAAGCTAGTGCTTCCCGAGGACTGTACAGTTAAAGAGGCAAAACTCATCATCACATGGTTTTGCAGTTTGTATAACGATAAGGGATACCTAGAGCGACAAAACGTTTTGCAGAATCATGTCGATCTCTAACTTAGATGACAATATTATCTTCATAACTTTTGCAACAAGAATTCCACCTTCTCCCTCACAGGGGCTGTTGAAGTTTCTGATGTCTTGTTCAAATGTGAGGTAAGCATTCAGACACTTAACCCGCCCAAACAAAACCGAGCCAAAGTTGCAAAACAGCCTGAAGAAAATACAAAATCGGGAAGTGATCATAACTAAACGATTTAAGATAACTGAATTGACAGTGATGGAAACAGATAAAGATTTCAATGTGCGTGGGAAGATAGACTCAAGTTAAACTGTCAGCCAATATCTGGAGTGAACATATTGTAAGAACGAGATTATGAGCACACACAATTATACGAGGTACGGCAACGTGTCTCCATCTTCACTTTATTCACAAGAGATTCTTTAGACAATCTTACACCAAGACTTTGCCTAATGGAATTACTCGACACCCCTTAGTTCGACACCAATTTATCTCTATCTATCAACGAGACACACACGTTTCT
The DNA here is from genome assembly GCA_002933935.1 of Eutrema yunnanense. Lineage (NCBI taxonomy): Eukaryota > Viridiplantae > Streptophyta > Magnoliopsida > Brassicales > Brassicaceae > Eutrema > Eutrema yunnanense. The sequence goes on along the minus strand of PKML01005267.1, from coordinate 606,464 downwards.
AACTTAGATCCAAGGACCCTACTTCCTAATTTCCTCGATCTATAGCCACAGTTTACAAACCAAATTGTCTTACACACGAATTATGTGTATCACCGAGCAGACTTCTGCTCTCCAACAGAGACCGAAAACTCACTTTCTTCTCATTTCTTTTAATATTTCGACTAACCCTAATTTGACTGATAAATCTTGTATATATAGTGTCCAAGACGTTGAACATCTAATATTCACCCTAGATGCAAATAAGGAAAGATATGCACTCTAGTTTTCATCCTTATCAAATGATTTTTTTCTTGATGTTCTCAATAAATCTTCAATTCCACGTCAACACTTCATAAACGTGTCTTACATATTTACCTTGATTTCCACGTTGTAACACATCTCTCGTGCTAGTAGCAGCTCGATAGAAATCCTCCTGTATGGTTAACTCCTCATCTTCATAAGGACTACGTAACTTCATATTTACATTAATGAAAGGTTATGTTTCGTCGAGAAAAGCAAAAAAAAACAATTGAAATGCATGCCATTAAAGTGGAGACTCTGGTTTGCAACCGTTGAAGGGTAATAAGTAAATGCGTGAAAATATATAAAAAGGTAATAGTAATACAATACAAACAATCAGAAAAACAATCCTCCTGCTGTTACTGCTCAAATTGCTCTGACAAACTTGCACAAGATTATCTCCAAAAAAGAATATTGTTTTTTTACGGTTTATTTTTGCAAATAAGTCATTTAGTATAGTTATTATGATATGCTTAATATTTTTTTAGTGGAATTATGTGTTTGATATTTAATTCAACTATTTGGAGATATCTTCTGTCATTAATCTCATATGAGCTAGAGAATGAATTTGGACACTAAAAGGAAGTAACATTCCAAAGAATGTTATTACTATTTATTTATGTAGATAAATTAAACAATTCGTGAGTTGAATATTTCGGTGAACTATTTGATTTTCTTACGTGCGGGCACAAATGACAGACCGGACGACGACTTACTAATTAACATAAACTACTATTAGATAATTCCTCATTTGTGTTGAAGGTTATAACTGATATATATCGTCTTCTCTAGTTTTTATTTTTCGACTTGTTCGTTCCGGTTTAGTCGTATACTGGAGCTATTAGTTTACTTTGCGTACATATGGTGAAATTTAATCTAGAAAACTGGAGGCCAGTGAAGCATAAGGCTTGGTCAAAAATATAAAAATATACACAGCAAAGGGGCAAAATAAGTTATTAGCTAGTTTCGCCTTCTTTAAGTAGTGATTTTCCCTCTCACAGCTTCTCCAACCATTGAAGTGGCAGAGAACGGAGAGTGAGAGAGATACTTTTCTCCTCTCTTCAAATTTTCAAAGGTGAATCCATATTCTCTTTTTTAGGTTTCTGTATATAACATTTTGTGAGATATTGAGGTTTTCTTGCTCTACAAGTAGTAGATAAATATGATGAAGAGACTATGTAACTCATATCTTGAACTGGTTTCAGGTTTTTGCGCTGTGAGGAGGAGTCGCTTAAGAGATGGCCTCGTGGACTTCATCCCAGTTCCTGTACGAAGAAACCAAGCCATGTGGTATTCAGTTCTTGGAACGGTTCAAGCGTTCAGGAAGACTCTCCTTCAAGCAATACCAAGCTCTTGTCTTCATCTTGACCTTTGTTGCCTATATAGCCTTCCACGCTGCTCGGAAGCCCAATAGCATTGTCAAAGGAACGCTCTCCGCATCAACAGTCAAAGGCGGTTGGGCTCCCTTTGATGGACCTGATGGACCAGCCTTGCTCGGACAGATTGACTTGGCTTTCCTCTCTGTCTACGCGGTTGGGATGTTTGTGGCGGGTCATTTGGGCGATCGTTTGGATCTCAGGACGTTTCTGACTATCGGTATGATCGGGACCGGCCTTTTCACAGCTCTCTTTGGAGTTGCGTTCTGGGCGGATTTCCACAGCTTCTACTATTTCTTGGCGGTTCAGGTTTTGGCTGGGTTGTTTCAGTCGATAGGTTGGCCTTGTGTTGTGGCCGCGCTTGGGAATTGGTTCGACAAGAAGAGAAGAGGAATGATTATGGGTGTTTGGAGTGCTCACACTTCGATCGGTAACATCACAGGGTCTCTGCTCGCATCCGGGCTGCTTAGATTTGGGTGGGGATGGTCATTTCTTGGCCCTGCTTTGCTCATAACTTTTCTCGGGATCGTTGTTTACTTTTTCTTGCCGGTGAACCCTCCGACCGTTGGTGCTGAAAGAGATGGAACCGAAGTTGACTCAACGATGAGGCTAGGTGACACCATTACAGAGAGCTTCTTGAGCTCTAGAATGAGTACTGGATTCGACAGAAAAGCAGTCGGGTTCTTGGCCGCTTGGAAAATCCCCGGTGTTGCTCCTTTCGCCTTGTGCCTCTTCTTCACCAAATTGGTCTCATACACTTTCCTCTACTGGCTTCCTTTCTACGTCAGCCACAACAGTATGTTTCTCATCATAAACACATTTCGTTTTGGGTTTAAATATTCAGTTTGGTCTAGAGTTGTAGCCTTCATATATGCAATTACTTGATGCAGTGATTGGAGGAGAGTACCTCTCTGAGGAGACATCAGGAAACTTGTCGACAGTCTTCGATGTCGGAGGCGTGGTTGGAGGAATCTTAGCCGGATATATCTCTGACCAACTCGACGGTAGAGCCATCACAGCTGCAGGGTTCATCTACCTAGCGATCCCAGCTCTTTTCCTCTACAGAGTCTACGGAGAAATCTCAATGACCATCAATGTCATCCTCATGTTCACATCTGGAGTATTCGTCATTGGACCTTTTGCGCTCATCACAACAGCTGTTTCAGCTGATCTCGGAACCCACAAATCGCTCAAAGGCAATGCCAGGGCTTTGGCTACAGTCACAGCTATTATAGACGGCACAGGATCTGTCGGTGCTGCGATTGGACCGGTCCTTACCGGTTACATCTCCGCGATTAGCTGGGACGCGGTGTTTTACATGCTGATGACTGCAGCTTTCATCTCTGGTTTGTTGCTCACTACGCTTATCATTGCAGAAGTGAAGGCTATGCTGTATGGATCATCTGAGGAAGATGAAGCGTCATCACCACCAGCACACAGAGCTCCCATTGATGTCCTCCTATGAGTTTTGCATTTTGTCCTTTTCATTCATGATTTCTCTGTTTCTTTGACAATTTCACAAGAGAGACCACTTTTTTTTTATTTCTTTAAGATGATCAATGTCTTCATTTCTAAGGTTTGAATGAGAATAAAATTACATTCGCTCTTCTGCTTTACGTCCTGGACCCAACCATGGATTCAGATCAAAGTCTTCAAAACAAATAAAATGGCTATGCGATTAAAGCGATCACATCGGCTGAAAATTGCATCAATCTGAGAAAAGTTTTGTCCTTTGCTTCTATTTGATTGTCGAATTTCTCTGAATTTACAATCCCACAACAAACCCTCAAAAAGTACCAAAATTATAAGGAGAAAAACAAAAAGAGAACGATTTCGCAGGAGGAGCTAAAAAAGAGTGTCAAACGTCGTCTCTACTTTTGGGCTTGCGATATTTCTCCTCAAGTTGCTTCGCCATTGAGACGACGCAGTGCCCAAGCTTCTTGATGTTGGGAACGTTGTAGTTCTGGGCGATGTAGATCCCGCACACTGTTCCCGTCAGGAAAGAGAAGCTGCTCCGTATTATTCCCATCTTCTTCTTCTCCGCTAGACTGAGGGGTTTCCCGGAGATCGGCGAAACTAGGGCTTTTGAACTGGCGAGATTGATCGGAGATTCGCGGAAAATAAAAGCGAAATTCGCGAATATCTTGCGAATTCTAGAACATTCATAAGTCGAAGAATCCTTTTGTGGGCCTGTAGGGTTCATGGCCCAAACATAGCTTTAACTTACATGGGCTCGCGCTGGTTTTATATGAATTTAGTTTTTTTTTGTTTTCTATCCTAAAATGAAAAAATTGTGAGACTTTTAGTTTTATGTGTTCAATCCGGACAGACCGATCCGATATAAAACCATACTTTAATATGGTGGTAATGGACACACTTTTTCTATTAAAAAACCAAATCCGAATGAAACCAAACCAAAAAAAAAATGATCTAAAACCAAAGCTTTCTTGAAACTTATGATATATTTGACTAATACCCAAATATAAACCATACCATACTTTCTATTATGATTTATTTTGGATACTATTGTTCATAGATTAAAAATTAGAGAAATAAAAAAATGCGAACCAAAATGGAATCGTAATTCGGATTGAATACCCCCAATTTGTATTTTTCAATTGTAATTTGTAAACTGAAGAAACCTTAATGATCTAAAAAGATGTTTTTAATTGTTGGTGAGTCAAAATCAAGTTATAATTATTATATTATTTTAAAATAATATATTTCTTAACAAGCATTAAAACATAGTTAATTTATTAATGCTCAAAAAACAATATAAGTAGAGAATATAGATGAGTTAAATAGGGTTAAATGATTAAATAATGTTATATATATATATATATGCATTAAACATAGTTATTTTCCGTAAACATATAACATATGTTGGAAAAAAAAACACACATTTGTTGACCGTATCACTTGTTTGCATTTCCTTGTTATATTTTTTAATAATACTTTTCTTCCAGGAGGAAGATATCGATTTCTGCTCTTCTACTTTTTCCTTGTCTCGATCGAGAGGCCGCTTCTACAGAGATTTTCCAACCGACAGCTTCGCGGATTCAGGTTTCTCTTGCGATTCGATCGATTCTCTGATATCTTGCTTGCTTTTCTGCATTGAATCTTCCCAGCTCCTTTCTGTCTTCTTTTTTTTTATGTTTTCAATCTGGGATCATCTCTTTTTTTGGGTGCGATGACTTCTCCAGAGCCGATTTTTTGGCTTCCGTACGCATCCAATTTGACCTGTGGAATTGTGAGGGATATATACTCAATCTCAAATAATCCAATTTTTGTTTTTCGCTGCTGTGGAGCTCAATTATCTGTTGATTCTGCCCAAAATTATGTCTTTCTGATGCAAATGGTCAATTTTGTCTGACTAAAAAACCTAAATCGTCAATTTTTTTTCGCAAAAATCGTAGCTTTTACTTGAATTTTCACATGTGATCGGATACCAAGTTGATTTTTGATTACGGTGTTCATTGTTTGGTCACTTGGCTTGTGTTTTTTTTTTTTGTCTCATCCAAGTCTTAGATACTGATGAGAGATCATGTTGCTGCAGATGGCATCATGCTAATATATGACTAAATGAGACTCTGGGGATTCAGTTTAAGTGAGAAGGCTGTTATAGTTCCTAATGGGGATAAGGTACTTGCCGGTCTCGGTAGCATCGACAGCTCTGAGCTTTGTTGGCCTGCAAGTCTGGACAGAGTTGTCTCTTGATAGACTTAGAGCAGATGGGCTGATAGCCAAGAACATTTCTTTAGGAGACTCCGAGCATGCGCTTGAGCTGCTTCTGGGTTCTTACTTTACAATCGCTCTGCTCACAAATTTTGTGCTCAATGTGTATATTCTTCTGGTACTTTCTCTCAAGGTAAGAGTAACATTTTTACCACTGTGATTCAATATAAGCAATGCTTTTTCTATTTTTTAGCTTTCGTAAGCTTTATGTCACTGTAGGCTCCCTCTAAATTCATGAAATTTGTCTTTCAAACTTTCTTAGATTAAAGAGATTTATACTTTTATGAAATTTCCTCTTAGTTTTTAGTCTCAGCATTTTTTTGGTCTCCTAATCTACATTAGTCACTGCTACATAGGTGTCTCATTATTTGTTACTCTTATTCTTAATGGTTTTACTTGCTGCTTTGCGAACTATTCTAACGCTCTCAAAGTATCGACCGACCCATCACCACTGATTCTTTTCTGTTGGGAAGAGTTCAATTTACAGTTATTAGTTTGCTTACAAATGAAAATATTATAATTAGTTTACACGTGGGAATAAACTGCATAGGAAGCAAGTGTTCTTAATCCGTAAGAGTCAAACTCTGCTAATTGAATGTCTTGCATGCAAGAAACTCAAGAAGACTTACTGATTGTTTAATTGTTTAATTACCATAATAATGTGCACAGGCTTACTGATTGTTTAATTATCGTGTGACCATTTTCTGTGGCTCTAATTTAAGCGTCTTTTGCAGACTCTATTTTTTGGAGATTTATATGGCGTTGAAACTAAAAAGTTGGTGGAGCGACTTGCCAATTATATCATTTACAAGGTAGCTGTTCTTACTTTGATTGAAAACTAGACTGCGACATACAATAACCTACATTCTGTGTTTTGTATGAGATTCTTGGTAGTTTTCATTACTTAATATCCTAACAGCTGCAGGAAAAATAAATTAAATATACTTATAATGGCAGAGTAACGAAAAGGAACACTATTGGTTTTGAGGCTTATGAGAGGTCTTTACTTAGACAGATGATTCTGCCACTTTTTGCTCTCATCTACTCGTGCACTTTGCAGCTTTGTTTAGTGCTTCCGTAATTTGAATTATTTGCATATACCTGTATGTATTCTGGATCTTAATAGATTAAATCCACTTTTAATCTAGGGCACATTTCTGCCGCTGGTGATTCCCCCAACAATATTTCAGGGTGTACTATGGACAGTTTGGCTGACTGTTCTATGCACTTTAAAGGTATGGTAGGCTGTTTGTAGGAAATATTGGCGTTCTCGATTTACGATAAACAAAACTTGGAATATCTTTTCTAGACACCCTCCTAATATGAATCTTGTAATATCATGTAGATGTTTCAAGCTTTGGCTAGAGACCGGCTAGAACGATTGAATGCATCACCTTCTTCTACACCTTGGACATACTTTCGTGTGTATTCAGTGCTGTTCTTGGTTCTCTCTGTTGATATGTTCTGGTATAGTGTCAAATATTCAATTGCTGCATTTTCTATCTGTTTACGAACTTAAACTAGAAAAAGTCATGTTTCCATTCTAGTTCTCTCTGGACTCCATATATACTTCTTAAATATGAGTAATGTGTATTATCAAGGAGGTAAAACAAATCAACCTACATGGTCAACGCTCTTGAGTAATGATATCATTCATGTCTGGATGATATATTGAGTAAAAGGATTTACTTTTTTCCTCCTATCTTCCAGGATAAAGCTTTCCCTTATGACATACAATACAATTGGTTCCTCTGTGTATCTGTTGTTACTTTTTGAGCCATGCAGTATAGCTTTTGAGACCTTGCAGGTACTTAAGTAATAGCAGTTGTCTTCTTCCTCATACTTGTTGTCTTTCTTTTGTAGCCATGTCAAAAAAATATAGAGCTGATCGGTTTATCTTGCAGGCGCTGTTAATTCATGGGTTTCAGCTGCTTGATATGTGGATCAACCACTTAGCAGTCAAGAACTCAGACTGCCAAAGATCCAAGTTTCTTGATTCCATGACAGCAGGTCTTTTCTTTTCTGCTGTTATGCCATGTTTTATCTGTGAGAAGTTAGAAAGGGAATGCATTTCCATTAATATTTTTGGTCTATTCGAACTCCACATCTCAAGGTAAACTCGTACCCTTTGGATAGGCTCACTGTTGGAATGGAAGGGCCTCCTCAACCGTAACCTTGGTTTCTTCCTGGACATGGCTACTTTGGTAATGGCACTGGGTCACTATTTGCACATCTGGTGGCTGCATGGCATTGCCTTTCATCTGGTGGATGCAGTTTTGTTTCTCAACATACGTGTAAGTTTGTTAATTGACTTTCTTTAAGATGGTGTCACACAGCATTCAATCGTTGTATCTTATACCTGGTTTCCGTTTGGTTTGGCAGGCATTGCTCAGTGCAATTTTGAAACGAATAAAAGGATACATTAAACTGAGAATAGCTCTGGGCGCCCTCCATGCAGCCCTTCCTGATGCAACTTCTGAAGAGTTACGGTCATATGATGATGAATGTGCTATATGCCGGGTATGCTTCTGCTAGAGAGTTATTTTCATATACCTTATCAATACCTCAAACTCTTGGATACATTATGAATGGCAGGAACCTATGGCTAAGGCTAAAAGGCTTCACTGCAACCACCTTTTCCATCTTGGATGCCTTCGATCCTGGTGCGCTTAGCTCGATACCGACAACCTTTAGTATTTAGGACTAAAACTGCTGATCCTGATGATGCTTTGATTCTGGCAGGTTGGATCAAGGTCTAAATGAGGTTTATTCGTGTCCTACATGTCGTAAGCCTCTTTTTGTTGGTAGAACTGAAAGTGAGGTGAACCCTCGCACAGTGGAAGTCTCAAGTGATGAGCAGTTAGCCCGTCAGCTTGAAAGGCAAAACAACCCTGGCCATCCACTAGCCACTGGTTTATTTCCTGCCGAGATGCCAAATTCCGATGAAAGTGATCCTTCGAGGTTCAGTTCATTCTTCTTTCAGATTTACTTATTAACTACATCATAGTAACAATTTGCTTATATCTTAATGATCCTCTTCCTGTGTCTCCTTAATTTTGGTGCTGATATACTAAATCCGCGTTGTTGCCTTAATTTAAAACAATATTCAAAGTATTTTGGATAGCAAGTAATATTTGGTTTGTGGCGACCACTATTTGTGCACTTTTTCTTGGATTTGTTTAAAAGAGATGCATCTCAAACTGGATTGTACAAGTTCTCACCCCTTTCCTTCACAAAATAGGAATTTAGGATTGGATCCAAGCTGGCTGCAGACATGGTCAGGTCAGGGTGTTGATGTCGCTGGTCCTTCTACCGCTTCTAGGTCCGTTGGACTGGGGCGAGTTCAGATGATGATGAGGCATCTTGCATCTGTTGGGGAAAGTTATGCTCAAACTGCACTTGACGATGCTGCTTGGAGTCTATGGCCAATGAACCCTTCACAAGCATCCACTTCTTCTACAACCATACCTCCTGGCGCTGGTGGAAGGACAGGTGCTCTGCATCTAAGAACTGTATCAAGTGCGACAAATGAAAGCTTGGCAAATATACTAGCTATGGCCGAGACAGTGAGGGAAGTCATGCCACATGTGCCAGATGAAATTATTTTCCAGGTAAATTTGATGTGCATATTGGATACTCTGTAACCTTTGACGGGAAGTGCATACGTGGTTTAGTTGGTGGGTCATTTAGATAGCTTTGCATTGAGTGGAAGGAACGAAATTTCATAGATTCATACCTGAAACCGAATTTCGTCACTTTATTTGTGTGGTCAATTTGCCTTATTCCATTGTCCGTTACTTGTTCTCTTGTTTGCACATGACTGGTCCTTAAGTGATGAATGTTTTAATGGGATACCAAGTCGTTCAGTTCTAAGATTCTCGTGACTTGATACTAGAACATGTTGCGTTTCAATTTCTTGCAGGACCTGCAGAGAACAAACTCTGTTGCAGTTACAGTGAACAATCTTCTCCAGATGTGATGATAGTTTGTGTAAAAATACAGCACTTGCTGCACTTCCATTTCAACCTTAGGTATAGATTAATGATTCGGGACATATCCCTTGTCCTTAAGTTTACACACCACCCAACATTCCAAGATTCACCCGCTGTAAATAGAAGGCGTTGTGCATCACTCTTTGCTATAGAGAAGAAGAGGCTCTAGTGTATAGCTTCTGTTCATTTCTCTCTTGCGAAAAATAAAGTTCGGATATTTACACAAGGTGCTGATACCCTGGTGGTCTGGAGATATCTTGTTGCAGTCTGACCTCGGCTCCAATCTCGAGGGAGAGTGACCACTCTATGCTGCTACTTCTCCAGTATAAGAATGTGTACTTTTTACAATAAAAAGAAGTAAATTAAAGAATATACTGTTATCGATGCAATAGCCTGTATGTAATATATCATCGAATGTGTAAACTCAATTTTCTCTCAAAAACCTTAAAAATATCCTCCTATTTCCTCTATACTGCTTTGATAATTTAAATCTGCACGTTTTGAGGTTTCTTGGTTTTTGGTTCCTGTTGTTTTTGCTAGCTGTACTAACATATGTTCCTTTAGTTGCGTGTTTAGAAAACGCAGGCTTTGAGCAATCCAAGGTGACTTAATAGGAATTTAAAAAGATCAGATGTGTGGGGGCTTGTCTCAAGCTCAAAGATGGGCTCTCTAGAGCCGTTAAAGTAGAAGACAACATCATTGTTGAGGCAGACTGAACTATGAAGGTAAGTAAATAGATGCCTTCAAAATGTTAAGGTGTCATCGATCATAATAAGAACTTAGCAGCGTTTCTCATAGAATACTTAGTGTTTTGGGTAAGTTTGGAAGTTGGTCGATGAAAACATGAGTGTCTCACCGAGGCCTTAGTGTCCTATGCATTTTTGTTGTTTTTTTTTCCTCTTGGACTCGTCTTGCTTTCCTTTACTTGGGTTTTGCGTTGTTACATCTGAAAGCTTTTATGTGAGTTTTGTATGTTTCATTTGCGTCTGCTATATTGTCTTCTGGATCATGAAGATGAATTCCATTCCCCTTGTGTTACACTTTTCTTGCTAATCAATTCTTGTTTATATTTCATAAAAAGTTCTTCCCATTTGACGAAAACACTTGTTTATAGTTTGTTTATCGTCTTAGGAAATGTCTACCGCGTAAAAGTCCTTACCTTTGAAAATCGTTATCTCACAGGCCCTGGCTTGTGACCCATGAGCTCAGTTCATGCGTGTCTTCGGTTGTATGCTCTTACATCTTTGTGATTCTCGCCAGCCACGTCTTGTTACTTTTTAATGTCTTCATGTTCTTCCATTCCATTTGCATATTGGATTTGCCTCTACCATGAAAGGGAACAGGAGTCTATGTGTTGTTCTGTCTCTGGTTGGAATTTGGATCGCAGAAGAACCGAGCAAATGTCATGGTGCTTTCCTAACCCTGGTTTTGAGAAATGACCTTTGTATTAAATGGAGACTTGCAGTGGAAAGTAGCTTAATACTCCCTCCGTTTCTTTTTATAAGTAGTTTTGGCTAAAAGCACAAAACTTAAGAAACTCATCTTTTACCAAAAAATATCATTTAATATATAAATTAAAAATAATTCAGCTAATCATAAAAAAAACTGCAGAATATTATTGGCCACACAATATTCGATAAAGGTAAAAGTTACATAGAAATATGAAAACAACTTATATTGTGAAACAAAACAAAATCTCTAAAACTACTTAAAAAAAAAAACGGATGGAGTAGAAAGTTAAGTCAAGATAGTAAATCTATTATATAATATGAGAGTTTTCTCTCAATCTAGAGTGTCCACATCAGCAACAAAAAAAAAAAAATTAAAACTAAAGTTAATGACTCAATTAATTCACTTTGTAATAATTATTATTTTCATTAAAAAAAAAAGAGAAGGACACTTACACTAAAGTTGATGACTCAATTAATTAACACACTTTTTATAATTATCATTTTTCATCAAAAATATATTTACAAAAAAACCAGAAAAATACAACACAATAAAAAAAATTGAATAGAGATTGGATGAATATAAAATTATATATTAACATATAGTTAATGGAGCAGTTATTACTTTTTAAGAAATATGGAAAACAATTATCACGTTAAATATATTAAATGGATCAAAAAGCTTTTTCTAATAGTTAAAAAATGATTTAGGATAATAAAAAATTACAAGTTAATTGTAATAGTAAATACAAAATTTAAACTGTTTTTACTCAAAATAAGAATAATTATTTTTCAAGAAAAATTTAGACTTTTTAATGAGTTTTTAAGTTACATTTTTTTGCAACAAGTTACACATTTTAAGAAAATCAAAAATTATGTGTAGCTAAAATCATAATATAATATAGATGAAAAAATATATCATGAGAGAATTTTTGTTTTAAAAAAAAAAAATACTAAGGTTAGAATGCAAGGTGTGTCAATAATATATGATGTATGGTAGATAGAAACGGGTTCAAAGATAAGAATCGATATTTAATAAGCAGATTTGACGTGCATCACAATAGGTGGGAACATCCCCGCCACGACAAATGTGTATCACCAGCAAGATTTTTTGACGCTCAAATCAGCAAAAAAGTTCATGCAACTGATAAGAGAAATCATAGTGTATGAAGATGAAAAGGAGAAAATAGTTCTACAATGAGTTGAAAATCAAATCACTTTCCAATATTTTATATGTGAGTGAAGAGAAAGTGAAAAGAAATAACTGCCGGAAAGGGAACGAGTGCAAGATAACAAAAGAATTGGCATTAAAAAGTGTGAAAAATTGACTAAAGTTCAGAAATATCAAATATGTATGCACAAAACTAAAATAAAAAAAAATCTTTTTTAATCTTTTTTAGCAAGTAAAATTAATGAGTTTTTTATATAAAAATATTAAATTGTTTGACCATGCAACGTAATTAGTGATATTAGATAGGAACGTTTATGACTTGGTCAACAATTTCTATATATATATGGCACGATGCACTTGCTTCGGTGGGTAAAACATGCTTACCAAACATATTGTAACGTCATGAGTGTTATGTTTACACATTTGCATTTACTGATATTTAAACTTGGTCTATTTACATTAATTTCGGGGTGGTGGTAAGTTCCCATTGGTATTTAATCATATGTATGATTAGGTTAATATATAGTGAACATTAAAGCTTCTAAGAAAATATCTTCACGGGACCTGAATCTGGAAGAAAATTTCTCTAGGATAAAAGGTCATAAGATGGTCGTCGATGCCGTTTCTTCCTCTTAGGAAGTTTTCACCTGAATGATTTATTTTTTTTTCAATGAAAAAATTATATTTGGCAATATCTATGTTTTATATCATTTGGTAAAATAAGTTTGTTGTTTCTACAACTGTTAACATAAATGATTTTAAAACTTCAAATGATTATATTTATATTCAACGATTCGTAGTGATAGCTGTTTAAAAATGTTATCTCGCGCAACGCGCGAGGTATAGTATTACTCTATTATATAATGGGAGAATTTAATTTCAATTTTAGCTATCCACGTCATCACTACAATATTCTCTATAATAAAGGTAATAAAATGCACAATATCATTAAATCATATTAACAAAATATATAGTCTAATTCCACGATTTAGCTAAAGTGTAACGAACACTTTATATAGCATAAAGTCAGCAAACTAATTATATATGTCACCAACAATTGCTAAAGTATATATATATATATATATATATATATAT
>PKML01005267.1:521255-572515 GCA_002933935.1 Eutrema yunnanense | reverse complement strand
ATATATATATATGGTGGATATCTTCTAAGCGAAAACACACAAGAAAGGGAAATCTTTAAATACTGGATTGTGAATTTCGATTGATATTAAATTTCTCCAAATAATATTGTCTCGATTCTTGAGTATATATATCTATGGATCAACATGTTAAAGGATTCGTATTTCATATGCCATGATGAACGGTTCCAGTTGGGCCATTTTGCCGTTGACAATTGTGACTTTTTTTCTCTATGAGGATCTGTATCTTAATGTTTTTTCTTTCTTTTACAACATACACCTCGATTATAACATAACGATTACAAACCAATAAGACTACAAGCTCTGATTACTGTCTTTATGATTTTCTTTTCATCTAAAACATACAAAATGAGTCTATATGATACATACAAAGTTTTTTTTTTTTAATTATGTAAATTCCCTAAAAATTTATGAATATTTTCCAAGTTTCCGATGACTATCAGATATAATCTTTCAAATGATATATATCATTTCCAATATTTTAACGAAGACAACGACATTTCAGATATCAATAATCGTTTCCAAGCTGGTTTCCAAAAAAAAAAGAAAAAAAAACTTTGTTGGGCCTATCGGAGATTCAGCTGAAATCAGCTCTACTGCCAAATGAACATGAAAGATGACTTGAGTGGTTTAAAAGAGGGGATCGCAAATACTCTACATGGAAAACAAATCTATATAATAAATTCATCATATGAAATCAAAATGAACAGCTTCAAACTATGTAGACCGTAGATGATACAACATGGCAAAAGCATTTGATATGACTCAAAACCAAACGAAAGCACATGTCTTCAAAACGCAATGTTTTCAATGCTTGGAAGCAAAGGCATTGATCAGAGCCAAGGCATTGCTCGTATCTTGTGCCACACGCACAATGTGTGCTCTGATTAAGCTTTTCAGCTCTCCATCCATGGCTTTCCCTCCAAACCCATCAAGACAAGTGTTCTCATCTGTCAGAGCCGCACTTGTCCATGTCCTGACATTGCTCAAACAGAACCAGAAGTCTTCTCCGCTTTCACCTTCCTCCAGATGCTCCAGTTCCTTCAGCGACTTGCTCAACCTGTCAACAGTATCTCCCATCTCTTCTACACAGTCCAATACAGCCTCGTGCTGCCTCTTTGTGATTCCTTTATAGTCAGTCATCTCCGAGACATAGGTTTTGGCTGACTTTGCTCGGGCCATGCTTACGGCAAGCGCTGTCTCGGCGAGCTGACGAGGCCGCTTCTTGATCTCGCTTGCATATGAAGACAGAGATTGAAAGCATTGGTCCGGGTACGTTGTTGTCTCACAAGAGGCTTTAACGAACTCTGTATCACCACTTGATTCCTCTTCAAGGTTCCTGGCCATGGCTATCGCTGCGGTGGAAACACACAGAACAAAGAGAATCAGAGAAATATCTAAACTTTTTGCCATTTTGGGTTCCAAAACACAAATGGGTTTTTGAATATAACAAATAAAAGTGGAGGGAGCAGCTAAAGGGGTTCAGGGATCTATAGAGAGAGGCTTAAAGAATGTGTGAATGCATGTACATTGATCCTTAAAAGACAAAGCACTATTTCTTTTTTTAGAGAGAAAAATACAGGAGTTAGTTGAAACGTTAATAAATGTGAAGCAATGAGGATATCAATACAATAAAAGAGGATAAGCTGGAACTGTTTATCTTCCTCTAGAGTGTTTTTTATTGCTTCACATTATCTTATGATTCTTTTAGACAACATATTTGGATCCTAGCTTTCTAAAAATGCAAGTGGTGGGTCCTGATCCACGTGACCAATGACTATACCCATGTTACTAAACCATATGAAACACTGGTCACGAGAAATATTGCTTTTCAATTGAATAATGCAGCGGAAAAAAAGTGTAATCTAGTGATGACGCTGGTTGTTAAGTCAAATCTTGCAAAAAGACATCCCACGAGAATCTAGACATCCGAAATCACTTCTAACAGCTAACCAATCAGACGCGTTCACACATGTCGTGTGATTCTTTTCTCTATGAACAAACAAGTCTAATGTGTGTGTAAAGACTACTACTCCGCATAATATGACATGGGCTGATTTAAGTAAGATAGACTCGTATGTACCTTCGAATAGAACCCCAGTTTTTATGTCTCTAATCCTCGATCTACCATCATCTGCCTTACTCTCTCAACATCCTCTGCCCTCTTTGCCTTGCTATAAATTCTCATCAACAGCTCGAAATTGTGTTCGTTATCAGGTTCTAACTCGAAAAGACGTTGAGCAGCAACCTCTCCTATATCTGTATTTCCATGGAGGTAACAAGCGTATAACAAAGCTCCCCAAACAGTTGGACCAGCCTCAAACCCCATCTCTTGAACAATCATTGAGTAGGCCTCTTCCATCATCCCTGCTCTTCCGTAGAGATTCACCATACACGCATAGTGTTCCATTCTCGGGTTTATCCCATATTCCTTCGACATCAAAGAGAATAGCCTCTCTCCATCTTCGACCATTCCTGTATTAGCACAGAGAGAGAGAACCGAGACAAACGTGATAACATCAGGTCTAGCATTAGCACGCTGCATTTGCTCAAAATACTTCAAACCATTAGAATCTTTCGAATGAGCAGAGATAATAGCATTCCAAGATACGATATCTCTCTCGAGCATCTGATCGAATATGAAGCAGGCTTGACCCAGCAGTCCCCTTTTGGAATATAGAACAATCAAAGCATTCGCAACGGATAACTCGCATTCCATTCCTCGCCTAATTCCCCATCCATGTAACTGACGTCCATGTTTTAAAGACAAAACACGAGCTAGAACACTGGATATAGCAACCTTATCAGGCTCAATCCCATCTTGAACCATTAGACGAAAAATGTGCATAGCCTCGTGTAACAAGCCATGATGAAGGTAACTAGTGAGCATGGAGTTCCATGAAACGTAGTCTTTGTTAGTAATCAAGTCGAAAACATTCCTTCCTTTAACAATGTCGCCGCATTTTGCATACATATCAACAAGAGCATTGAGCACATAGACATCGTATCCATAACCTTCCTTAACCAAATCACGGTGAATTGCTTCTCCGATCTGAATAGACCCAATTCCTCCACAAGCCTTAAGGACGCGTGGGAAAGTGAACCGGTCTGGTTTTACGCCTTCTTCAGCCATCTGAAAGTAGAGAGCCATGGCGTCTTCGTACTGGCCCGATCCCGCGTAGCCCGAGATAAGAGAGTTCCAAGCAAAAGCCGATGATTTTCTCTTAGACATTCGATCGAACACCTCGTGCGCAACCTCCGCGTAGCCGCAAGACGCGTAGAGCCTAACAAGTTTCGACGAAACCCCCAGGTTATTGCGCAAGAGGTGCACAGGTATAAGACGGTGAACTCTAACGCCATGGTCAATGGCTCTTAAGCTGTAACATGTCTCGAGAAGAGAAGCGAAGATCTCTGGTTCGCTGATGGTGATGCCTTTTCGAGCTGAGGTTTCGAGGTCTGTAATGACGGAGTCTAAGGCTTCGAGTTGGGTCCGGTGAATCGACTGTTTTCCGATCAAGATGGGATTGGGAGATGGTTTGGTGAAGGAAAGGGAAGTGAATCCATTGTTGTCTTTTAATTGATTTTGCTTCAACTGTTGGTAATGTCTGGGTTTCTTTTTCATCGAAGAAGACGATACAGATGGATAACAGAAGCTTGGTTTGTGTACGATTATCACCATCTTCTCTTTTCTCTATTTTTTTGTTTTGTCCTCGATTATGAGAAATATTAATAGTCAATAGATATTAAAAGTTACAATTTTGTTTTTTGTTTTTTTAGCTTATGATACTACAAACAAAACGATGCAATACATTGCATAGTGATTAGTGTATCAAAATTTAAGAGTAATGAACAAATTTCAGACTGGTTGTCTTTGGTCAATTTTCTACCAAACTCGAACCGAGAGTGGACTTTGGATTTACATGCCGACTCTGCTTCAATTGCTGCTGCACACAAAAACTACAGGTGTTAAGACACAAAATCTTGTTGTACTCAGAACATCGATTGAGCTGTCCGAAGAATGGATTGTGCATGTACTGTCATGGCACAGAAATTCTTAAGGGTATACAATGCCTAATGTCTGGATGATGCAAACGAGAGAGTATACCTCAAACGGAGTGAAAATAGGTAGAACTTGTTGGAATATGTCATCTACTGTTCCTACTGCATTAATCTGCACCAAAGATGAATCATCAACTAACGCATTTTGAAATCAAACACTATCAAGAGCTTCTCCAACCTTCCATCTACGAAGATGAAGTCATAAATGTTTGCAAAGAAACTCACGGTGTAGAGTTTTCCTTTATTTTTGTAGTACTCAATAACAGGACGATTTAAGGCCTCAAAGATTTTCAGACGCTTCTTCATCGTAGTTATGTTATCATCAACTCGACCCTACAGCAGCAAGGATTTTCGGTTTCATGGCACTCTTAACTGAAAAACTTGACAGTGGAAATACTTTTAGATAAGCACCTGATTACGATTCAAGACGCGTTTCTTCATCTCTTCTTCGGGGCAATCGAAGAACAGCACTACATCCGGGTCGGCTCCTATCTGCAATAATTTCAAGGAGCTATTTCATGTTCAAAGCTTTGTTTCGAGAATATTTCCATGTAGAAGAAGGGAAGAACAAACTGAGATGTTATTAGGCTACTCACTATGCGCTCAAATGCAACACGATTCTCCTCAGTTCGTGGAAACCCATCAATGAGAAACTTGCAACTGTCACTCGACTCCAGCTCTTTCTGTATTAGCTTTACAGTAACTTCTGAGGGAACAATTTTCCCATCTTTAATCAAGTTCAGAATCATAGCCCTGAAATTGAGATTCATCATCATGAGATAACGACCACAAACTTTTGAGGCTTTCTTAGCAGATACACTGGAAACTTCATTGTCCTACCCATTTTTAGTGTTCAACGCGATTTCTCTCCTGAGCAAATCTCCAGCACTTAGATGTGTCAATCCAAAGGTCTCAACAATCTTTTCACATTGTGTACCTTTTCCACTTCCAGGACCTCCTGAGATTTGAAATCCATTCAACATGATAAGAGTTTGATTCAAATGTCCATTATCTATCATTTGCAAATTTTCACACAGGAAACTCAAATGATAGATCTAACTCCTACGTTCTAACATATTAAACACCAGAATGAAAAACTCACCTAGTACGAATGTAATGAATGGAGCTTTCTCTTTCGGCGGTAAAACCCGTTCTTCCTGCCACATACACAGTATAAGCAAAATTGGGATATACACAACCAACGAGCAGATTAAATCCAGCATTTACCGGGTTAATTATCTCCGTTGCGAAAGATTCCCGAACTTTGAGCCCAAAAGCTGCCTTGGATTTTGAGAAAACAAGCAATGAACTTAGTTAAATCTACAAAATCAAAGATGCGAGCGAGAGAAGAGGCAACGATTTCATAACGCCCGAGAGGGAAAAAAAAAAGGCGATTGGGATTGAAAATCGAAGCGGAAAACGTCGCACCTGGTTAAGCGAAAGGGATCGGGATGATGAAGAAATCATCGGAGAAAGTGAAGCGACGCGTCTCAACATCTTGCTATCTTCTTCTTCTTCTTCACTTGTCTGCAATTTCCTTTATTTCGGGTTTCGATTTTTTCAGATTCCAGGAAGAATATCGTCGAGAAACGGATCAAGGAGAATGTAATTATTCAAGCAGTGCGCCCAAAAATAATTATTCAACGTTCTCGCGACACCGTTTTGGTGGGACTTATGTATGGGTTAATGTTTGTGTTTCAGCTTTTAAGCGACCTGCGAGAATGTAAAGGAAAAAATAGGTCAAAAAGTTTTTGACGAAAACTGAATAAAACAAACAGACCCAAGTGAAAGCAAACGTGCATTCTTCCATTTCAAACAAAATCAGAACGCTGTGTCGTTTTTGGCCTCCAAATACAGCACGTACTTTCAAGTTAATGAAACAAAAATGCAATCTCGGTTTAAAAAACTTTAAATAGAACCTTCATAAATTACTTTTCCGGTTCCAAACCGGTTCCAAATTGGTTTCTCGTAGTAATAGAGAAACTCAGGCTTACCGAAAGCTTTTATACATTTTCATGAAGATAAACAAAGAATCATTTGAACAAAACAAAAAAAGATAAACAAAGCATCATCTTGTATACAGTCAGATAGAGAAATAACGGTTCCTTTAACTTGCATTTGGATTTTGATGAAATCTATCAACAATTTGCATTCTAAGGCCCCGAGACAACCTAGCTATACCATCTCTGAAACTGCTTTCTGCTGACCAAATCCTTAGTTTTCTTTATTGGGAAGAAGCTTTCAGCACTTGTTCATCATTTTCGACTTTCGCAATCCATTCGCAGATAATCGGATTCACCTCCTCTGGGATCTCATCGTGGGGACAGTGACCTGTACTTGCAAATGAGACTTTAAAAAGTCAAAGAGGAATGATATAGACTCATAAAGGTAAACAGGGGTTTTAGCAGTTAGTCTATTTTACCCGCATTAACTTTCTTGACCACCATTGTTGGGCAAAGCTCCTTCAATAAGGCCACTTTCTTCTGCGGATCCGAAATAGGATCTTTCATTCCCTAATACACGAATGCAACTGATGAATACTGATCCTGTAATTCCTAATAAGTGTTAGAATGAGGATCCAAATGTTTGAAATCTTGATACCTGTATGACTAGAGTTTTTCCCTCAAACCCTTTGAGGAGATCATTCAAAGGAAGCGAAAGATCAAAGCCGAAGATACTTTCCAGGACCATAACCACACCGGGGTCTCGGGACTGTTGTGTGTTTTAAGGTAATGTCACTATCATCAATATTTTACTTGTAGATCATGAATCAACTCATGCAAATATAATGCAAACAAAAGGATACTGCTCTCAGCATTTCAGTGATCAGAAAATCATCAGCTCTCTCAGGTTTCTGCATCATAAACAAGCAGTTGGTATAGGACACCAACACAATGATGAGCAATTATATTTCTTCATACTGATATAAAAATCTTCATATTACTTACAACTGGATAACAATCCTTTAATAGCTTTTTGACATTGAATTGTAGGAACAAGAGAAGAAGACGAGCACCCAGCTGTGCTCCCAATGGAACTCGCCTTTCCTGGAAAAAACGTGCGAGATAATTAGTTAAATTCCCGAGCCAAAACTCTTCTATTTTCCAAAAGAAAATCTGAAATACATACTCTAGAAATTGGGAGAGAAGAGTATCCAGGTATCACATTGCCAGCACTGTTCACAAGGACAACAGACTTAACCAAGGAAGGCCAAAGAAAGACCATTAATGCAACGAAGTACCCTGATAAAGGTAGAAATGTGGACACAATTAGATGAGTATCATAAAATATTTGTTGCCTTTACGCATATATTACAAAATACAGCTGAGTAACTTAGGATGCATACCACCGATTGAGTTCCCTACGCAATGTGCTGGTTCGCCAACTACTTCAATCATAAAATCACGCAGCAATTCGGCCCATAGAAGCTCGGTGTAAATGATATTCGGCTTCTCTGATTTTCCAAAACCCAAGACTGTGATGGTCCATACTCGGTTTTTGCTATTTACTATGCTGTCTACATTGTCACGGTAATGCTCTAGAAAAGCACCAAAGCCATGCACAAGGAGAATGGCAGGGCCTTCATTGCCAACGACTGTGTACTGAAACAAGGAAGTGATCCTATTTAAGTTCCATAAACCGATAAATAGGATCAAGAAGTGCGATTACAAAAATGACCAATGAAGGGCCATTGGAGTTATATGAGTAAATAACAAAAACCTGAATAAGATAGCCCTTCCATCTCCAAATCTTTAAAGAGCGCCTTTTTTCATCAATCCTCTCTTTATTTAGAGCCACAAGTGAATACCACTGCCAAAAAACAAAAAAATCGAACAGCTTCAAATATTTTGGAAAAGAGCATAAAAGCATAGAGAAATCACACATGTGACTCTTGTACCTCCATAGAACACACAGCATCAGTTGCAGCAGATACTGTAGCAGCTGAATATCCAAATGGAGAAATAAATCCAGCATTCCTTTCTTTTTCATACTCGATTGCTTCATAGTGAACCCTTCTTCTGGATACAATACCAAGACAGAGGACAGGTCCAAAAAGTTTGAAAAATGAAGCTCCGGGCCTAATCTCGGCATCACGAAGCCTTGAATGAACCCTGGTCAATATCAAAACCAACATCGATCACTCTTCAACAAGACATAAGATCTACCCAGATTCACTCCATAAGAAAACTTTATGATATGTGAACGGAAATAGGATCAGATATTTAGAGCACCACGTACTCTTGCCAGTCATCTCGACTTGTACCCTCCGAGTACCTCAAGTATCCTGCTAGGGCATTCAGTACAACCTCAGTTCCACCTCCAACAGTATCTCTTTTTCTTGTGACAAAAGCAGAGTTGTGCACCTTCTTCCCTAAATTTCCATCAACAATTCGATCAGAACCGCTCCCCTTCAAGTTACCAAGCTTTGCCTTTAATATTCTTTCGACGGATGCCTGTGCAATTTCCCTCCAGCTATTTTCTTTTTCACATAAGCTTTCCTTCACGTAGTCCTTCAGGTCATCGAGTGTAGGCACAGAACCTGGAGCATGTTTCATTTACCATTTGCCCTAGCGTTAAAAGAGTCACGAATCAGATATCTAAGAAACTACTCAAGCAAGAGATCCAAATCCATGACTCTTGAAGAAAAGCTTACCCCACTGCAATTCACTTCCTGGAGACGAAAATATTGCTGCAGGAACCGGCAAAGTGAGAGGCAGCTTTAGTTTCTTAAACTCTTCCCAAGATTGTGGCAGATCCGTCAAATTCTGGAGGACCAAAATTGTGTCATATACGTAATGTGGTTCCGAATCTCAATGCAGAAACGGAGATTGCAAGAGAAGCATGTACATTACTTGGGTCTCATAAAAAGGAGTCCGCCAAACAACAATCCTCGGTGGCTCTCCAGGAAAAGAAACGCCTTCCATTTTTTTCTTAACAGCGTCCAGAACCTCACACAGATGGTATTCTACCTCGTCTTCCACAAAGACAGAGGACGCTCGGACCTGTTAGAAATCCAGTACAAAGGGAGCTGTGACAAATATAGTTATCTTGGCTGAAAATGCTTAAATCTTCCCGTGAAGTTACCTCTTTGACAAGATCTTCAATGACGTTTTCTGCGTTCCCGTATCTGAGCATAAGATTTGATCCTTGCTTCCTCAAGGATTTTCTTAACTCTTCCAAGGCTATAATAGCTAGTTCAAGGGTGTCCGTTGTGTATCCTACAGATAAGCTGTTGGATCAGATACACAATTGAATGACGCTTGGAATTGGAAATGGAGGATTCTGCCTATGGGATCTTTAGCTAATTCAACGGAAACCATTCCACTCTCATACAATCTAAAACGAAGCAGGGGTTCATCAACGATCATGTGCCGCTTGAAGCTTCCATAGAAATCGAATTTGTTCCGCTAATCGATCTAACATTTGAACTTACGCGATAGAATACGGCGATCGAGGACGTAGAGAGGTATGACAGCTCTGTACTTGGACGCGGAGAGGAGGCCAGGATGATCATCAACACGAAGGTCATGCTTGAGCCACACAACCGCCGTGGAACCTTCATTCGTTGCCGAAGACAAACAACATCTGCATCGGTGCCTTCGATAATCGGCGGGGAAATGCGGGAGATGGAGCGACGCCATGAAGACGATGGAAGACCAGAATCAGTGGATTAGTAGTTTCCATGAACTCGAAGGAGAGAGAGAGAGAGGAATTGTGGTGGAGAAGACTCATTGACAGTGTGTGGTGAAGGGAAAACTCCCACAGAGAAACACCCAACGCTCGAAACGACGTAGTTCTTCACGTACTGCTCATTTCTTTTATCAAAATGGAATTTAAAACCAAGAGATTATAGTGGTTTAGGGGATCGAATCTCTCCGGATGCAGAATTATCACACTAACTTTTGGTCAAGTGAGACATCATAAGTGGGATGTGTCACTTCAGCTCGGGAGATTAGTCTGGGCCCGTTAAGAGTCTGGGTCCGTTAAGAGTCTGGGATTACTTCTGAATCTAATAAAAAAAAAAAGGAATTTAATGATAAAACAATCACCCGATTCCTTAGTTCAATTTTTTTAAACTTTTATTTTTGTAAATGATAATTTATTATTAAATTTATAATTTATAATTTATAATTTTTTTTTGTAAAATTTATTTAATGATAATTTTTTTTGGGCAATTCTACAAAATAGCACAAAAAAACTAAAAGTTTCCAAATTTAGCACCCAATGATGAAAATCACAAATATAGCACCAATTTTGACAATATTAACACAAATTTAATATAAAAATGACTTATAATCATTTACTAATGGAAAAAAACTAAACCCTAAATTAGAAATAGTGAACCCAAACATAATGTTTAATTCTATTTTAAATTTATTTTTGGTAAATAAGTATTTTAAAATAATTAATTATACTATTTTTGATATTTTAAATTTAGGGTGCTAGTTTTGGAACAAAAAATAACTTTTGTGGTATTCCATGGTATTTCTCATTTTTTTTTGTAAATTATTATTAGGAAACTCCCATGGCGCGCAATCCAAAAAAAAAACAAAATGAATTACGGTCGTCGGTCGCCCATGTCCATGTGCTAAGTCCAGAGACCTTATCATAGCCTAAGACTTTTAAACTTCCCTCAAATTGGACCAAATGTTAAAGTATATTGAAAAGTAGCTATATCTTGCTCTACAAACCAAGAAAAAACTTTTTTTTTACAAACCAAGAAAATTCAAAGAGGTCAAAGAATATTCTTACGTAAACACACGTAACGAGTGGCAATATTGTCAATTCAAAGAGGTCAATTCTTACGTATACTGTTTTCCATTTCTCACATCTAAAAGTAGGGGTGGGCTTCGGTTTAATTTTGGGTTCGGTTCGGGTTCGGTTCGGTTCGGTTGATTCGGGTTGAATAAAACTCTAGCCGAACTCAACCGAAATAAGTTTGGTTCGGTTTGTGTTCGGTTTGGGTTTAATTCGGTTTGGTTTAGTTCGGTTCGATTGTACTTTGGTTTGGTTTTAGTTCGGTTTTTAAAAAATCAACTTATAAAAACAAGAATCCTAACGAAGTAAACAAAACGAAGTCATAAAAAAACAATTCCCTAAATATTTAAAATCAAACTGAAATTATTCCACTTAATCAAAATAAAATAAAAATGAAAAAAATCATGGTTTCGTCTCTCCCATACCATTAAAATGAATCTACAACAAACCAATAACTTAAATATAAGTTAATTATACAAGTCAATGTTTATTCATCTCTTATATGAGTCATTATAGGCTTGTAGCACTAATATAAAACTATCACCATATGTGTTATTATTTTAATATTATTAATTAACAAAAACACATTGGTTTATCGGTTCGGTTCGGTTTTGAACCGAACCAAACCGAACCGTTCGGGTTGTGAAAAACTTCAACCAAATGGTTGGGTATTAACTATGGTTTGGTTTGGATCGGTTTGAATTCGGTTTGGTTCGGTTGGTTCGGTTCGGTTTGGTTAAAATGCCCACCCCTATCTAAAAGCATATAAATACTTGTAGACTGTATAGTTATCCATCATATGCTCTTGAAAAAGAACAATTGTCTCCCCATAAATTATTAGATTTGGCATTATTAACATTTTATTTCTTACAAGAAGACGCGGCCATGGAAGCCAAGGGAGCAAGCCACCAGCATCACAGCTCTATTATAGTTCCATCTGTTCAAGAGATGGTCAAGGGGAAGATGCTCACGACGGTTCCTAAGAGGTATGTACGGTCTGATCTAGACAAAGCTGAGATGGACGACGTTGGTTCTGGTCTAAGAGCTGATATCCCAGTCATCGACATGAATCGTTTGTGTTCTCCAACCTCCATGGATTCTGAGATTGACATGCTCGACTTCGCTTGCAAAGAATGGGGATTTTTCCAGGCAAGTCTCTCCAAAGCCAAACTTCACTATTTCTTTTTAAACCAACTATCCTCTTCTTCTTTTGTTAGAATATTGAACCCCATATAGGTTTCAAATTTTTTTCATATTGTGACTTGTCTTTATGATTGTTTCCAGCTTGTAAACCATGGAATGGAGTCAAGCTTCTTGGATAAAATCAAGTCGGAGATTCAAGATTTTTTCGACCTTCCTATGGAAGAGAAGAAGAAGCTGTGGCAAAAACCCGGAGATATCGAAGGGTTTGGACAGGCTCATGTGGTTTCAGAAGAACAAAAACTCGATTGGGCAGACATGTTCCTCCTTGGAATGCAACCTGTTCGATTTCGCAAGCCTCACTTGTTCCCCAAGATACCTCTTCCCCTTAGGTTTGCTTCAAACCATTCTTACTAGCTCCACAAGTCTTCTCTGTTTATAATATATATGTTCTGTTTCTTCAGAGATACACTGGAGACGTATTCTGCTAGGTTGAAAAGCATAGCTAAGATCTTATTTGCGAAAATGGCGATAGCATTGAAGATCAACCCTGAGGAGATGGAGAATTTGTTTGATGATGATTTAGGACAGATAATGAGGATGAATTACTACCCGCCTTGTCCAGAGCCCGATCAGGTTATTGGTCTGACTCCGCATTCCGATTCTTCAGGACTCACCATCCTTTTGCAGGTTAATGAAGTCGAAGGTCTACAAATCAAGAAAAATGGCAAGTGGGTTTCTGTCAAACCTCTCCCAAATGCATTCGTTGTCAATGTTGGAGACATCTTAGAGGTATGTTACATGGACGAGAGAGCATATACTTGCTATCATAATGTAAATGTTTCTGATGATGTTATTGGTATTTAATGTACAGATCATAACGAATGGGACATACCCAAGTATAGAGCATCGCGGAGTTGTGAACTCAGAGAAAGAGAGGCTTTCTGTGGCAACATTTCACAATGTGGGAACGGTTAAAGAGTTTGGTCCGCTGAGGAGTCTCGTGGAAAGGCAAAAGGCTGCATTTTTCAGAAGCCTTACCCCCGAAGAGTATTTCAAAGGCTTGTTATCCCGTGAGCTCAATGGAAAAGCTTACCTCGATGATATGAGAATCTAGAGGAAATATGCATAAAACCACTGCCTTGGGACCAAAGAAACTCTGTCTTCTCTGACCGTTCATGTTGTATTGTTATATATACGATGTTTCTCTTATGTTTTCATGCTTTCTGCAATTAGGCAATATCCATCTCTCTCTCTCTCCCTGCTTTAAATCTAATAAGACAATCACCAGTAAAGAACATTTTCGCTTCTTCACGTTAGTGTTGACAGTTGAGGAAATCTGTATCTCATGATAGTAACACAAACGTTCTGTAATCGCATATATAGCAATCAAGGTTTATTGCAAAATCTGTAGTTTCAAGTTTTAAATTCCAAATTTTGTAACGTTAGGCTGTAAGCTCGTTACTGCCTAGACAGGCCAGTTCCGACCACTTACGAGATGTCTCAGCTCCAGCCAGTTTCCCAAGGGTGGTTATTGGAGATAATTTGGGAACAGCTTGGGAACAACTTGGGAGCAAGATGTGTATCTTGTGGACCAAGCTATCTCCATTAGTGGTTGAGGGCTTTATGAATTATAACAACCAAAGAAAAACAATAAATACGTTAGGAACGGATGTGAGAAAGACGTTAGGAACAAAGGAGACTGATTTATTAATGGATAAGAAAGTTCTAAAATATGAGGGTGGAAAAAAGGGAAATAAAAGCCAACACATTTCGAAAATATATATACATTTTTTCATGTTTTTTTAAGAAATATACTCTAAAATAGCACAAAATTTATTTCATGTTCCAAATAGCACAAATAATTATATAAAAATATTTGTTTACCCAAAATATATTTATAATAAAATTAAACATTATGTTTGAGTGCACTATTTATAATTTAGGGTTTAGTTTTTCTCCACTAAAAAATGATTTTAGGTCATTTTAATATCAAATTTGTGCTATTATTGTCAAAATTTATGCTATTATTGTTATTTTTAACTAGTAATGTTAAGTTTGGAACCAAAGTTTTAAAATGTGTTATTTTAGTCAATTTTGTTTTTAATCAGTCATTCTAATCAAGACTTTGTAGTTATGGAACATATATGCTCACATAAATCATTAGATTTGGCATTATTAGCATTTACTTTTCTTTGAGGAGGAAGTGGCCATGGAAGCCAAGGGAGCAAGCCAGTATAGCTCAATTATCGTTCCTTCTGTTCAAGAGATGGTCAAGGAGAAGATGATCACGACGGTTCCTCAGAGGTATGTACGGTCTGATCTAGACAAAGCTGAGATGGACGTTGATTTAAGAACCGAGATCCCAGTCATCGACATGAATCGTTTGTGTTCTCCAACCTCCATGGATTCTGAGATTGACAAGCTCAACATCGCTTGCAAAGAGTGGGGATTTTTCCAGGCAAGTCTCAATAGTCAAACAAACTTCACTATTTCTGTTTTATCGAAATTCCCCCGTGAAAATTCCTTCTTCACAAAACAACCCCTCTTCTTCCTTTTTTTTTTTTTTTGGTTAAAAGTATTAAACCCCATTATAGATTTCAAATCTTATCATCATTGTGGCATGTCTTTATGATTATCTCCAGCTTGTAAACCATGGAATGGACTCAGGCTTCTTGGATAAAATCAAGTCGGAGATTCAAGATTTTTTCGACCTTCCTATGGAAGAGAAGAAGAAGCTGTGGCAAAAACCCGGAAATGTCCAAGGGTTTGGACAGGCTTTTGTGGTTTCAGAAGAACAAAAACTCGATTGGGCAGACATGTTCCTCCTTGGAATGCAACCTGTTCGATTACGCAAGCCTCACTTGTTCCCCAAGATACCTCTTCCCCTTAGGTTTACTTCAAATGTGTAAAACCATTCTTACTAGCTCCACAAGTCTTCTCTGTTTATAATATATATGTTCTGTTTCTTCAGAGATACACTGGAGACGTATTCTGCTAGGTTGAAAAGCATAGCTAAGATCTTATTTGCGAAAATGGCGATAGCATTGAAGATCAACCCTGAGGAGATGGAGAATTTGTTTGATGATGATTTAGGACAGATAATGAGGATGAATTACTACCCGCCTTGTCCAGAGCCCGATCAGGTTATTGGTCTGACTCCGCATTCCGATTCTTCAGGACTCACCATCCTTTTGCAGGTTAATGAAGTCGAAGGTCTACAAATCAAGAAAAATGGCAAGTGGGTTTCTGTCAAACCTCTCCCAAATGCATTCGTAGTCAATGTTGGAGACATCTTAGAGGGTATGTTATATGGACGAGAGAGTATATACTTGGTATCACATTGTAAATGGTTCTGATGATGGTATCGGCAATCAATGTAGATCATCACGAATGGGGCATACCGAAGTATAGAGCATCGCGGGGTTGTGAACTCAGAGAAAGAGAGGCTTTCTGTGGCAACATTTCACAATACGGGAATGGGTAAAGAAATTGGTCCACTGAGAAGTCTCGTTGAAAGGAAAAAGACTGCATTTTTCAGAAGCCTTATCACCGAAGAGTATTTCAAGGGCTTGTTCTCCCGTGAGCTCAATGGAAAAGCTTACCTCGATGATATGAGAATCTAAAGGAAAAAGTACAGAAGTTTTATTTTTGGAAAAAAAAAAACATTGGTGTATGTCATATTTCGAACTTTATTAATTAATAAAACAAGGTACCTTTCTGTAACAGATGTAAGATTTCATTCAGCAAGGTATTTTTTGCTGTTGTTACCAATCAACCAAATACATCCACGGTCCAATAAATGATCTCTAAACATCCCTCTATCTTTCCGGATGCGCTGCTTTGGAGATTGAGGCATAACTTAACTTAGCTCAAAATGTTCATCTTAACCGATGACAAAAGCTTTTTCTATCCGGCAGAACAATCTGCAGATCTCTAGCAGAAATCGAGTTTCTTGGAAGTAAAAATGTCCATCAAGAATCCAGTAGAGAATGTGAAACTGTACTTTCTAACAATTTGGATCATCCAAATGCCCAAAAGTCTCGTTCCAATGACTTGAAGCTTCTTCCTGTGTCCGCATAATCCATATATGTTTTGCTGCATCTGCTCTCTCTTGCTCTTCCAGAATTTTCTGCAATTGTCAAACCTTAAATATCTTGGAACATAACAGATATTTATATACATAAACAGTCGAAACTCAACCAATGTTTTTGTGTAATATTGGATATGATGCAGAAGAACAATGTTTCATGTTTATCTTATTCCGAGAAACAACAGAATTGAAAAGAGGTGTGTATTACATAACTCCAAGGCATAGTTATTTGAGGTTATCTAGTCTATGTGATATCCAATAGATGATGCTAATGTTTAATCCTCTTGAGTAGACAAAAGTAATGAAGAATGAACCAACTGTAAGATCAAAGAATCTACAAACCTCGACTTCAGAAGCTCTTTTTGTCTTTAGTGAAAGACAATCAAAGAGATCAGAGAACTTCTTAGTACAATCATCAAGTTTTCCAACCCGGTAATACTGCTGCATTTGGTAAAATGGAGCTGCGAAGAGATAGTCTGAGTTAACCCTTATGTCAAATGAAGCCAAGACAACGTCATAGGTGAAGTGAATTCAACATAAACAGCAGAAACATAATGTAACGGAGAACAGAACGCAAGAAAAGAATCCTAGAAAAAAATTCCATATCTTGTAGAATAGTATCAGTGATACATGAGTTTCTCATAGGACCCTCGAATAGATGATGTAAACAGATGGAGCAAACAAAGACACAAGTACAAAACAAACACATAAATCTAGAGAATCATATACAAAGGGTTTAGTGGGTAAGATGTTTTTTTTGCTTAAAGGCGAAACATTTTGTCCGATTTCCCCCTTGTGTATTCAGTAAACAAGAAATAGGATGATACAGAGCTGTACAGCTCGCTAAATACTTGAAAGACTAATCCGTTTTTAAAAACCCAACCTTGTCCTGTCCCATCGCCATTGCTGGTTTTGTTGGACCATCTAGACATCCCTTCAACAAAACATACATTGTGGAAAGTGATTTGAGAGATCTTTCAAATACGAAATTCCCGTTTTTGGTGCAAAACTAAACCATTTCTAAACTACAAATCAGTCGTTGACGAAGAGCACAATTCGGAAAGGCAAAATGAGCAAAGAAAATACTGTTTCTAACGGATGGATCAAATCTCAATCAAGTTCAAATTTTGATTGCCCGATGAAGAAACCCAGGAAGAACAACTTCCAATTGGAACCAGTAGCGGAGAGGGAATATAGATTTTTGCAGGAGAGAGAATCGAAGATGTAGAATCAGAGAATGCGATCAGAAAAAGGGGGGGAAACAAGACATACAGTAGCAGAACCAGAGAGCGTCGAAGCATTTGGTGCAGGACACGCGCCGCCGCACAGCTGAAGAGTCTTCCATCTCCGTGCTCATCGTATCTGCTCAGTGTGGGAAGAGGAAATGGATCTGGAAACGGGTCAGCTGGTTGTATTCGGGTTTAGATTAGGGTTTTTCCTCTTTACCAACAAAAAAACTTATTTTTTGCCAAAACTTTTTTTTTTTTTTTCACATTGGTGTATGTCATATTTCGAATGATATATCCATAAATTTATTTAATTTCCGTCAAAAAGTTTTAGACAATGATATATCGACCAAAATTTTGACGATGTTATCAACTAATATAAATCTAAAATTTATAATATGAAATTATAATTATATATTTATATGATTCAAACTGTTATGTGGTGAATTAGCTAAATAACCATGAATTCTATTATTATGTAAACTAAGAATGATTTGATTAATAAAAAAAGGTAGTGCCTAGTGATCGTGGATGGAGTAGATTTAGTGGAGACATTGAACGATTTAAATCACAGTTTTTAGCACGTTCACTATTAATTAATATAATTGGATTAGTTTTAAATAATTTTGGATTAGTTATTATTTGATTATACATCATGTTTCCATGTTATATTAGTTATACTTATACATAATAAATTAATAATATTTTATTTTCAAAACGGTTACGGTTTTTAACCATTTTATACGATTACGGTCCGGTTATGGTTTGAAAACGGCCTAGTTACAGTTCGAAATACGGTTACGGTTTGATTTTGGTGATGTCTACGTTCACCTCTCTGGTCTGCGGCAACAAAAATTCCTTGACATCATCAACTTACTCTTCCACATGGTAATGGTAATTGGGGTTTGGCCCGTTAAACATCCTCCATTATGCTGCTACTTATTAATGGGCTGCGTTCCATTTATATTTATGGCCCATAAAAACATTAGCCAAGGCTGGGTTTGTATTATTTTTTATTCTCATGCTTTTAAATATGAAAACCAGTTACAAAAAAAAAAAAATTTTAAAAGGAAACCGTTTTTTTCGCATTATATCGTCATCTTAATGATATTACAATTCTGAGAAGTTAAGTCAAACTTACGATGATATGTAAACCATCAAATCATGTGAAAATGGATTCTGACAGGGCTCAGTCCGTATATTTTGAGGAAAGGACCAGTGACCACAGAGTTTGTGGGAGCATTTTTGGTCAAACTTTTTTATGTTTAGTCAACGAGATTAGACTAAAGTGATATGTCTCTATCTTAATGTTTGTATTGTAGGCCAAACAATTAAAAAAAAAAGCAATTTCGCATGGCTCAAACGTTACGTTTGCTACTTCGCTTTTACAGCTATTTTATTTCCTTTCTTTTTTTTAATATATTCCCAATCAAAAATATTACTACAATTTAAGTAAATACAAAACCATTAGTTGACTAAACAAAAAGGTAAAAAATACCAAACCATTTGTTTCGTCCGTAACCAATTAGAATCAACCAAGATTACCAGACCGGATCAGTTTCCCCTTAACCAGATCATTAATTTTCCGAATTAAATGGTGATTTTTTTAGATTATCATACAAATCTACAGTTACATTTTCCTTGTATCACTCTCTCTCTTTCTTTTTCTTGATAATAAAATTATATTATCCATCTGGTTTATTCGATTTTTATTTTATTTTTTTGCTCTTCCGTTATTCTTGCCAAAACCCTAATTTCACCTCACCTTTGAGAAATTTCTCCCCCAACTTAAACAACCCCCTTAGGGAAAAAAAAAAAAAAAAAAAAAAAATTAGATCTTTCTTCTTTGCTTATAATTATGGATGTTTTAGGTCAAATTTTCTGAAATTAAGATTGATTCCTCCCATGGAAGCTCTGTTTTTTTCTCTTTCCTAGCTGCTACTGATCTCCGCTCCTTCCCCCCCAAAAAAAAAAAAAAACCTCATCTTTCGTTTTCGCTCTCATCTCTGAATCTTAACTTTAGAGAGTTTGTAGAAACAAGCTCGAATCTTTCGTGATCACAAAGATTCGGAGGGATCTTGGGATTTATCTGGGCTCTACTCATTTGTCGGAATCTCTCCCTACAAGAATCACTGATCTATGTCCGGATGGAGGAGAGAGAAGGAACCAACAACGCCAGCAGTTTCGGCTTGAAGCAACAACATGAAGCTGCTTCTGATGGTTACCCAATGGACCCACCACGACCCGATAACCCTAATCCGTTTTCGGGCCCACCCATCACTTCTTCCTCCGCCGCAGCCGCCACAACCGCCGTTGCTGAGAATGCGGCTCCTCCGTTCAGCTTAACAATGCCGCCGGAGACCGCTTCCTCCGAGATGAAAAAGAAGAGAGGGAGGCCGAGAAAGTATAACCCCGACGGGACTCTCGCAGTGACTCTCTCGCCGATGCCAATCTCCTCGTCCGTTCCACTGTCGTCGGAGTTTCCTCCTCGGAAGCGAGGAAGAGGACGTGGCAAGTCCAATCGATGGCTCAAGAAGTCCCAGATGTTCCAATTCGACAGAAGTCCTGGTAATCTCTCTCATACTGTGACAAAACTCTTTGGTGGAACTTTCGATGGTTGTGTCTGTTCAAAAATAGAAATGTAGCAGTTTGCCTTTGGTTTGACTCGAACGATTTTGGAATAAGAAGTGAACTTTTGAGTCAGAAGTCATAAGCTAGTGAAGAGAAAGAAAAGGCTACGACTTTAGGGAAGTATTAGAATGGAATAGGAACATCACAACATTTCCCAAAAGCTCTGATTAAGTGAAATCCTCGTCTTGTGTTTGTTTCATGGATCAATAACATCTCATTTTATCAATGTCCTGTTGTCTCAGCTCTGATTTTGACTTCTCTGGATTCAGTTGATACCAATTTTGCAGGTGTAGGAACTGCTGCAGATTTTGTTGGTGCGAACTTTACACCTCATGTTCTCACTGTAAACGCCGGAGAGGTGGGGTTTTCTGAATATTCCTCTGTGATATGATCATAGTCATAGGCACTGTGGTTCACACTTCAATTCCCTAACTATGATCAATTAATTAGCTGATCTCTTGACACATGGATTTGTGTAGGATGTGACAATGAAGATAATGACCTTCTCTCAACAAGGATCTCGTGCTATCTGCATCCTTTCAGCAAATGGTCCCATCTCCAATGTTACGCTTCGTCAATCTATGACATCTGGCGGTACTCTAACTTATGAGGTCTAAATGCTCTCTTCTCTCTTCTCACATATATATGAATGATGCACTTCTCACTATTGGGTTTCCTTGAAATGTATTTATGTTATGTGATCAGGGTCGTTTTGAGATTCTCTCCTTGACGGGCTCATTTATGCAAAATGACTCTGGAGGAACTCGAAGTAGAGCTGGTGGTATGAGTGTTTGCCTTGCAGGACCAGACGGTCGTGTCTTTGGTGGAGGACTCGCTGGTCTGTTTCTTGCTGCTGGTCCTGTCCAGGTTGGTTCAAATGTCCAGTTCTTGTGTGGTCTTGGAACATGAGTATTTTGTGTCTGAAATCGATTTATTTACAGGTAATGGTAGGGACCTTTATAGCGGGTCAAGAGCAGTCGCAGCTGCAGCTAGCAAAAGAAAGACGGCAAAGATTCGGGGCTCAACCATCTTCCATCTCCTTTAACATCTCAGCAGAAGAACGGAAGGCAAGATTCGAGAGGCTCAACAAGTCTGTAGTTATTCCTGCACCAACTGCTTCATACCAGCATGAAAACACACCTAGTGCGGTTCACAGTTATTACACAAACTCAGTTAACCACGCCAAGGATCCCTTCTCTTCCATCCCGGGAGGAGCAGGAGGAGAAGAGGAGGGCGAGGAGGATGAAGAAGATGACGATGAATTAGAAGGTGAGGACGAAGAATTTGGAGGCGATAGCCAGTCTGACAATGAGATACCGAGCTGATTGATGATCCTGCTGTTTCTTTTCACGGATTTGTTAGGGTGATGGGTTTCAGATTTTGGTTGATTGTTAACAGAGAATGTTTAGAAGCTCCCTATCTTTAGGTTTTCTCCTCTTGTGATTGTTGTAGTATCCATATGTTAGAAACAAACTTACGATTGCAAAACTCTTCTTCAAGAAAGTTATCACTTTGCTTTTCCAATTGAAAAATGTTCACAAATATATATATATTTCTCTCATTTGATGTATCACACTGAAATTCTTAAAATACATCTGGTTAAGTTTATTGGATATAATGAAGTAGTTGAGTTAACCGGTGGGTTGGATAAGTTACTGTGGTAACTTTCCACAAACTCATGTTTTTGTTATTGAGGTAACTTCCCCTTCAACTCCAATGATAGTTTTGCAGAATTGCAGAATTTCAGATATGTGTGAGACAATTTATAAGAACTTGAGAGAAGTTTTGATTTCTAGAGAGGAAAAAAAGTCTCGAGAAGAGCATTTACACTGTGACAAGTGATTGATTTTTGCATGTGATTTCTTTTCCACAAACTCTAGGTTCGATTTACGATGAATATACGTCACTAAAACGAGATAATGAAGGTATGAATTTTGATTTAAAGGTTTTCGTATGTCTTACATTGGTATCCGAACATTTGAATTTGGTTCAGTCCAAAGTATTCTTCCTATATTTGTGGACTGTCACCTGAATAAATCTATCAGATTGAACATACCAATGGGTTAAATCATGGAATTTAAAAATCGAAACAGAGTTATTCTTGGATGATAAAAAATATCTATACACTTGAAAGACATAACTCGTGGATTTGTCTTTAAGGTACGTATGGAAAGATAGAAGTTGCAAATTCTGGTTAGATAATTAGTCTCCATTCGACAATCTCTGCAAAATATATCGTTAGAAAAATTAATGACATACTGCTACTTGGAATATCAACCTCAACCTCAATTTATTCACCAAGATCAAATAATCAAAGACATGATATATATTTTTTTTAACAGGGTTTATCTACCATAAAATAAAGAGTTCAAGACTTCAAAACAAACTGAAACAAAATTGTTTAATTCTCTAAGAGGTATTCATTCGTAAGCACAAATTTCTAACCTAGCTTTCTTTTGCTAGAGAGACGTGACATGTTCAACCAAAAATAGGACTTTCTAAGCTACACTAATTGAGGAGGAACAACTTTAGAGATAATCCCTTTGCGGCTAATTAATAAAATCTATAATTACACACCTATGGCTCTGATTATGTTCTTAATTAGCCGCTAAATTTGGAAGCTGAGGCATTAGTGATTCATACATAATATTAGATCTTTACTTACTATGTGTTCTAACTTTGAAAGTGAAAGCGGGGACAAAATCGTCATTTGGAACATTTTGTTTTACTGAGGACGAACTGACAGAGAAAATGACATTGTTACAGAGATACTTTTGGGTCTTTAAAGTAGCGTGCATGGCCATGGCATCGACTCCATCATCTCTCCACCTCCATAGTCATCACTCATATCTCCATTTTTACAATGTTTGATGAGAGTGGTAGCTCAACGATATACGTGGGCGATTTCTCCGACGACGATCTGACTAACGAGAACTGGCCGGAAATCGAGTTCCGATCACCGGAGGACGAGGCTTGGTACGGAGTGTGTGTGTGGGAGATGTGCGACTCTTTGGTGGTTAGCTTCAACGGCTTCCCTTGCGAATACGACGAGGTTTATCCGCCGGACGATTTCAAGAACTCCGACGAGATCAAAGAGTTCGAGGAGAGATTCCGTGCTACTTCCGTTCAGATGCAAGACGTCGAGTGCCCTACGGTCTCTGAAGGCACCAAAGTCTGCGCCACGTGTCCTTCCGTCACCGGAGAAGTCAAATTCTACGACGCCATCGTCGTTAAGGTGAGACCCAAATCTTGAAACCCCGGTTTAATCTTGAAATTCCCAATCTTGAAATGCATTTTACGTTTTTGATAGGTGAAGAGAGAGAACCACGGTCGGGACGAGGAAGGGAACGAAGTGTGTGGATGTAATTTCAGACTTTACTGGAACCAAGGTCCGTTCGTTAACCAAACTACATCTGCAAAAGTTGGAGACATTTGTCTTAAACAAGAGGATAATCGAATGAATCCTAAAGTGGTCTCTTTCTTGAAAGAAGCTAGAAGGCAGCTTCATGGAGGACATCACGAAGGTAACTAATAAAATCCACATCTTTTTTTTAGTTTGTATTGTGAAAATTTCGTGTATGTAAATGTAACCATTAGTGAAAATCGTGTGAAACAGGGGAAGAGACAGAGTGGCAAAAGATAGTTAAGAAGGTCACTTCTGCAATGCGAAACAACAACTTAAGCTCTTCCAATCCAGAGAATCACGGTTAAAAAGGATGGTTATGTTTTGCTGCTTCGCAATGTCTTGTGTTCAAAATAGCTGAAAACTCTGGTTTCGTTGTCGATGTCTATAAAATGGTAATGGTTGAAAATTATGTAAACCCTTTTGGGGAGTCTCTTAGTTAAGAAAAGGATGAAAATCTTCATATGTAATCAGTCCTTATTCTGAAACTCTAGTATCTATGCTGATTTGTAATATGAGGTTGAAGCTCTTGAAGAACATCTTGCTAATTTTTTTTATGAACATATTCATAATTGATAATTTCATTCGCAAACCACAACTCACATACTAACTTAGCGAACACCAAATCTGAGAAATTACAAGTCCGAACAACCATATTAAGATCGCAGTTCAAGCAAATGCAGATGGAAAAATCACAGGAAATTGCGAACAAACCTAAACTGAAACATCAGGTCCGACCAGAGAAGCAGGAGAAATTGTCCTTGCGGACGATGGTGACGTATGAATCATCATCAATTTTACCTGTAAATATGATTTTTTTTTAAAACCGGTCAAAAGATTGGACTAGGGTCAGAAAAACTTGCAGAACAAGAAACCGGTCAAAGTGAGTAAATCTCTGACAGTACCAAAATGACTTTGATTTAAATTGACCTGGAGAGAGAGGCATAGAAAAACCTTGATTAAAGACTTCCACAAATGAATAATTGATTTTTTTTTTTTTTTTTTTTTTAAATAATCATGGATCAAAATACTAAGATAAAAATTGACTTATAGTATATAATTATAGTAATATGTATGCAGCAAATGATAAATCAGATAAACATTATATACTGTGGTTGTGTGTATTTGTAGACAGCTAAAATTTCAAACATAAACCAGAATTTCGATTCTAGTGAAAAGCAAGTTGAGAAACTAAAAATGAAAACCAAACCAAAAATAAAATAAAAATTAACAGAAAGAGAAGAAGTACGCTGCTACATTTAATTCTAAATTGGGCTTATGGAAGAAAAAATAAAATTGATTTTGGTCATAATGAAGAAAGAGAAGAAGTACGCTGCTACATTAGCAATTTGGTCAAACAAGAATTTACTCAAACGTAAGCTGCTGCTACATTTATTTCGAGATCAACCTTTGTGCTTTATACGGCTCGGTTCCTTTATTGGTCCTTTGTTAGGGTTTTCGAATTGGGATGTTAGCACTAAGCAATTCAGAAATTTGGATATAGATTTTAAGCTATCAAGTCAAGGTCATATCTGGTTCTGGTATGGTTGTAAATTTTGTTTTAAAACCAAGTGTAAAAAGGAAAACAATGAAGCCAAGGAATAGCTAGTTGACATAAAATCTGAGAAACTCGCAATACAATGGGAAACACAAATCCGCTCATATCATAGATTCAATCTTTGAAAGGTTTCTTCTATGAACTCGGAGCGGTTTTTTACTTAACATCAATCAGTTCGACATCAAACGTCAGCCAAGCGTTAGGAGGAATCTGGCCACCAGCACCACGCTCACCATACCTGTGGTTAAAACAATATCACATCACATCAATCAAGAAAACAAGCCGACTAGGCAAAAGAAAAGATATATCAAAAACGATTTGCAATTCATTTACCCCATTGCTGGAGGAATTGTAAGCTTTCTTTTGTCACCAACACGCATGCCTATGGAGTTTCAAAACAAAACAAAACTTGAGATAAAAACAACATAGATGCACATTTTGAACAACGTGGAGAAAACCAGTAAGAGATTAGATTACCATTAACGCCAACATCCCATCCCTTAATGACTTGCCCAACACCTGCATGTTACAACAAGCGCATAAGTATCAAGAACCACTCACAGACTTGTGTTATTCTCGACCAATTTATTTTGCATCTAGTTAAAAAACCAACCTAGACGGAACTTAAAAGGTGATTTTCCAATGTTGGAATCGAAAATCTTCCCATTCTTCTGAAGCTTTCCAATGTAGCGGACACTAACCTGCACTCGGAGACAACAAAATGAGCTCTGAATGTTTCGGAAAACACAGCAAAGCTAAGGAACGACATTGATGCACTCTAATAGGATTTGCCCCCAAACCAAGCCTACAAAAACCATTGGGTAGAGTTTACCACAACTTAAGGGTTTGGGTACTCTTGGGTTTTATAAGGCATTAGTTTGTTCAGTTATGCAGTAATTATCACACTATCACCTCGTTGTTTAATCTACATGACATATATGCAGTAATAATATGATATCATATATGCAATTTATGACTATTAAGTGTGCAAACCTGTTTTCCAGGAGTAGCTTTCTTGCCATCGGGTTTGCCCATGACTAACTCTTCAACAATGAGCCCATTTGGGTATGTCCGTTCTTGAGAAGCCTTGGAGTTCACTTGATTCCGCTCTATTGAATCTGATTTCGGTTTCTCAACACTACTAGAAATGGTTTTACTAACCACTGTAGCAGTTGCTTCCTCACTTGAGTTCTTCTTTTTCTTCTTACTTTTCTTCTCAGCAGATTTATCTGGGGTCTTGGAGGAGCTTTCACTCCTTCAATTTAATAAAAAGCACAGAAATTTGTTAGATGAGAGAAGGTCTGAAAGAACCATTGTATATATGACACAAAGCCTTCATTACTTGTGACTTGTTGATTTCAAATAATCATTCAAACTACTATACTAATATTTCACAAATGGCATGGATACGTTCTATTACCCCAAAAAAAAGAGCCCTCAAATCAAGAAAGAAGAGTTCTCACATAGCATTTTTTACAGTTCCATTTTGAGCTTTCGGGTTTGAAGAAGTTTGGCTGGTTTCCTGCTTTTTCAGCACATTTTCTGTCTTGACTTGTTCATCAGCTTCCTCATTTGACACTTTCTTCATTTCTTTCTGATTTTTCTTCTTTTTATTCTTGTTTACACTGGAACAAATTTTAGAAACAACTTTATATTCTTCCTACAATACTTGCCAATATATGATATGTTTGCTATGTACTCAGCGAGAAGGGTACCTTTCTTGTACACCATCTTGCTCAGAAGCCTTGGCCTTCCGTTTTTTGTTGCTACCTTGTTCATCATCATCTAAGTCCATCTTCTCACCAGACTTATTCTCCGCCTCAGGTGCTTTTTCTTTGGGAATAGGAAAACCGTCTTCATCTTCGCTCTCCAGGACTGGAACATTGACACTCTCTTTGACAATGATTTGTTTATTTGCGTTCTCTTCTTTGGTAGCTTGAATCTTCTTCTTGGGTCGCTTTGCCTTACTATCTTTGGAAGGCTTCTCTTCATCTTCTATCTCCTCAATTACAACTAGTAAATATATCATTCAGTTTGTTGAAACATTACAATAAAAGATAACAAATCATGCAGCATTTGTATATACTATAAACACAAATGTAGAAGAGGAACTGCATGCAGGAGCTAAAGTTGGGACATAAATTCACGGTTACAGATATAAGTTTGAAAAGCTACATCATCTTATCAATATGACAAAATCTTTTTCAAACCTTGTATCTATAAGACAAGAGTGAAGTACTAAAATGCTATTGTAAACTGCTTGCTACAAATCTGATGAAGATCTGTGGATAAAGAAAGTACCTCCGCTGTTTGGGACAGAAGATTTCCGATACATTTCAAGATTGCTATCAAGGAAGTCCTCAAGTTCATCCATCTGGTCCTCTTCACTATCATAGCTCTCGTCTGACTCAGTTTCACCGATATCGATACCATCTCTAATATTGTCGCAATGAAAACTTTCAAGATTATTAGCAGATGGATTAAAGAAAAAAAAACAAGAAAGTATCATTGGCTAAGGAAACTAATAACAACGGAAGGATACGAATCATCTTCGTCCTGCTCATATTCCTGCTCATATTCCTCCAAGTATCCAGAGAGATGGATGCTTCTGTCACCAGTCACCGAGAATTCAACTGTCTCGTCATCATCATCAAACTCAAGATTCAAAGGGCAACATTCGGTTTTGTTGGGCAACAATGAACACAAGTAAATCGGGGTCTTGTCTCCTATCGAACACTGAATCACAGTCTTCTCTTTGCCCAAACCATCGCCAAGAGTTGCCTGAATGGTGGAAATAGATACATACATCAACACTCGCAGCTTCCAAATTAGTCTCAACGAGCTTTACACAAGGATAAAATCAAATTCCTAACGAATCTGTATATACGCTTAGTTCGACCTTGGGTTACATTCCACGGGATTTCACAATACAAGAACAAGATTATACCTGGGTCACGTGAAGCTTCCCTTGTTCGTTTTTTGGATCATAAGATTGAGGTTTCCCAGGTTTCACTTCAAGTCCTGCAAATGTTGTACAAAACACACAATCAGAAGCAAGAATCGCGTTCTGGGAAAATGGAAGAAACGGCAGGACCATACAACACATTGAACAACAAAAAACAATCCCCGAAAATGAAAGAAGGTGAGATTAGGCAAATCATTTTGCACTGATCGAACAGAGAAACTAACCCCAGAAACCCATTTTCCGGCTAGATGTCGATAAACCCTTTTCGAATCGAATCGGCAACTTGTTCTGTAGACTAAAACCCTAGAACGAAGGGTTTTGCAGACGCTTTATATACGTGTTTTCTAAGATCAGCGGTTCTCGAGATTACGCGGTTTCGAGAGATTTCGATGGTTTGTTTAATTGAACCGTTCTCGTGATTTAGGGCCTTCATAAACTTTGAATGAGGCCCAAAACTGGTCTGAAATGTGCGATCTCGTGCCATTACAAATGAACCATAAAATATAATTGTTTCCCAACTGGCTACTACAAAAAATTGAAATCCACTTTTGTCCGTTTCGGTTCGGTTTTCAAGTTTGTTTGGGTTTTTGATTTCTGAAAAACAGCATCTAAAATAAAACCAAAACTAATATAGATCGATTTATACGGTTTTGGTTTTGGTTTTGGTTCGGATTTGATATTAAGTTTTGGTTTTAGGATGTCAATTTGATACACTTCTCACATCCAAATACGGTTTTGGTTTTGGTATCTGATATTAAAATGTGTTATATTATGTTGGTTTGTTTTGGATTCGGCCTCGGTTTTTACATTTTAGCCACAAAAAAAAACAT
Source organism: Eutrema yunnanense (assembly GCA_002933935.1). Taxonomy (NCBI): domain Eukaryota; kingdom Viridiplantae; phylum Streptophyta; class Magnoliopsida; order Brassicales; family Brassicaceae; genus Eutrema; species Eutrema yunnanense. The sequence continues at coordinate 543,833 of PKML01005267.1, read as the reverse complement.
TCGCTTTCTATACCATTTCTGCGGTTTGGTTTTTATATTGAACAATCCATTCAGTTGGATGCATTTTAATCATGTCAAATTTTATTTCAAAACATGTTAGGAAACATCCACTTTTGTCAGTTGTCACTACTAAGGCTGTTTAATCAGGATTTTAGATTCAGATAACTTAATTACACAAATCAATTAACCCTCCTGCTTTTTCTGGATTGATTTTTTCGGTTTTGTTTATATGGTTTGTAAACCCTAGTGAGTTGTTCAACGGAGATATCCATTTAGCTGGAAATTTTGTTGATGCGTTAAAATTCATGCAAACCAAACACAAATCCAAAACACATATGTAGACTTTCCAGCTCAATTTGGGAACCACCGGCTTTCCAAAACAACCAATTGATATTTTTGTAATAAAATGGAAATTTCTAAACATAAACGCCAAATGAAAACGGAAGGTTGTATTTGCATGATATGTTAAAAAAAAAAAAAAACTAAACATACTTTTATATTTCAAAAATGTGAAATTTGTGTCTGTGTGTGTAACCTAGTTAGGTTAAGTGTGTATTAAGGTGCTCGTAAAACCATGTATATCTTGTTAAGCTAATTGTCTTGATCTCCATCTTCCTGGTTGTTGAACGGTAACGGTACAGATCTGAACGCCCTGAACTTCCCAACGTTGTTCAAATGCTCATTCTCCAACCTAATCAACAAAACCAACAAAACTTTTCAAAACATTTAATCATGTAATACATCCATTGAAACAGCATTAGTTTCTCTGTCTCGGAGCTTAATTACCTGAAGAAGTTCCATATACCCCTGCGTATGATCTCGAGGCAAGCCAAAAGCGCGACAAGAGTTTCTCTATGTAAGAAAGAGAATTTCAGATCCAAAACTGTCTGTAACCACACTAACCTCAACATAATATTCAGGACCTGCCAAGAAGATGAAGCAAAATACATTTAACCATCATGTAAGGAAAAACAAAATCAGAGGATACTGCTGTTGTTGTTTTTTGTTTGCTAACCATTGCAGCGTAGTACACGGTTTTGTGAGGAACAAGAAGCTTCTCTCTCAAGAAAGTGTTTTTACATCCTCTTTGAAGCAATCCCCAGTCAACAACAATGTCCCAGTAAGTTGCGTAAAGCGTTGCAACTCCTGAAAATATCCAAGCTGTGATGTTCCAGGTGGCTCCTCTGTTAAGAGTAAAAGCTGTTCTAAGACAAGCAGCGACGATGGTCAAGAGATACTTGATGGCGTTGTATCCATGACGCAGATCTTTGTCTTCGGTTATTCTTCGGATGCACTGAAGAAATCGTAACCAGTAGGGTATAACGGCTACAATGAAGTAGAAGGTTGTGAATACATCGGTTGATCTGCAGGTGTTTTGTCTTCTGTGTCTGAAATCTCCAAATCCATAGTAGCATATGTAGAACTCTAGACTCCTGAATGCTTGAACCTATACATTGATTCTTTGCATCTGAAACCATCTATCAAATAAGTATGAAAGTAGTTTTTGAGTATCGACTTTCCCGAACCTGGCTTGTTAGTTGATCTGCCAAGAAAAAGTCCGGAAGATTCACCTGCAATAATGGAAGACATTCATCTTAACATTTTGTTTTATGTTTTTGATGACTGGACTCTGGAGCAGAGGATGTTGTTGGTACCGTGTAAAATGGTGCAGCAATGCAGCGAAACAGAACCGCGATGAAGAAGAATCGGCTTGACCGATTCAAAATGTTAAAGGGGCAAAGAGTAATGGCCATCACTAGCTGCATTAATGTGCAGTGAAACCAATCTCATCAAGCACAAGGATTGAGTTGTAAAACAGTAATGAGAGAGAGAGAGAAGGAGCTTACGGCAAGGAGAAAGAGTGGAATAAGTTCAGTGATTGTTCTGTAGTCTTTTGTTTGAGAATCCATTTCCATGTCAAGGTTCAATAAGACAGCACACAAAGAAAGTGTACCAAGACCAAAGCTGAGAAGTAGAACATGTCTGTAACCAAGCTCAGTGCCTTGTCTGAATCCAAAGATGAAGGAGTAATTCACACGGTATCGCCTCCAGAAGTATATATTAGCAGCGTACATGATCATGTGCAAAACTACAAACCCAAAGAACCTGCAAATGAAATGTATAAGAACTGATGTTACAAAGAGAGAGAGAGAGAGAGAGAGAGTGTGTTTGGCTAGTATTTACCTGTAAAGAGGAAACATTGTTTCCATGTAAGTTCTTTGTCCCGGTGTGCCCAAGATATCACGGGCATGGATGATCAAAGAAAGAGCTACAATGAGAGAAATAGCGCAGCCGAAGAAGAAGCCTGAAAAAACAGAGAAAAAATTAACAGAACAAAATGATGAATTACTCCTAAAAACACATATCAATGATTGGATATTATTATATACCGGTGGAAAATGTGATTCCATGACGTTCTTTGTTCACTTTTGGTCTTAATAGGTTCATCCCTTGGCTCCGGTTTGAACTGCAAAAATGTTCAATGAGGCTACATTCAACTCTTAGCATCAGCTTATGAACCTGCAGATGTTTAAAGCCTGATATTGAAGTTGCATTTCTTCCGATTTTCGTAGACAGAGAAAAATGAGTTTTATTTAAAATCTGCTTACTTCATCGGAGCTAGTGAGGTAAGAGCTATCCACCATTTCCATATACAGTTTCGAAGCATTTCTTGCGGCTATCTAAAAGCGGAGAGCATATCAATCGTTATGCCATAAACAAAAAGAAAAAGAAAAAAATTCAACAGAAATGTTGTCATTTTTTAGTAATTTAAAGAAAATTACTTTTCAACAAAAACGAAAATAACAACAAACATATATAAAATAATATATGTTATCAGAGAAAAACTTACAAAAATCTTTCCAATAATACATTTTCTTAAACTACTTATTTCTTTACTATCATTTAATTACTTTGAAAATATAAATATATTTAAAACTCATAAATTTTAAATTTTAGGACAAACTACAAATAAAATAAAAACTTTTTTTTAAGGAAAATACAAATAAAAATTATGTATAAATATAAATTATCAAACTTATTTACAATTATAATTTGTAAGGAAAATCTAAAAGTAAAAAAAAAACTGTAAAAGGATTATTATATGATTTTTTTTATTAAGTGTTTTTTTTTTAATATGATCAAGTTTATACTATCTAATTTAAAATTCCGAAATGGTAATATAAAATCTCGACATAGTTTAAAGTCCACCAAATTAAATTAAAAAAGAACAGATAACTTAGGCCAAGAAAAGAAAAGGGGAATTTTGTAGATTATGAGTAGAAAGTACCTTATCATACTTCTTCATTATCTTGGATATCGCCAAAGTGTTCAAGAAGCTGTAATTCTTAAGATACCGAAGCTTCCGATAAAAGTCGATGAACGCAATTTGAAGTAGCTCCTCGGCTTTCTTGAGATTATCTCTTGTGAATTTTAGCTCTTCCTGCTTATGGACCTTGAGGATGGTTTTAATGGCGGACAGAGGAGTTGCCCGCGTTTTGTTCATCCTGATGCGCTCAAGAATACTCTCATTCACTGTTTCCTCGTTTCTCATAAGATCTCCTAATGCCACTCCTGGTTAATCAAAACATAAAGATTCAAACCTTCAATCTTCAGAGACCAAATTAGTTAAAGCCGAACAGAATCTGAGAAACTCACTGTGTTCTCCAGACTTGGAAGATGATCCCATCTCAGAAGCTAGGGTATTGATGTTTAGTGAGACTGGATCAGAGAGAGAATGGTTCTTCTCTATAACTCTGAGTCTGAAAGCAATCAAGGCATCCATCTGTTTGGTCAGAGCCAGAGCCTCGTTCCTCGCTTTCTCTACTTTCAACCTGTAAAAGCTATTCACTTTGTTGAATTCTCGATCTAGGGTTCTAAAGAAGGCAACCTCAAAGTCTCCACCCTTCAAAAACACCGTCTCGTAAATCGTCTCGAGCTCCCGAGTCACAGTGTTGACCACAATGCCGTGATTCTCAGAGATCGAGGCGTCACGGTTGTTTCGTCTGGTTAGGTTGCGTGCGAAGGAAGGTTTGTTGTTCGGGTTGTTGGAATCTGAAATCTTTCGAGAAGCTTGGATGTCTTGAAGAATGGTTTTGAGGTAAGCGTAATCTATGTAAGCATCCTGCCATTCTGGGATCATCTGAGACACAAACTCTTTCCCGAATCTCATTCCTCGTTTCCTTTTGTCTAAGCTTCAGTTTTTTTTTTTACGTAACTCTCTCTCTCTCTCTCTCTCTCTCTCTCGAAGTCTATAGTCAGAATCTATTAAGAATCGTGCTCTCTGTCTTTTGGGTTTTGAGTGATGCTAAAAGCAAAGTTTGTAAACAAATTCCAACAAAAAATAATATTCTTCGTAGCTCAACTGGTTCAATTTTAAGTTTTTTTTTAAGAGAGGTAGACCAGGTCTTAATTTCGCAACAACGTATAAAAAACTAATTTAATTTGATTTGGTCTCCATTTAAACATTGCTTGTAATTTCTCTCTCCTTTAATTTATACGTAGCTCAGCTGGTTATAGTTTGTAATTTTGAAAAATTATACTTTTAAGAATTAATATTTTTGTGAGATTATAAATTATAATAACATAGGATTGTGATTACATAATTAAAATGTATATGCCCTGTTTTTGTATCTATATTCTATGACACATGTGACACATCTACGTCCACTTGACTTGAGAATATAAAAACGGGTTGGCTCTAAAGCGCGTAGAGATCATAACCTTATCGTTTTTCTCTATTTTGTCGCCACCCAAGTTCATCTTTATAGGCCTCTTTAATATTACGACCACTTTACGACGATTTCCGATTAACGACGATCATATTACGACGAATTGTAATTCGTCGGTAATCCGTTGTAAATCATGTTTTACGACCGATTTACGACGATTACCTTAGTTGTAAAACGGCAGTTTTCTTGTAGTGTTCCTCGTTTCCTTTTGTCTAAGCTTCAGTTTTTTTTTTTACGTAACTCTCTCTCTCTCTCTCTCGAAGTCTATAGTCAGAATCTATTAAGAATCGTGCTCTCTGTCTTTTGGGTTTTGAGTGATGCTAAAAGCAAAGTTTGTAAACAAATTCCAACAAAAAATAATATTCTTCGTAGCTCAACTGGTTCAATTTTAAGTTTTTTTTTAAGAGAGGTAGACCAGGTCTTAATTTCGCAACAACGTATAAAAAACTAATTTAATTTGATTTGGTCTCCATTTAAACATTGCTTGTAATTTCTCTCTCCTTTAATTTATACGTAGCTCAGCTGGTTATAGTTTGTAATTTTGAAAAATTATACTTTTAAGAATTAATATTTTTGTGAGATTATAAATTATAATAACATAGGATTGTGATTACATAATTAAAATGTATATGCCCTGTTTTTGTATCTATATTCTATGACACATGTGACACATCTACGTCCACTTGACTTGAGAATATAAAAACGGGTTGGCTCTAAAGCGCGTAGAGATCATAACCTTATCGTTTTTCTCTATTTTGTCGCCACCCAAGTTCATCTTTATAGGCCTCTTTAATATTACGACCACTTTACGACGATTTCCGATTAACGACGATCATATTACGACGAATTGTAATTCGTCGGTAATCCGTTGTAAATCATGTTTTACGACCGATTTACGACGATTACCTTAGTTGTAAAACGGTAGTTTTCTTGTAGTGTTCCTCGTTTCCTTTTGTCTAAGCTTCAGTTTTTTTTTTTACGTAACTCTCTCTCTCTCTCTCTCGAAGTCTATAGTCAGAATCTATTAAGAATCNTTTCATAAGTTTTATCACACCAAACTACTTCTTGTGATGTGTTTTTATTATTTGGGATAATTTGCATAAGTAATTTTTTTTCTCCTATATCACAATTAAACCAAAGTCTACTATGTTTTATTATTTTTATATGATGTAATATATTTTTCTTTATATAATAAATGTTTAGTTTAAATACTATTATCATTTATGGAAGTATTGCAAAAAACAAAATAAATGGAGTTAAATTGTAAATTTTATAAATAAACTATATTAGTAACAAAACAGCAATAGAATATATTTTAGAATACTCTCTTTTAGAGTGGAAAATAGAGTAATATATTAGTGCAAAACCTAACTCTATTTTAAAGTGAAAAAATAGAAATTTACATTCGAGATGGTCTAAAATCAATTTGTAATGTCTTTATTAGATGCAAAATATTATCTTCTTCTACATTGGTCGACAAAAGAAGAAGGTATCTTGCAGATTGTTTCCTGACCACATACCACAGTGTATCTTTTACCGTTCTGCATTTAGCGGAGATGCGAGTCGTCGGGCATATATTCTATGGACATCAATTTTTCTTTTATATTTAGCAAACAATTATAATATTTTTTCCCTTTTACCTTATCTTAGGTAGGTAAAAGATGCAGGTTCTTAAAAAAAAAAAAAAATGTAGGTAGTCAAAAAAGAAGAAAGCATATAAATGTCATGTCTAGCCCTGGGCAAACGGGTATTCGGTTCGGTTCCGGGTAGGAACCGATCGGTTCCGGTTCTTTCGGTTCCTAAGGTTTAGGATCCAATGGTTACTTTTATATTTTCGGTTCGGTTCCGGTTCGGTTCCGGTTCGGTTCCGGGTAACCGTAAAATACCTGATTTTTTTTTGTTCTTAACGGTTCCGGGTATTTGGGTACTCGAAATAGCAATTTTATACCGAAAATGTGAAATAATATCCAAAATAACAAAAAATACCCGAAACCAGAACCCGAAATGTCAATAAATTACCCGAAATGTCAATAAAATACTCGAAACCGTTTTTTGTTCCGGGTATTCGGTTCCTCATTTCGGTTCCGGGTAAGAACCGATATCCATGGTTCCCAAACTCAGGATCCAATGGGTATTTTGGCTGGAACCGGAACCGGAACCGAACCGAAATTTTTGGTCGGTTCCGGTTCGGTTCTTCGGTTCCGGTTTTTTTGCCCAGGGCTAGTCATGTCGCTAAGACGCTAATAAACGGCAATTGACTTTTTTTTTTAATGCTTTTTTGGCCCAAATCCAAACAGGTTTAGACTAATTTTTTAGGTGAGAGTGACACAACCCAGTTTTAATGTCCCATTTGACCAAGTGCTATTGTGATCATTCCGTTCCTGCGAATAGTCGATCATTGGCCTGGACCAGCAGGGCAACTCTTCCAACGGAGAGAGAACCACCCCAGTACAATCACTTGATTACGGCAATAGACTTTAAATTAGTTTTTAGATTTTTTTCTTAAATAGAATTATGAGCGAATTATTTTTTTTGGAAATATTGCCAAACTAGTTTCCTTTGTTGATTTTCGACCTATTTGTGATCTCTTTTTTTAATGAGAAGTTCGAAAATATCTTCAAAATAACATGAATTTTCAAATTTCATTCATCTAAATTCAAGCAATTGTAAGAATTACGAAACAATCCAAGGGATAAACACAAAAACATTTATGGAATTTGTCAAAGCTAAAAAATAGTCGTTACTCTATGATCATCAGTGAATATGTAGCATCTAGGTTTTTTTGTTTGGGGGAGCTTGCCGCTCCAAAACAAACGCGACGGTAGATCAACGAAATTCTCCTTTAAGCGTAGATGAAGTAGCGTGAATAATCCCTTTTTGATACTTGAATGTCTAGAAATAATAATATCCTCTGTTTCTTGGTTTAGTAAAATATATACCTTATAGTTTTCTTTTTAAAGACAAAAAGAACTCTCTTTTCCCATTTCTCTCTTTCAATCTAATCTCTGAACAAACATTTTCGTGCATGCGAAAAGAAAACATAAGCTGAAATAAGGTTTGGCGGTGATGTATGAATTCGTCACGATACGAGTTCCGGCGAAGTTTAAGCCAATGACTAGAATTTAAAAATTTGGGGTTATGGTTTACATTTTGAAAATAAAGATTTATAAATTTCAACAAGGTTTAAGAGATACTTTGAGTTTATATTCTGAAACAATAGAGTTTAAATTTGTAATTTAGGGTTTACATATATGTAAAAACAGTTTTTTTTCTTCCTTCTATAATTATCAACGGAAAAGATGAACAGTGTTCTTGTATAGAAAACATATAAAAAAGTTTACAAAAAACTTGTGAAAGTTTTCAAAATTTGTGAAAATTTCCAAAATATGTGATAAAGATTCTAAAAAATTGTTATAGTAATGGAAACATATTTATTTGGAAACTATATATACTCTAATCAACATACTTTTGAAAATTATTTTCGAGAACCTTTTTTTTTTTTTTAACACTTACGATGAGAATAATTACAAGACAATTCAACAAACTTTTTTTGGGTCTAAATGTTAAATTTTATACCAATTTTAAAATTTGTGATATCGGTTAAACTACAAACAAAAGCAAAGAACAACAATAAATAAAGAAAATGACAACGAAACGAGCAAGTTTGGCACACGTCATAGGATACTATAAGGATACTCGACGAATAAACACCGATTCCGAAGGAACTCAAGTCCTCATCGTCATTACCATGAACATCTCCCACCCGAGGCCAGCCCTCAAATCCCGCTAAAAGGAATGTCTACAGCTTCTCTGAGGACAAACACAAAAACGAAACCTAAACTTTTTGGTTTGGAAGCATTAATGAACATTTTGATAAAACTAAAAAGGTTCCACCATTATTTCCGAGAACTTATGTCTGCTAAATTAAGTATTTGAAATCACTATCCAGATAGAGAAAACTATCCGATCTATATAAACTTGACTGATCTAAATAAATTAATTTGATTGAAAGCTATAATTAAAAATGCAACGGGCCATCGTCGTCAGTAACGCGGAGAAGCAACGAATAAACAAATCGAAATCTACGCATGTGGGTGTTACTGTTTGACCTTCGATTGAAACAACGAAGGGTAGTTCCGTAACTTTGCCTATCCTCGCGTGGCCGTCTACGCGCCGTTTCGATTGATGAGATTGCAGACGGCGTTGATTGCTCCGGATCGTTTCCGAAGAAGAATACAATTAATTACTTAACTATTCCCACTTTAATCTCGTTTGCTTATTTTTCCGCAAAAGATTAATAAAAGCTTTCGTTACAATTAATAACTAACCTTTCTCGATTTGGTTTGCGCAAATTTTTTTTTTGGTTATCCTTCACTATTCAGGTTTTCTTGTGAATCTCTCTGAGCTCGCCTTTACGAACAAGACGACAAGGATGAGATCATTGCTCGTCTCTGGTAAAAGTTCTCCCGAGTTTCAAGGTTCCTAGACTCTCTTTGTTCTTGTTCCGTAATTTTGCTATGTTGGATCTGTCTCGTGAAGAGATAATCTTTTTTTTTTGTTTCTTTCTGAAAATATCTGACGGTGAATACGTATGCTTTGAGCTGAATCTGAGTTGGATTTTCTGGATTAGATTATTGATTTTGTGCAAATAGATGAATGTTTCTTCAGAAGATCGATTCTCTGGGTTAAGATTATTTAATAGTTAGTGTACTTTTTGGTGAGATCGATGATGTTGTTATATATTTGTTTTGCCCTTTAGTATGGCTTGATCATAGTGTTGCTCTTCCAGATTCATGATCCTGAAGAAGGCAATTGGAGGAATCTTCACAGTGATACAGAGCTTCGAGGTTACAAATTCCGCTTGAATTGATCAACAATTTCGCTTAGTTCAGTGGAAGATTGCATGCCACTGACGAAAACAAAGAATGTTGATGGTGGCTTATCACCAATAGGCCCTCTGTTCTTCTTGCCTTGCTTGCAATAGTTCTGGGTCTGTAGGGAAAGCCATGGCTTTGGGTTCTCCTAAAGTTTCTAAATTTGTGGCTGGGTTTCCTCGGAAGGTGTCTACAATTGCAATTGCTATCTGCGGATTGGCATCATTCTTTGTTTTCGGATTGCTGCTACGTCTTTCCTACCCAATCGGTTCCTCAGTTAGTGGCCTATTCTATGGGATAGGGACTCCTGAACAAGTTGAATTCCCTTTATCTTTGAGCAACCATACCGTAAAAGGCCTTGACAAGAGTAGCGACGTCTATACTTCTGATCAAAATCTGACTTCTCATTTCAGCTCTGTCTCTCCTGATGTTGTTAACACGAAAATACCACCCCCAGATTTCGGTAGTGATAGGAAGTTGGAGAAACCTTTGACCCAAGTAAAAGAGGATACTGTCTCTTTGGATAAGACTGATGCTGGATCAGGTGAAAGTGAAATCAATGTTTCCAAGGCTGGAGACACTCCAAATGAATCATCTCCTCCACATGATGACTCTGAAAGTGCTTCAGCAGAAACAGGTACTGTTCTCTTAAACACGCTAGTTTCCATTTACGTAGCTTTTGTCTTATTTGGAACATCTTGTTTTATGGTAGCTTAATTTTCTATATAAACAAAGATGAAACTAGTTTGGGAATGTTATACATTGAGTTTTGCACTTCTATGACCAATGGCTTTAACTTCCGATAAGCTTTCAAGAAGTTCAGCGGCTCAACTCCTAGCTATAGGTCTACTGTATCTAGCCTAGTACTAAATGTAGCAGATTAGAGCTGTTTTGAGTTGGTTAGAGAGCAATTAGTGAGGGCTCGGTTTGTAAGGATGTCTCGGCATATCGTTTTAGGGGGTGGAATTTCTAGGCTTTGTTTGAGAATTTTGGTTGAGAATTCTCTCTGGTTCGGTTGTATTAAAATAAGAAAAGAAGTTTCATAGCTTTGTTCTTGTTAGTTTCCCTTCTATCCAATTTACTTGATAGTTAGACCTCAGTTTCTTGCTTCTCAGGATTTTAGCTGTTCCATGCTTTCTAATTCTGTTATTAGTTTGTCTCTCACTCAGATCTTTGATTGCTTGTAGAGTGTGATTTGTATCATGGCAGCTGGTTTTATGATCCTGGGGGACCTGTGTACACAAACAACTCTTGCCCCGTCCTGACGCAGATGCAGAACTGCCAGGGCAATGGAAGACCTGACAAGGGATATGAGAACTGGAGATGGAAACCGTCTCAGTGTGACCTTCCTCGGTTTGATGCCAGGAAATTTCTTGAGCTAATGAAAGGCAAGACACTGGCCTTTATAGGAGATTCAGTAGCTCGTAACCAGATGGAGTCCATGTTGTGCCTTCTTTGGCAGGCAAGTAATTCTTCTCCTTCAGGTCATTTGTCTCGAAAAATTCAATTAATGGTGAAAACCTGTATCTTCAGGAAACTGTATTTTGTCGCTTTAATCTTCCGGAAACTGTATGTATTGTATTAACATGTATTGCCGTTTTCAGGTTGAAACACCGGTCAATCGTGGGAGCCGAAAGATGCAGAGATGGTATTTTAAGTCATCATCAGTAATGATTGCGCGCATTTGGTCATCTTGGCTCGTCCATCAGTTCAACGAAAAATTCGATTATGCTCCTGAAGGTGTCACCAAACTAAAGCTGGACCTTCCTGATGAGCGCATAATAGAAGCTCTTCCGAAATTCGACGTGGTTGTCCTCTCATCAGGGCACTGGTTTGCAAAGCAGTCTGTCTACGTATTAAAGGACGAGATCATGGGAGGCCAATTATGGTGGCCAGACAAATCAAAACCCATGAAAGTCAATAACGTGGAAGCATTCGGAATATCAGTTGAAACAATCCTAAAGTCCATGGCTACACACCCGAACTACACCGGTTTGACCATTGTGAGAACATGGTCACCTGATCACTACGAGGGTGGTGCTTGGAACACAGGTGGTTCATGCACCGGTAAAGTAGAACCCATCCTTCCAGGGAAGCTAGTGAAAAACGGGTTCACGGAGATAATGCACGAGAAGCAAGCGACAGGGTTTAACCGAGCAGTGGATGGAGTCGCGGATAACCTGAAGCATAAGTTAAAACTGATGGATATTACAGAGGCCTTCGGGTATCGCCATGATGGTCATCCTGGTCCATACAGGAATCCCGACCCAAACAAGATCACTAAAAGGGGACCAAATGGACAGCCTCCGCCCCAGGACTGCTTGCACTGGTGCATGCCTGGACCGGTCGATACATGGAACGAAATGGTGTTGGAGCTCATAAGGAGAGACATGGAAGGCAGGAAACGGAAAAGCTCAGCATCTTGACTTAGTTTGAAACTCTCAAGGCAGAGTTATAATACAGGAGTTATACTGTTAAAAATCTGATTCTTGATTAGTGATGAACCAAACATAAACTCACTTGTAGATTTGTATCAACCACGGTGAGGTAGGAATTAGGATTTTTTGTTCCACTAAAGTTTTTTGGTTCCCTTGTGTCATTGAGATTGAAAGCTACTTTTTCTGTTTTTGTTTACTTGGATGTTTTGGGAGTTGTGAGTTGTGGTTTATTCATACTACTAGGACAGAATCCGCTTAAATTACTGAATTTTGACAGATAAACAATACTAGTAACGAGTAGTAGTAACAATCGAACAACATCGTTTTGAGGTAATCTATATAGAGATCGAATCGGAGATAAGTTAAATTCTTTGTATATAAGGATCTTGACATCTACTTGGATTCGTAAGGTTCAAAACCGAGCATTCCTTTTCCAAGGAGCAAAAACAAAATTATGTATAGATTTGGAGGGGGTTTATGTGCAAAAAAAATAATTCGCGAGTAAAAATCGCCAATCTCACTCTCACCCGAACGAAGGCTTGGAGTGAAAATGGCGTCGTACACGCTCTCCTTTATCCCTTTGACGCTCTCTAATCCTCCTCGGAATGGATCTCACTCATCTTCTTCTTCGATTCCTCTTACTTCTCTGTTAGGTAAGAAGCTTCTTGTGACGAAACCGTCGCGCCGCTGCTTCGTCTCCAAGCACCGGTGCTTGACCTCGGCCAGCACGGTCTTTAGCGTCCCGACTTCGTGAGTTTCTTTTGCTTTATTTGATAGCCCTTTTACAACATCTTTATAGTTTCTGGGTTTTTTTTTTCTTGTTCCACCACGGAAATGGAAGCTTACGGTTGTTAGGTTGGATTTTTTTTCAGGCAACCGGAGAATGGTTCTTCGGATAAGCTCCCAAAGTGAGTCTCACTTCGGATAAGCTTCTAGTTTTTGAATTGTTGAGGTTTCGTGTTGTTTGAAGATGTTTGTCCGTTTGATTTAGATGGTCGGCGAGAGCGATAAAATCACTTGCAATGGGGGAATTGGAGGCTAGGAAACTCAAGTATCCAAACACCGGCACCGAAGCCATTCTCATGGGTATTTTAGTCGAAGGTTTGTCATTCTTCTTTAAGATTCTGCGACCTTCAGCTTTCTTCTTGTTTAGATTTGTGGTTTCTGGGATCTTTATGCTGCCTTGGATATATGTGCTTGTCACGATCGAAAGCTTACATTTTGTTTCGAGGAATCGTAAACAACCATGCTGCTGAAGATTTCTCCTCCTCGTTGCATCTGTCTAAGCAAGCATATGCATAAGCAAGGGTTAATATGATTGGTGGTTGTTCCTCTGGGATGAGTTTTTGCTTCTGTCCTTCTGTTTCTTAATCGTAAACAACTGAAGCTGTATATTCAGTTAATGCTGGTTGATAGAGGAGAATTGGGGCATTTAACTGTAAATTGTTGACTGAAAAGTCTTACATTTAGTTTTGCTGGTGAAGAGTTCTCACTTCTCTGTCCACAGCTTTGTGCTTCAGGTCACCCGCTTAATTGAGTCCAAGCATAGCTAATAAGTATAGGCTGTTTTTGTTCCTATTAAACAAATTACATGTTGGATGAGGTTTTGCTTCTATCCTTTTGTATCTTAACCATAAAACAATGAAACTTTTTATTCAGTTGTGGAATGCTTATGCTCTATGATCGTGCTGAAATGCGAACGAGAGGAGAGATTTGGGTAGAATCATCAGAAATACAGTTTTATTTCTTCGTGTTGTTTAGCTTTTTCGATAACCCTTCTTTCTGTTATTCAAAAGGCAGCGATGGTAAATCGTTTCAGATTATCTGTTTTACTGACATTTGTTAACCTTTGTTATTGTCGGTTTTCATTTCAGGCACTAGCACAGCTGCTAAGTTCCTGAGGGGGAATGGAGTCACACTTTTCAAGGTGCGAGATGAGACGATAAACCTGCTGGGGAAATCAGACATGTACTTTTTCAGCCCAGAGCATCCTCCTCTAACTGAACCAGCTCGAAAGGCCATTGACTGGGCCATTGATGGAAAGAAGAAATCTGGTGTGCATAAACAACACCATCTTAATATTTGTAGATCCTTGTGCGTTTCCCATCCGCTATAGCCAACTGAAACTGTTTGTTCACAGGTGTGGATGGGGAACTAACCACGGCCTACTTGCTTCTGGGGATTTGGTCTCAAAAGGATTCAGCAGGCCGCCAGATTTTGGAGACGCTAGGGTTCAATGAAGATAAAGCCAAAGAAGTTGCGAAATCGGTAGGCTCTATAGGATAGGTCCATATAGCTTTCTCTAAGTCACAAGTGTTGAGTGTTTGGTTTGGTGCAGATGAATGAAGATGTAAATTTGAGCTTCAAGAAACAAGGTCAATAGTGATGGGATTTATTTCAATCAGCAAAGCTCCTGTAACTGTATATGGAGTAGCAAAAGCAACTCCTGATTCAAGACAACAAACCAATCAAAAGATGGTCCCTTTATCGAACAAGACAGTCTCATGCCTTGGTTGTAGTTAAGTTTTATTTTTGCATCATATAGTTTTTCTACACTGTCACAATTCACAACTCCAACAATAATAATTCAGTGCTTTGCTTCTCGGATGTCTATCTATGTTACTACTAAAACTCATATCCTTAATCACTCATTCGCTGATTGACATTTTAGTCTCTTATTCTTTCTTAATTTCTATTCGCTTCGGCTATTTTATGACCTTTTTTGGTACTTAATGATTCATGGACAGATCTTAATTTCGATTTTTTTAAAAAAAAAACAAATTTGGATCTCTCTGCTTGGATTCAGGGGGTTTCGGTCAAAAAAAAAATGCATGTATTAATCATAAAAAGATATAAAGAACATGAAAAGATATAAAGATCTAAAAGACTCTAAATTATGACTAAAACCTCTGCAGCTTCTCAGCTCGGATCGAAGGCAACTGTCTGGCCAAAGCAAGGCGGCCAGATTGTTTGTAATCGAAGGGACAAGAATGCTCCTCCGGATACCGATGGGACCCGCAAAACATGTGTCCGCATCTGCAGTTGAATCCCAACATCCCTACCTTCCTCTGACACGTCCCGCATCTCCGTTTAATTCCGACCGGTTCTTCTGAAGCGACGGGAATAATCGTAGGAGGGCAAACCGGTGATGGCTCGGTCTCAGGTTCGAGGCTGAGAACGTGAAATTGTTGAAGAACACTCTGCTTGTAGCAGAGTGAACATAGATTGTTGTTCTTCCGGGTGCCAAAAAGTCCACAGCCTCCTGCGCATGGTAATGCTTCTTCTGTTTCCTTCGCATTCATCATCATCTTTAAGACTTGTTCTTCTTCTTCTTCTTGAGTTTTAGTGGCTATGAATGAGAGATACTTGTTGAAATTTATGAGTAGACGCAATTCAAGATTTGTTTGTGGGTGGGTTCTATCAACGACTCTATATTCTATATATAGGAATAGGATGTTAATTGTGCAAATCAAATTTCCTTTTTTGTAATGTAATTTGATTAGGAAATTATTTGTGTTTCGTTACTTACTAACGTTCTATTTTGAAGTTATTATTGATCTCCATTCCTTGTAAGAAAGGAAAAATATACGTTAGAAAATAGAAACGTTGACAAAAAGTTCTTAAATAAGAAGCCGTGCTTTGTCTTGGAAAGCATAAAGTTGCCTTTTAACTTAAAAATAACAAAAGGATAAAGTCACTTGGGCTAAAACCGACTAGTTTTTTCACACACATTGTAAAATTTCCATATTTTTGCTTGGCTTTTCAAGAAAGATTGGCCGGCCACTGTCCATAGACCCAAAAAATTACAATAATTTTGTTGGTCTATCATTCGAGTTTACAAACCCTATGTGCCCAACCCGAATTGATCCTAAACTTCTAAAATTTAGGTATCCGAAAAAACCGATCTGAACTCGGACTGGTACCCGAATACCCATGTCTTTGTAACTTGCAAGAGTGCAAACCTCTTGCAGTTGAGTTAATTTAGGTCTCATACTAAAGTGGGTCACGTTGGGGAACCGGCTATTTGTGTTCTTTATATACATGGGCCATACTGAACCATCTTCTATTTTTTTCTTGAAAACCATCGAATTTCTTCTTTATTGGCCCTTTTATATTCTTTAACCTAATTGGGTCTATTCATAATTTGGGCCAGCTTTTGCTCATTAATAGTAGATGTTTTTATGGTTTTGTTAATATTTGGCATATGCTTTGTACATGTATCATTTAGAACTCGATTACTAAAAAATAATTTCATTAGTATAGTATTTTAAGGTTCTTATCTCTAGGGTTAAAAAAAAAAAGTGACACCACAGAAATATTAGAAACAATGAACTATATATCATCTCGTTTAGCATCGCCGAAAAAAATAATTCTATAAAATTAAAGAAATCATATTATTTCGAAGTTTAAAATGATATATCCAATATTTTTGGGGATACGGTCTAGTATATGGCCTCAGAGCTGCAGCCTATAATAAAGTACAAAGGGTATCTGGTAGGTCATTGTCAGTTACTTGATCGTACAATTTATTTATTTGTTTTTTTTTGGTCACGAGATTGATATTGATCAATGAAGAAATAAATGAAATTGATAATAGTAAGAAAATGGAATGTGGATGGGAACATATTGGCATTGATTAAAGATAGAAGAAGTTAATGATGAAGCAGAAAGACGTCATTGCTTACCCTAATAAACCTCTTTTTCAAATAATACTTGTACCAATAACGTATCTTTTTCTTTATTTTAAAAACTATTCCCATAAACAAAACCCTTTCTTTATCTCACTGTCTTTGTTCCGACTCCCATATTTGGTCAACTTTACAACAAATCACTGACTGAGATTCAGACCAAATCCCACAGCATAAAATCAGACAAGATTATATCCTGCTGTCTCATCATCATCATCATCATTACTAGAAGAATCTTTGTAGAAAATAAACTTAATACAGGTTTTAGATGAATGATTATCCGGAGAAGAGAAGAAGGTGTAATAAAAAGCTGAGAAATAGTAGCCAAGAAAACATGGAGAAGATAGTACACAGAGAAGTTGAGAAACAAAGGAGACAAGAAATGGCTTCTCTTTACGCATCTCTTCGCTCTCTTCTCCCTTTCGAGTTCATCAAGGTTCTGTCTCTTCAAAAACCCTAATTAATTAATCTTGCTTTTGATTCTTCACTCTTACAGATCTACATGTTTTTTTTTTTTTGGTTAAATGTTTCTTAAATTAGAAACCTGAGCACAGATCTACAAGTTAGAATCTGTAAAAGTATGTTTTGTCTCTTAGTTTGAGCTGTTGTTTTGTCAAAAAGAGTACCACTCAAACATCACAAGATCCTAAAGCTAAGATTAGCCTGTCTTTTTTGCTTCTTGATGGGTTTTTTATTTGGTTCTGTATAGGGAAAGCGTTCGACGTCTGATCAGTTGAACGAGGCGGTGAATTACATAAAGTATTTGCAGACGAACATCAAGGACATGAGTTCCAAGAGAGATGACCTCATGTTATTGTCTGGACGAAGCTTTGGGAGTAGTATTGGAGGACTTAGGAATGAGATTTCGAATCATGTCGTGATTCGTCCGTGTTTGGTCGGCCTAGAAATCATGTTTAGCGTTCTCCAAACGCCGTTGTCAAGAGTTCTGCAAGTGCTTCGTGAACACGGTCTTTGTGTTATTAGCTGCACCTCTACCACTGTGAATGATAGACTCATTCACACTGTACATGCTGAGGTATATACAAGATCTCGCGCTTACTAAATTTATCAAAACATTCACCAAGTAAAATGTAAAAGGTTTTCATGCATATATATAATTAAACATTCTATTTCAGACTACTTATAAGATATTGTTAGGAATTCGACATGTAGTATAAGTTGATGAGACCTACCCTAATTCTATCCTAATGCACTCACTTTGTTCAAATCCGAAATTTAAATTAAAAGTGATAACATTTGACAACGTAATTAAACTAACTGAAACAACTTATCATCATTGCTATATATATTGGTTTTGAACTAAATTGTTTATATCCACTAATCATTGCTATTTTGCCACGGATAGTCAAGGATGATAAACCTCAATTGGCTGTATAACAAGATATTTTTAGACATAACCACACACAGAAAAGACTATATGCTTGATTTTCTGTAGTCTAGACACAATTTAATATTTGTTGATGCTTGATATCTAACATATATGTAATTTGTTGATGCTGAAACTTCTTTTACAATGAATATATGTAATATTAATATGTAAAGCATGACCGTCTTAAACTATTTGTAAATCATGTTCATTTTTATTTAAAATATATTTAATATAACACAGGCCACAATTTAAATAGATGTCTATTTAATTTATATTTTTTCGTAAAGAAATTTTATTTGTTGAATTAGTTTTTGTTTGAGGGCTTCATTTACACATACTAAAAAACGGTATTGGTGTAGAGAGCAACACTTACTCATAAGTTCATAACATTTATATATTTCAAAGTTTGTTACTTTAAGACCAATTATGCCTTTGTGTCTTAGTTTTGATACGAATGGAATATAATTCATATATCAAAGTGACGAATATGTTTTAAGTTAATATATATGTGAAGTTGATTTGCTTTAATGTTGCAGGTCAACGATCTGGCTTTAATTGACTTTGCAGACCTCAAGGATACACTTACTACACTTACCCTAATGAACTAATTACGTTTTCTTAGTAGATTTATCTTAACTTCTCAAACCAAAAACGATGTATATAGATAGTTTCCTTGCACTTGGACTATGTTTTTGTATATATATGTATTTTTCAGATTTCGAAAAGAAATAATGCATGTCTATTTTAAAAAAAGCTTACAAGATCAAAGATATCTGGCTGAAAAAAAGAGGTAATGAAATCACTATTTTTTAAATCTTTTTTTGGATTATTAAGAGGTTTTGAGTCGAAATCCGTAATTCTTCAGATTCAAAACTACAACATATAATATTAGTTGCAATATCTTTTAACTTTTAATCCTGGATTTTTGACCAAATTAAAACATTTCCTCTCAACAGTCGCAAAGAAAAAATAATTTTCTCTAGCTTCAAATTCTTCTAAAAAGTCTGAGACTTATCAAAATGCAACCCATACTGAAAAGACCTTAAATGTACTTCCCAAGGCCGATCATAAAACATTTTCGAATAATATTTCCCACTTTGTGGAAATCCGAGACCAATTCCGAAGCTATAAGGACATATTCTCACAAAATTGTCTCCTTTTTATAAACCTATTCTTTTTAAACATCTAGTCCACTTATAAGGAAAAAAATAATAATAATTCCAGCCACTACTAAATATGTACTCCATATATCTGTTGCATGTACGATGGGTTAAATGGAACGGATTATTCCGTGTTGACATTCCTAAACATAGAGTAAATTTTGTAAATCATTTTGGTTGGCCCTTAGCTTCAGTTATATGACCCACCCAACATAGCATATAGTCATATACAGATACATCATTCTCTATCCATTAGTTTATCACTGTTCTCGACCATTTCTCTTAGCTATTAGTAATTAGTTTCAATTATATGACCCAACTAATACAAATAGATCATTCGATCTCTATCCATTGCTTTATCTTTATCACTCTTTCTTGATATATTTTATACTCAACTCTTACAATCTTATTGTCGACACGTGAAGGTATATCTACCAACTCATATTGTATTATAATAATACACATCAATTTTCTCTCGCATCCCTATCTCTTGTAATTAAATTTCTAAAACCACTTCATCTCGACGTGTGGAGCCTCTCTCCATATACATAGTTCTTTTAATTTTAATTTTATATTATATTTCTAATTTTTCTAAACTATCTGCAATTTGCATAAAATATGTAGACTGGTCTAGGAAGAAAAAAAGATGTTTTCGAGCTATTTTTCTCATGAAGTTTCAACGTGTGCCATGATTCCGAGATTTCCTAGCTAGACCAATCGATCGAGCTAGTGCAAACGTGGTTGGTTCTTCTGTTTTGTTGTCGCTAGTTACGATCGATAGAACAGTATTTGTCCACCGTCATCTGTGTTTTTTTTTTTTTTTTTGACATCATTCTATCATCTGTTTTTATCAAGGGACAATTGGTGAAATAACTAATTTTCAATAAATCATGAAGAAAATAGCCATAGATAAATAGAAATTAAGCAAATAACAAAATGGGTTGGTGTCGGACGATTTTGTCCTTCTATACACTTGGTGTAGACAGTCTATACTATTTTGATATTGTTCTATTTAACAGCACATATGTTTACCCCAATGATTTTGTTTTTTGCATAATTCGCATATTGGTAACTGGTTCAACTTTGTATTAGTACCAAAAAAACACTGGTTTTATTTCAAATCTAACATAATTTGAATTTTGTAAAACAAGCCCAAAATATTTTTCATACGTTAATAGCGACACCTATAACGTAGGAAGTCATTTTTTTATCAATAACATAACAAATCTATTTTTAAAAATCAAAGACATAACAAATCTACAAACGTCTATTTTTCCATACATTTCATCTCTCAAGTGTCTCATCAATAATTTCCAAAATTGCAAAAAAATAGACGTTCTATACAAACATAAAAATTAGTCTCCATTAATTTCCGATCGTCTCTCGCCCACGACATCAAAGTCACCGTCTTTCTCCAACGGCGAAGTATTGGGTAGTGTTGCGAAGTAATAAAACCAACAATCGAATTAACAAAAGCCAAATATAGAACCTCCACCATAAAACCCAAATAGACAGTCTATGTGTTCTATATAGACTGACGCTTTTTAAGTACATTACATATCATGGTTTGAATTGAAAATTACAAATCTTTACATTGATTTGATTAATAAGTTTGTAAAATAGTATAGAATTGGTAAGTAGAATAGACGGAGAGATGAGAGGAGTATAATATGAGGAGGAGAATGAATATAATAGTATTTTTACATAGACATTCTATATGTTTTGTCATTTTTATCAAAATGTTTATCAAAACCAAAATTAAAAAAATAGACGTTTTATACACACGTTGAAATTAATGTCTAATATTGAAAACACTAAAATGATGAACACTCTTAATACATACAAATAGAATGTTGAAAACACAAAATTTGTCCGCCAATTGCAGATGTTACTGAGGATTCTAAGTATATGCGTGGCTGGTAACAAAACAATCAAAACATCATATTCACCGTAGAAAGAGCTTTACTTTTATAAATCAGCATTTGGAAAAAAAATAGAGGTTCTATACAAATACACTAATAGACATTCTATGTTAATCCATGACCAACCAATTGTCTCACCATCTCAAATCATATCCCTCTATTTGCACCTTGTGACTAAATGGGACAAACTGACATGGGAGAGAGAGCTGCGTTTACACGCTTTAGGGATATAGTCTTTTACGAGTTTTGTCGGAGACCTGTACGAGTTTTTCCATGGAGCGTAGCTAGATTGGACGTGTATAATCTGAGGAGGAGGTTCGAGTCGATGATGGATATAATTCCGATTTCCGATTGCGGCCATGGTGATGAAGCTGATATCACGGTGTGAGGTCTGCGGAAAGAGAGTGTCGTTTACGCTGAAGAAGACATCACCTTCCATGGTTGAGAGAACGGGATCGCTTAAAAAAAACTCCTCTGCGAGATCCATGGCTGAATTATGGTTTGCATAGACTGAGGAATATAATGAATTGAGGAAGATAAAGCAGAGAACTATGGATTGTGGAAGATAAAGCTGAGAAAGATTCATGGTTGAATTGTGGATTGGAAAAAGTAGAGAAGATGCGTAGGGAGGAAAAAAGGAGAGAGAAAATGAAAAAAAAGAAAGAGAAAAGAAAAGAAATTAAAAAATAAAAATAAAAAAGAATAAAAATGTATTAATACATAATATACAAAAAATATTGATCCACTTTTTTTTTTTGATTAGTTTCTTAATTATAATTTTTTTTGTTGGTTATTCAGTGCAATTTACCTTTTATCAATACATTTTGGTGATAACGTCATATGCTACCTATCTAATTTTTAGTGTTGAAGTTTATTGATCGTTCATCACCAAAATTTATTATTAAAGTGTATCACTATAATCAATGACTACAAAATGAACATGATTTAATCGTTGTTATTAGTCATTTATCGTTGAACAAACATATTATAACATATTATAGTTTGTTTGTACCAGCAACATAAAAAAAACTGTAGTGTATAAAGGGTAAACGATCTTGTAGATCTGAACCTAGACGCTTTCTGTATGTTTTACGAATTCACAAAACCAAATAAAACCAAAACTAAGACGAGAAAGAAAAACAAGCAAATGCATAAAAGTAAACAGTACAAATACTTAACGATAAAGGCTGTACAAATATTTATCTGTCATTTCTTTGTCGATGTTTTTTTTTTGTCTGTGTTTTTTTCTTAGTCTTCTTATCTTTATCGTTACTGATCCGACACCAATTGCTTACGCTATGGTGTCGACAGAAATACCGGTTGATTTTGTTTCCATGTTTTTTTATTTCTTTTTTTGGCATGGGACCAATCTTTAG
>PKML01005267.1:498723-517821 GCA_002933935.1 Eutrema yunnanense | reverse complement strand
GGGGGGGGGGGGAGGGGTTGAATTAAGAGAGAGAATTACCAGTAGGCCAAAGTCATTCATTGGTATTTATCACACAAACAATTTTAAGTCGACAAGTAAAGATTAAAAAAAAACGATTCAGACCCCATTAAAGTCTTCTTCTGACCGTGCTTGGTTACAAGGTGCAGTCGTCGGAAATGGCAGAGGTTGCTCAGAAGCTTGAGAAGCTTGAGGTGATGATGTCAAATGTTCGGGAAGACGATCTTTCTCAACTTACCACGGAGACCGTACACTACAACCCATCAGAGCTTTACACGTGGCTTGACTCCATGCTCTCCGATCTCAACCCTCCGTCGTCTGCCGATGACTACGATCTCAAAGCTATTCCCGGTGACGCGATTCTGAATCAATACGCGACCGATTCGTCTTCTTCGTCGAACCAAGGCAGGGATATGAACACCAACAAGCGGTTAAAATCAATGTAAGCGATTTCTCAATGTAAGAAAAGGGTTCATGTAATCGGTTAAAATGTAATCGATTTCTCAATGTAAGAAAAGGGTTCATGTAATCAATTTCTCAATGAATCATGGTCTCCAATGGCCGGCGCTTAAGCAATCCCTCGCGCTTAGACCTGGGGGTCCTCCAATTTTCCGGCTAACTGGAATCGGTCCTCCGACACCGGATAATTTAGCCGATCTCGACCCGTCGATGATGGAGCTTAGACTAAGTGAGATCGAATCTGTTGCGGTTAACTCTGTTTTTCAGCTTCACAAGTTTTTGGAAAGACCCGGCGGTGAGATCGAATCTGGGAGGCACATATCGACTTGCGACGAAGAAGACTTTAATGGGGTCTGAATCGTTTTTTTTTAATCTTTGCTTGTCGACTTAAAATTTTTTGTGTGATAAATACCAATGAATGACTTTGGCCTACTGGTAATTCTCTTCTCTTAATTCAACCCCTCCCCCCACGGTTCGAATCCTTGTGAAGACAAGTTTTTTTTTACTCAAAACGACGTCGTTTTGTTGTTTCGTTCCAACGGGGATTCCACCGTGGCAGCTGACTCAGCTCCGTTAATAATTTGACGGGGTTGACTAATGAGAAACGAGTCAATGCATGTTTCGGCCAAAAAAAATAGAGTTCATGTTTGAATATTCCAATATTTAAACAGTTTGGATATGTATAGACACATCTCCATAATTCAGGTAATAATTGGTACAAGTGGCCTTGAGGCACGAATTAGCCTTTCTCCCTATAAAGGTACTTAAACTTCGAACACCATATTTTTAATTCGCGTTTGAACAAACTTAGAAAGCAAAATTATAAATAATTGGGTTGTTACTGTAGAAATTGCGGCTCTTGCTTGCAACCGTCCGATAGAAAAAGTCCAAAGAGATGTCTTTTGTTTAATTAGTCTACAAGGCACTTGTGTGTGTGCGTGTGTATGGTCGGGAATAATTTAACTTTGCATAATCCTTTTTTCTGATGTTAACAAAAAAAAATGCTTATCGATTTAGTAAATGACCCCTAACAATATTACTAAATTCTTCTTTAATTATAAAAAGATTTAGTAAATGACCCCAATGAATTTTCTTTAAGCACCCACTCTCTTTTGGCTGCGTCTTTTGTTTGTTTTGTTATCTCATACAATTAACAAAATACAAATAACTAATGCATCTTGTTATTATTCTTTTTTTTTAACACACCCCATTAATTAGTTATACAATAAAACTAAACTAAGCTCATTAAATACAAGTAGCATTACTACATTAGTATGATTAATAGTATCAACTTATTTATGTGTCTGCCTATAATTTGTTTAATTTGTCTGCGAAGAAGAAAACTTATTACTCGGATATTTTTTTTGTAGTTGAAATTTTTAGATTGAAAATATAAACTTTTTATTTTCCTTTTACAATATTTTAAAATTTCTATTTATATCATTATTAGTATTTTCTAATTTATTTGAAAAAATGGATCTTAAAGTTAAGAGAACTTTGAAGATATATTTGAAAAGACAATATATTTATAAGATATATAAAATAAAATTACAAAATTTGTTCCGCCCCCGGTAAAAAAACGTTTATGGCTCCGCCACTGTTTGGTCATACATAAAAACGTGCTTCTAATTTCTAATTTTATAAGACTGGAACTGGTGCATCAGATTCTCCTAGATCGTATTACCAATCGACCACCTGTGATCGATACTTTTATAAAAAAAAGTTCAAATGGTATTTAAAAATATAAGTTTCTACATATGTAGACTGTAGAGAAAGAGAGAGAGACGCATCTTAGAGAGGATGTAGATCGACTAAATGATGATAATAAGTCAAAATTGCGAAAGGGTGTCAATGTAATGACAATAAAATGTGATCGATCTCCCTTTTAATGGCAATAAGAGGATTGTTTACCATTTGCAATGATATAAATTTAGAGGTACTGGTAGCTTCTTTAAGCGATAGACACAACTAAACCTGGCCATTTTCCGTTCCAGATTTTTTTGTTGTTTTATACTCGTTTTCGTTTAAATAACTGCGCTTTTAAATATTGTTAATTTAGTTCAACGGATAAGAAAACACATCGAGTATGGGATAGAGTACCCGAATTATTCGTTTGATTTTTTAAAAAATTATTGAAAATTATCTTATTATTATTCAAAATCTCTTAAAAATTTCTAAATTACTCTAATTACCTGTCCCGAAATCGATCTTTATCTATCACGAAGTCAACTCTTATCCACAGTGAAAGTTTGGATAGTGATTTTACCTTCCCAAATTTTTCGAACTCATTTTGTTACCTACAATTTTCATCCCGTATTTTGTTGGGAATATTTCGAGCTATGTTTTTAAATACCTAGGCCTGTTCGTTTGTGAATCTGGGTGTCGCGTCTAGAAATTGCATCTAGACGCAATATTTGGACGCATTAGCCAGACGCAGTTCGTTTATATGTTTAGCTTTTGCATCTAGATGCAGTTTTGTTTGTTTGTGTGTTTGCTTATTTTATTTGGATGCATTTTTAAACCAACTGACCAAAAAGGACATGTTCTATCTTTATAACAATTTGTTTAATCTAAAGTATAGTTACAACTAAATAATTATCAAATTAATATTTAAATAACTTATAAAAGTCGCTTTAATGAAATAATTATATTTTAATTTTTTTTTAAAAAACTTTAAATAACAATAAATAAATAAATATTCTTTCAAAAAATCATTTTTTTGCAGTTTTGGCGGGAAACCGCTTTTTGCGGTTTTGGCGGGAAACCGCTTTTTGCGGTTTTGGCGGGAAACCGCTTTTTGCGGTTTTGGCGGGAAACAGTTATTTTACGGTTTTGGCGGAAAACCGATATTTTGCGGGTTTGGCGGGAAACCGCTATTTTGCGGTTTTGGCGAGAAACCGCTATTTGCGGTTTTGGCGGGAAAACCGCTATTTTGCGGTTTTGGCGGGAAACCGCTTTTTGCGGTTTTGGCGGGAAACCATTTTTTGCGGTTTTGGCGGAAAACCGCTAATTTGCGTTTTTGCCGGGAAATCGCTATTTTACAGTATTGGCGGGAAACCGCTATTTTGTAGTTTTTGCGGGAAACCGCTATTTTGCGGTTTTGGCACGAAACCGTTATTTTGTGATTTTGGCAGGAAAATCGCTATTTTGTGGTTTTGGTAATAAAACAGTTATTTTGCGGTTTTGGCGGGAAACCGCTATTTTGAGATTTTTGTGGGAAACTGATTTTTGCGGCTTTGACGGGAAACCGCTATTTTACGGTTTTGGCGGGAAATCGCTATTTTACAATTTTGGCGGGAAATCGATATTTTGAAGTTTTTACGCGAAAACTCTATTTTAGGATTTTGGTGGGAAATTGTTTTTTTGCGGTTTTGGCAGGAAACCGCTATTTTGAAGTTTTTACGGGAAAACTCTATTTTGCGGTTTTGGTGGGAACCCGATATTTTGCAAGAAACCGCTATTTTGAAGTTTTTATGGGAAAACTCTATTTTGCGGTTTTGACGGAAAACGCTATTTTGTAGTTTTAGTGGAATTTTGCGATTCCGTTATAATGACGTAATTTTTTTTTCTTAAAAATAATAAAATATAAATATTTTAAGTTTTGATTGTAAATGAGGGTATTTTAGACTTTTGTAATTTTGGATGCATTTTGGTGCATCCAAACTCTAGTTTTAAGTGCATCCAAAATATCCAATTATTTTGGATACATTTCATTTTGCATCCAGTTTTTACATCCAGATGCACTTCTTATTTTGATAAAAACGAACTGCATCGCATATCTGCATCTAGACGCAGTTGCTGGATGAACAAAAGAACATGCCCCTAGTTTTTTTTTTTTTTTTTGTGCAACCATTCTTTTCATTCATTAAACTTCTAACATACATACTGAGGGAATTGTACATCCTCTTTTGATATTCAAATACAACTTAAAGACGATAAAGCTTAACATAGATAGAACTTGATAAAACGACAACGAATTCAAACCTAAGTACGAATGCGTCGAGATCATCATCACGGCAGAGCCGGGTTCTTTGAACTTAGTCATTTTTGCAACTATGGCAAGTGACGTTGATGCTGAAGTATTACCTCCGGAGTACGCAGAAGCGATCCGGTTTGCCTCTTCTGGTCCCGTACAGACCGCTACGCAAGAAGACAATACGGTAATAACCTTCATAAGATTTCCTAGCAAAATGCTCGGGACAAATACACCTCTCAAAGAGAGGGAAGGTGTTAAATTCGCCATCCCCAACTCAGCAGAAATTGTGACTATCCCGATCGAAATACCAAGGAAGCCATCAACCGATTTGAACATGGGGGATGGGCCACGCATGGAGAAGGACCATGGGCTAACAAGCCTCGATAACGAATTTGGCTCGGTCAATCGATTCACTTGGAAGATTGAGCAACGAGCAAGCTGGGAGGGTGGCGGAGACAGCTGATACCGATGGATGAACCGAAGGGGAAGAGGGATGGTAGCGCAAATCAGAGGAAGTGAAACTTATTGAAACACGGAGGAGATGAGTCTCGGCAAACCCGAAGGCGCACAAAATATAGCCTTTCCAGAGTTTGAACAGAGCGAGAAAACAAACTTGAATCCTGCTTGATTAGGTTTGGAGTTTTGCTCCACGATGAATCCCTTGGCTCGGACGAGAAAGCCTAAAGTTTCTTTGACCGGAGAAACGCCGGAAAGGAACGTCCTTAAACAATAGCTTGAAACAGAGCCCCACGGCCCAAGTTGCCGAGGGTTAGAGTCACGTAAGAAGCACTGTCGAGAAGCAGAAAGATGATATGGTGGGTCCGATGGGTCTGGCGGCTCCGGCGGCTCCAACAGAAGGGTTCCAAACACTTGCCAGCAGAATAGTGAACTCGGCAAAGCTGTCGGAGAGAGCCTCGGCGATGAGGTCAAACAGCAGAGGTTGCGAGTGGAGTAAACGCAAAGATGCCCTGCTGGCAGGACCCAAGGCGCCGGAGAAGTGAAGCAGAACTTGGAAAGAGCAACTCGCCGCTGACTCGAACCTCTGACGGAAGATGGAAGAGCTTCATCGGGAAGCCCACAACAGGGCCTGAGCAGAGGAGCAGCGTCGGTCAGGTGGAGCGGAGGTCGGAGACAGAACGCCGAAGGCTTTGAATCTTCATGAGGGGAGAATCGGAGCGGAGGCACATCCCAGGAAAGAGCGACGACGAAGCGGCCATCGTAGAGACCCAAATAGCCCAAACCGTTGAAAAGACACCGTCCTCGTCTGTCTATCGCAGGGAGAGACCAGATAAGCTCGCCGTGAACCCAAATGCACAACTACCGGGCAGTGAGCGACGCCGGTGACCCCTTGCCCAACACTAAGCGATGCAAAAAAAACGAGATCTAGAGCTGTCACTTTGGAATCTCTGAGAACTAGAAGTCGAAGAAGAAAGAGAGAGCAAAGGGGGTCCCTTTTCCGGCAGCGGTGAGAATCAACACATGCCGGAAAGGGAGATCAGAAAATGGAGTAGAGAGGCGGCTAGGGTTTTGAGTTGGGAGAGAGCTTTTTCCCCTCTTTCCTTTAAATACCTAGTTATCTATTCCTTACTTTTGTCTACTACTTCTCATCCCAATTTCTGAAATAGACAGATCTAGACACAACTAAAGAAAGAGTTTTTATAAATTTCGCGGCACTTAGATTTTATCGGATATAACTTAAAATCAGAGACCCGTACTCAAAAATATACTTGAAACATGCATTATGAATAAAAGCCACGTTTGACATTGAGTTGGACTTTAGTTTGATAAGCTAATCTTCGGAATTTTGAGTCCGATAAACAAAGATCTAGGTTGTCCAACCAACAAGCATGCAATTTCGTCGGCCAGTGCTACCATGACCTGACCGCCAACCAAAGCGGTCCGGTTTGGCAAGAACAAGATTTAGGAGTGGTTCAGAGCACAATGAGGCATGGTCCATGGACTACACATCTTGTTCATCAAACATCCAAAATCCAGTATTATATGGTCAAGGCTTCGGCCAAATAGTTTCTCGCTTTCTAAAATAACAAAAGCTTTATTCAAACTTACACATAGACTCGATTCACCAACCAAAATTGTCATCCAGAAAATAAGAAGAAAAAAAAAAAAACATAAGCATGCGCCATCTATATATTAATATGTCACTAACGACATCATCTGCAAAAATATTGTGTCAACTGGCATTAAATACAAATAAATGAAGGAATCTAAATTCCGCCTACTATATATTCAATGACCTAAACACGACGCTGACTACACCGATAGTTCTTCCTTCAATAAACTAAAGAACTTATAAATTGCATTTAATCCGGAAACATGGAGAAATACACAATAAACGTATTGTATTGTGCATAAACCTCTTGTTTTTTTGTCAAACATCCAAAAATTAATTAAAAGCTCCAAAAAATCCAAATAAAATAGAAATATAGTGGACTGTTTATAAAAAGGTAACAGGGGATTCGTGACAGAGAAGATGGATTTGATTTGATTTGCCTTGAAAGGATAAGCTTTACCAAAAGGCTTATTAAATAAAGAAAATGGATATCATCGTATCTTCTTAAGAACAATAAAATATAAAATATACACTATATATATCTGCTCGGAGGCGTTAAATAATATTAGGATGTATATTCAATTTAATATTTTTAGATGATTTGAGTAAATTAGATAAATATTAAATTATAAATTTTACATAAAATTATGAGATTTAAATTTTGGGCAATTCTACAAAATAGCACAAAAAAACTAAAAGTTCCCAAATTTAGCACCTAATGGTGAAAATTACAAATATAGCACTAATTTTGATAATATTAACACAAATTTAATATAAAAATGACTTATAATTATTTCCTAATGGGAAAAAACTAAACCCTAAATTGGAAATAGTGAACCCAAACATAATGTTTAATTCTATTTTAAATTTATTTTTGGTAAATAAGTATTTTTAAATAATTAGTAGTGCTAATTTAGGTATTTTAAATTTAGGGTGCTAGTTTTGGGACAACAAATAATTTTTGTGCTATTTGAGGGTATTTCTCTTAAATTTTTATATTTTTAACTAAGAAATTCCACCAAAATATTTTCAAATCACTAAAAATTCCGTAAAATTTGTTACTTAAAATATTCTCAATAACATAGATTTGAATGTTTATTTACAAATCAATAATTCAATAATATAATATTTTAAAAAACTTTTTAAAACTGAAATTTAAATAATATAAAATTTGTGATTTTAATACAAATCGCTCCAACTACTCGATTGAATACACCGCTAATGTCAATGTGAATAAGAAGAGTAGTTGCAGTGTGAGCAGGTGCACATCAAAAGCAAGGAGCCCACATCCGACCATCACAAGATCAATGGTTGAGATTTGATCTTCTTTATCTTTCGTGTATCCGAATCTTAGGACACGGTTGGGCTTCCACGTTCACATATATCAAATTGATGGTATCTTTCAGTTCCTCGCAATCGTCGAAATAATAATTTCTTTAGGGAAAATGTTGGTAGGGACACTTATTTATTTTTCTTGCTATAGTTTGTGTGTGTTTTTTTTTTTATTTATAAATAAATCTTTGTCGGTTTGACAATTATAATATTTTGTTTTTTACCTCTCTATATTTATCCCCCGAAAATGCATAAAAATTCTTAGGTTGATCACGAGTCGTCATCGATCAACGCAAAATCCCATAGGAGCGAGTAGGATGAAAAGTATGTTACCTTGTGTAATAAAAAGGTTAGTTTGTTTAAAATGGAGGGCACTTTGTCACTTTTACATTGCAATTTAAACAATACAGCATAATATTATGTAAAATAATGTGTTTACCGAATAAAATAACATGATTTCTAATAAAATATACAGAATGCTATTTTGAAAAATACATGCGATAGATCAACCAATTTATTTCATCCATCAATTTTTTAAAAAGAGAATATGCATTCAATAATCAGATTATATTTATTACAATTTATTTCATCCACCACAATTATATTTTGAAAAATATATAATTTGACTATTGAATGCATGTTCTCTTAAAACAAATGAAAATAAATTTCAGAAAGAAAAAAACTTATAGAAAAGAGTAATTCCGGTGACGACAAAAAAAAGAAAGATTAATTCCGGAAGTTGCATTATTTGATCCTCCTAATTTGTATTTATTTAGTATTTAAAGAACGGTTCTCGACAGAGAGAACCATCTGTTTCTTAAAGGCACCATCCTTCAATAAAATAAAAAACTAACGAGTAAAGAACTTCAAATTAATAGAGGACATAACCACAAAATCCTAGGGAGATCTGGCATTGCTAAAGCCCCAAAAGTGTCAAACTATGGATCCTTCTTATCAGAATCCTAATCCCAAAGGGTACCAGAGACAGAGACCGTTTGGCTCATCCGGCGACGGCTCCGATATGCCCCAAGAAATAGATGACAATAAAAAGAAGAAAAAGCTTCTCCACCGCGACATCGAACGCCAAAGAAGACAAGAAATGGCTACACTCTTTGCTTCTCTTCGTACTCACCTACCTCTCCAATACATCAAGGTTCATATTCTTTACTGACTCTTTTTTTCTTTCTTTCTTATGTCAATTTTACGAACGAGAAACCAAGATTTGGTGGGATGATTTGGTTTCTAGGTTTGCGAATATATATGTCTTTTCTTGTTTCGTATTTAACTTTGTTTGTAGGGAAAGAGAGCTGTATCGGATCATGTAAACGGAGCGGTGAATTTCATAAAGGACACGGAAACACGGATTAAAGAACTCAGTGCAAGAAGAGACGAGCTAAGCAGAGAAACGGGTCAAAGATATACATCGAATCCGGATCCAGCAAAAACTAGACCCGAGTTAGGCAAATCAGATCCGGCGAGTGTGATGGTGCAACCATGCGTGAGCGGTTTCGAAGTGGCGGTCAGCAGCAACTCGTCAAGTACGGAAGCTTTGCCACTCTCAAGAGTGCTTGAGGCACTTCAGGAGCAAGGGCTTGAAGTCATCAGCTCTCTCACCACAAAAGTTAATGAGAGGCTCATGCACACTATTCAGGTCGAGGTATGGTTACAACTTACAATATGCCATGTCCATTGAAATTAGTCTAGGGTTTTGATTATGTTTGACTATATTCAATACAGGTTAATAGTTTCGGATGCCTCGACTTAGCTTGGTTGCAGCAGAAGCTAGTTGAGGAGTTGATACTCTCGGCGGGGTACTAGTAAGAAACATAACATTAATCTTAGTCCTAAAGACTTCTTCATCGTATGATCTCTTTTCCAAGTACTCCTCTTTTGTACGTTATATGTAAGTTTGATTCATAACCAAATAAATACTTATTTCCAATTGATTTTCTTTTTTAGATTTGGTACTGAAGCTTCTATATAAACAAAGTGTTTTTGTCGATATCATATGTTCGTTGCTCCAATTAATTATTCTCTTGTTCACGCATGAGCTTATATATATAGAGAGAAACAAATATATCTTATGTTCACATGATTCTAGTGCATCAATGGAAAACAAATATAGGCGTATTTTTGTTCATGCATTTCACAACAGAATAACTAAATAGTTGATGTTCTAACTAATCTCATGGTATGCTAAACGCAGAAATATCTAAAGCTTTCATGAAACTTCGTCTTGGGAGCGGGTCTTGAAATTCAATCTTAGATATATGGAGGTTTAAACAAGTTCAAGTGCGTACTGCTGTTACGCCATGTTAAGTTTCAAAAGGATTTCATTCACCGCCCACACCTTAAAAGACCGAGGCTGTGATGTTTGCACTAGAGCATTTTTCCCACAATCAAGGTTTTTTTTACTGTTTACTTTATATTTCACTTCTATTTATTACCTCCAAATATCTTATGTTTTCTTGCGGTTTTCTTAGTATGGAATAAGGTTTTGTATAATATACATGAATCATTAAGCCCTATTAGACGGAAAATCGGAAAGGAGTAAAATAAAGGCCAATGCAATAACATAATATATCTCATAGTTCTAACCAGAAAATTATGAAACAGATCAACATGTAGTCTAATAATTTTTGCTAAAGATGGACATAATCTTAATTATTTATAGTAATAGTGATAGGAGAAATCATAGGGATTGATAGATTAATTTGAATGATACTCTTTCCTTTATATGCCCCTCAAGATGGAAAGGCTTTAGACACTCCAATTTTGAATGGTAGTGAAAAATGGTAAGTTGCGAGCTTGACGCTTGGATACGTAGGAGATCGAACATATCGTGTTTGGGACATCGTGAGATGGTTGAGGTTGGGCTAGTTGTTTGGCGGAAGCGGTGGAGTAGAGATCTCTTGGCGGAGGTGATGGAGATTTTTTCCCCTGATAACGAGAAGAATTTTATTTTTATTTTTATTTATTTATTAAGAAGTCTATTGGCTTGAAAAAGAGTAACGAACACAAAAAGTTTATAGCTTGATTGGAACCACGTGATTTGGTTGAAGAAAACAAGAAGCACAATGGCTTGAAGCGTTGTGGCTTAGTGAACAAGTACAATTTTTTTTAAAACGTTTAAAATTTAAAGAAGCATTGAAGCTTTGAAAACGATTAAGAAGTTTGATTGCTTGGATTCAGAGGCTCTTGATGAGCTTGAATGGGGAAACATTTGGCTTAAAAGGAAAAAAAACATACAGAAAACGGAGTCGATCATTAGATCATTGTGGCTTGAATTCAGAGGTACATGATAGATTTGATTTTTTTTTCCGGCAAATCAAATATATTGATATCATAAGAAAAGTACAAGACATAGAAACATTGTCAATACAACCGTTAACGCAAATAAAAGAAATTGAAACAATTTCGATGAAGGGGTGGAGAGTAACCATGCTTTCCTTTCGGAAGTCTTATAGGCTAACAGATAAAATCTGTTATGTCCCCCCTTCTTAAACTTTTTGTTGGCTATCATCTCTTGGATGAAACTCCAAAATGCACTTGGCATTACCTTGATAAATAAGACTAAACTAAATGTTGTTGGTGATGAATCTGAAACTTGTCTCCTCGTTGAAATCAAAATATTTAATGATTCCGGTAAAGTCTCTTTATGTTTATGTTGGAAGATATGTTGATTTCGTATCGAGAGATCGAGAGAAGAAACAGAAAATACCGGTAGTAATCAAAATACATAGATTTGAATAATGGAAGCATTTTGGCTTAAAAAGAAAATTGAGGAACGGAGCCGATCGTTATAACATTTTTGCTTTGATACCATGATAATGTGATGAGAGATGGATTGAAAGAATTGTATTGACTACTCTTTTATCTTTTTCAATATATATATAGGACATATATATATACAAGATGAACATAATTCTAATTAATTACAAGAGAATATTATAGTAGTAATAATAGAAGAAATCATAAGGATTGAGAGATTAATTTGAATAATACTCTTTCCTTTATAGATAGGACTGCAAAAATTGAGAAGGAACATAGTGAGTTATCAAATAAGTGAAATTGTGAAGTAGTAATACAAGCCGCGATCGAGAAAACCAATCGTCCGAGAAATTCGAAAGTGGCAAATAAAAGATCCAAATGACTATAAGATAGTAATACTAATCACGAACAAAACAATCGTTTGAGTGTACGTAAGTTGATAATTTAACACATATATATATATATATATACATATATATATATTCATACATACAATTTCGGTTGTCAATTTGAGTGTTTACCCGCGGGGCGGGTGCGGATCGGTATTTTTTTCCCGCAGGTTTCGCGGATTACTCGCATTTAAAAAAAAAATTATTTACTAAATACTATTAAAATGTTGAAATATTTTGTAATATATATATAAATATTTTTTGTTAACTGATTTGTTTTGTAATATATATAAATTAATTAATTATTTTGTTTATTTTTTCAGAAAATTGTGTATTTATGTTTTTTATGTGAAATTTATTTTATTGAAATTTATTTTTTTTACTAATTTTTTTTTTTTAAAATATTTGCGGATTACCCGCGGATTCAAGCGGGGCGGGTGCGGGTCGATCAATTTTCGTTAATGAGTCAAGCGGGGCGAGTCGATGCGGGTCGGAAAAAAACAAGTAATCCGCGCAGGGCGGGTCTAGCGGGGCGGGTTGGACCTGCTTGACAGCTCTACATACAATGATACAAATGACATCACTATACGAAATTTCAAATTAATGACTTATTATATATACGTAAGTGTCAGGATACTTGTAAATCCATAAGCACAAGGGCTCACATCATCAAAAGACAATGTAAATGACAAAATGTACATCTATAACCACATGACCTCCCATCAAACATCGGTCATGTATATGTAACTTCAATATAGGTAGACAAAAAAGCACTTAAAATATAAGGCCTAACCGTTATATTCAGTGAAACTGTTCATATATTCAGTGAATTTGAAGACTTAAAATGTTCATATATTCAATTGAAATTCGATAAGTAACTTCAATATAGGTAGACAAAAAAAACTTCAATATACGATATATCTAAAAAAACATACTAAATGTATTAAGGAAACCAATAATGTTGGATGACACATGCAAGCCAAATTGGGAGAGTCCACTGTAATATTGCTCACTTACAAATACCAGTTTTGATATAAACAAAATAGTTAAACGCTTAGGATAATCACGATGATTGTTCCGAAAAAGAATTAATAAGCATATTGCCATAAAGCAAATGCATAAATTCAATGCATAGAGCCACTTTTCTAGTTATAATCTTCACATTAATTTGTTATTCAACGATTTAAATAAAATATTACTATTATAGTTTAAGAAATTGTAAAAGATTATCTAATATACAATTACAAAATCTTCCTTTCTTCTGTAATTCACGATACACAGTATATACATATCCCACAAAATCTTGGTTTCTTTTGCCTCCTCTATCTTTTCCTACGTACCCATAAGCATATAAATAGAATCACATATTATTTTAATAGTAACTCATTATTTTAGATCTAACTATCCACTTTAATTAATAAATCTTATGATTTTAAGCGACGTTGACAGTAGTTCAAATGTTTTAAGCACTTTCTTAAGAGATACGCATGATGATGAGTTGCTGAAATCTCCCTAATATTCGTTTGATATCTTTAGTTATATACATTATTGGTAATTAGATGAATTATTTATCAACATTGGATTCGTCTCTACGAACACTATCTCGTAGTATATATTCATATATTAAAATTAAAATTCTTTTGAATAAAAAATAGAAATCTAAAATCGATTGTATGAAGTGCATACAAATTACCAACGTTGAGTTGGCCTAATGGTTAAGGAGGAGTGGGTATGTGCCTCTCCTACCGGCTTTGGGTTCGATTCCCGTTGGGAGGGGTCTCTTCCGAAGAAGTGACTTTAACATAGTTTGGGTCCCGTTCCGGGGATGTACGGGCCTACGGGCCCGGAACCTCGACAATTCAACTCGTTTTTGCCTTCTCTCTGGTTTATTTTCACACCGAGACAATGTGAAGTAAGTCTGGGGGAGGGTCTCTGTCGTTACTAACGGTGTTTTCTTTTTTTGTTTTTCTCTTGAGTCATTTTGATGTTTTCTTGAGTCATTTTGATGTTTTCTTGAGTCAGTCTATGGTTTTATTAAGTCAAAACTTGTTGGAGATTATGATCGTTTTCTTAGATTTTCTGTTCTTATCTACATCTAAGTGAACATTGTTGCAGAATTAGCTCCAGATCGGACTAATGAAAAATCCAAGGGCTGACTAGTTCATCAGAGGCATCCATGTCTCTACAGAAATTCAATGGCCTGAGCTAGTTTCTGAGCTCTTCCTTTTACCTCATCATCGTGATTGGTGTCTTCAGGGCTTGACTCCTCTTTCGTATCTGACAAAGACAACATGTTTGAAAGTATGGTAATCCTCTCCCTCGTTTAACGTAAATGCATAAAAGATGAAATGATTTTCTTTTGAGTAAAGGGTTAGGAAAATTTCCATTGATCCCAATATTTTACTTCGAAAGAGATGATCACACTAAGGTTAGAAGCGAGGTTGAGGAAAATTTCCAGTGATACCACTATTTGCCTACACCTTAGAATAAAAGGATGGCACTAAAATGAACCGGGGATTCGGTGGCAAAAACCATCAATACTCGCGTTCCATCAACCATTAACCCTGCGAAAAAGAGAATGAGAAAAGAATAAATATGGGGGAGAGAAAGAGTACCAAAGTTGTGTAGTTGTCTTGTCATGATATCGAAAAGGAAAGAGTTTAGAAGGTCTTTGGCACTATGATCTTTCGGTGAGACCCATCAATGATGGCTTTTGAATCATTCTGTGAGATAATGTGGTGAATCTGGGAAAGCTGTAATGCCCGCGGAGAAGTACATGGTGGTTTGATTTGAAATTGGTTAAGCAATATGTGGATCGCTAAGATGATGGTCATAGCAGAGTTCTAAAGAAAATGTGAATCTCCGTGTTTTCAAACCTCTTCCTTGTTCTTGGTTTTCTATTTGTTTGAGGGAAAGCAAAAGATTAAGTCTGGGGGAGTTGATAAACTGTGTTTTTACCGGTTTCTAACATTTGTTTTTGTGTCTTTTATTGAGTCAAAGTGTCTTTTAAGAGTCTTTTAGTCCTTTATCGAGTCTTTTCAGGTTTTAGGTGACTTTGGGAGAAAATGAGCCGTTTTGGGTGAAAATGAGCATATAGAGATGCATGATCATGCAGAGACGTCAGAAGTTTGGCATTCGTTGAAGGACTTACCACCGATGGATCGAGCTCAAATTTTGATACAAGATAGAAAAATGGATCAGATTTCATTTGGAAATGGTTTGAGGTCATTCCAACGGTGCGATCAAAAGTTATGCTAGTTTTCGTGAAGACGGTCCAACATAAACCGATCGGTTTAGTGACGTGAAAAATAAAAGGAAATTTTGGTTTTCACTTATTTTGACCCGGTTTTACCTAGGGTTTCATGGAGAACGACTCTAGACCTGTTTATACTTATTTTTAGCCACTTTGGAGGGCAATCCTTATTTTTCTACAGACTTTTACATCTCTTTCTTTGGGGAGACGAATCTCTGACTCTACAGGCTTTTGAGAAGATTTCTGAACCCTAGCTAATTTAATATTTCTATTGGATTATGATTTCTTTTCATCTCTTTGTGGTTTCTCTGATTCTATGTTTGAGTAATCTCATAGTTAGGTTTTAGAGTTTCAAGGGAACTTCATGAATCGTTGAATCATATTGGTTATAATAGGGATCTATCTTCTAGTTCTTCATCAATTGTTGTTCTTAGTGCAGAAACTTGATTAGCTACCTAATTTATGATCTTATGTTGTTTAACGCATCAAAAGTGTTTGTTTAAAAGCCTGAAAGAACATAGATGAGCAAAGCGTCCTTAACCAACGAAAGTTGATGTTAAGGCGTTTAGTGAACATATCAAACTCGATCTTAAAACATGTTTAGTTTCCTGAATTCAAACGACAGTTATAATCTTAGGTTATTAGGCATAGTAATTAATACTACGACAATAGGTTGATTATAAAACAGTGATTTGAGTTCTAGAACGTGCTTAATGATTTCCCTGTTTAATTCTCTGATTTGTGATTCTTGATTTCCTGCGAACTACCCAAAGACCTAGCGTTTCCCTTCATCAAACTTACATCGTTTTATCTGCATTCCTAGTTTTAGTTTGTTCATAAAACCACAAAACATTCTCATTCGTCTTTGCTTTACTTTCTTTCTGCATTCTCGTAGCGTTACACTTGATCTCTGTGGATTCGATCCTAAAGTACTACATCGATATACTATTATGATTGCAGTAGTGTGCACTTTAGTTATTAATTGACTTGGTGAAAACACTTAAATCAATTGTGAAGACGATTGTTCCTTTCCTTCCATGTGTGAAAGATAACTGTCTGAATTGCTCTAGACTCAAAGCATTGAGTCTATACTAACTTGTAAAGGAGAGAGAAATTACCTATTCAAAACAGCGCACGCCATGCTGAGCTGAATTGAGGCGGGTCAGAATTAGGTTTGGATTGATGGACCTCCTGCCTAATTTGCTATATTTTGTATGTTCTGATCTGGTTTAGTTTGAAATTTGTAATTATTCAAAAACTCGTTTTTCTCTAAGTCATTTGAGAGTATACGTAATTCAAGAGTCCAACTTCTGTTCTTGAGTGATATGAGACAGAAGTTTTGCAATTATATCATGTGATTTGGATCGCACAAATCCGTCATATTACGAACGATTTCAAGATTAAGAAAAAGAGATTCGTCGTCCGTCGTCTTGACTCTACAATCCGTTTTTCGATCTCTTGTTTAATTTCTTGTATTGTTGTGTTATGAATTATTTGTTTTACAATTATTCAGATTGTGGTTGTTGTAGAAGTTCAGGTCCTACATTTTCAACATTTCATTTAAAAGAATAATAATAAGAAACCATTAAAATTTAAAACTCTATTTTTTTTCCTTCCTCAATAGTTAAGAGCAAAATCTGAGACAGCCTAGCTAATATGTGCATCATATTTAAAGCTTTATAAAAGTGTTGACCAATACTTATTTTATTTGTGTGTGTGTCCGTGTGGAGTTTAATTTAGCCCCATAATTATATGATGGTGATTTGTAGCCAAACATATCCTCATGCACACACACACGACCATGTACTTCTCCATTTGGTTGGTGTCATGTCCGAGAGCTTCGGAAATGATCCGATTTTATTTGTGTTTCAATAGTCAATAGATTATCATCTAAGGACGATCTCTTACCTACCCAATCAATGATTTATGGGTGAACAGTCGTTTTATTCTAAAAGGTTCTATAAAACAAGTACAAATGTGAAAATACACATATCCCTAACTAGTTTGCTATTCTATCTATTAATTTGAGTAGCTTCTATATGATTATGTCATTAATGTTAGTTATTATTCAAAATCAAATACTATTAATTAAGATTTTCTGCTAGTATTCCAAAATAGTTGCATGTAATCGCATGAGATAGTGTTAGCATTTTTTGTTTTTTGTGTGCAATATGTCAGAGAAAGACAACCGCAAAAATATTATATGGGAGTCTAATTAAAAAAATAATAATTGGAATTGGAGGCAGAGAGAATATATCCAAAATTTGCGGAAATATAAACATGACTTTGAGATTTACGGATGGGCCCTTCAGATTTAAAACGAACGGTTAGGCCTTATTAAATAAGTGGACTCACCCATTACTATAAGCCCATTGTATTATGTAATTGATCGAGCTAAATTGAATTTTGAAGCCCAAAGATTTTTTTTTTTGTTATAAGAAGTATTGAGAAATAGTGGCTATCCTATGTTGCCACATGATTAATCTGTGTAGCCAGTCCATGGTAATATGGCTACTAATTCAATTAAAAAAAAAGGTAATATGGCTACTAATTTTGGTCGCCGACTAATCTACTAGAATTTGACCACAAACAACCACTAGTTGTTTATTATTAGCCACGAAAATCTTGTGATCGTATACTTTATGTGTTCTCGTTGTTCTCGTTCTAATCATTTATATCGAGGCTGGCCACACAATTTTCGTGGCCAAATAGCGGTCATACACGACTTAAGGTTGATATATCTTAAAAATTGTATGGCTATTAATTTGTAACCAGTCACCACTAAACGGCTACGAATGGCCATGATTGTCATATGAAATTATGAATGTTTGATCGATGCAAATTTACTAAAATAAATATTTAACCACTCGTGTCATGATTCACATATAAAATTTCCAATCTTGGATCATCTATTTTCATTCGTAAAAGCCATGCGCATCACATTCTTTACCCCAAAAAAAAAAACCATGCATCACATAATCCATTGTAATGAACATGACGGTAATATATTTTTGTGAGACAATTGTCGGAGGTGGGCTTAGCATCCCCCAAATGGGCCAGGCCCTTTCAGCAAAAGGGTACCCCGAATTTGAACTGCCGATCAGAAGCCGGCCAGATCGGGAACACTCCCAGCCTACCGCTACGGGGTACCCCGAACTCCCCTAATAACCACCGCGCTAGTATTGACCCCACGTAGGGTCATCAGGAAAGGCGACACGTAGGAGATGACACCATAGAACACCTGTCCCAACGCCGTTTAACGCCGATGGCAAGAGCGCATCAGGGAACGACACGTATGATGCGACCTCGCGATGATCGAACCCAACCTGTCTCATCTGCCGCGAAGGACAAGACGTGCGCCGAGCCAGGTCTGTCCCACCTCTACGACAAGACACCGCGGTGACGAGACATGCGCCGCGCGAAGACGAAGCAGGAGCTGACACGTCGTCCCGAATTCGCGGAAGGCTGTCCGCCGATTCACCCTATATATACCCCTTCGTTAGTCTTTAAGAGGGGGGACTTTTTGGATCAAAAAACTCTCTAGCATTTCTTTCGTTTACCTTTCAAAAATCAATACACACAAAACATGGTCACCGACCTGTTCGCCACCGCGCTGAGTCACTGTCCTAATTAACGAAAATCTCGCCTCCTAAGCACCCTCATACATCTCTGACACTCTCTAAGCATACATAGTGATCGATCAAATCAACAATTGGCGCTCCAGGGAGGGGGGTTTAGAGATTTTTCTATACGCAAAAGGACCAGCTCAAACACAGGCAATCGCAACCGAAATGACGACCCCACTTCCGAAAGCTCTGTCCTCGGACCA
>PKML01005267.1:453526-481573 GCA_002933935.1 Eutrema yunnanense | reverse complement strand
TGTTGGAGGTGGGCTTAGCACCCCCCAAATGGGCCAGGCCCTTTCAGCAAAAGGGTACCCCGAACTCGAACTGCCGATCAGAAGCCGGCCAGATCGGGAACACTCCCAGCCTACCGCTACGGGAATACTCCCAGCCTCCCAGCCTAATAACCACCGCGCTAGTATTGACCCCACGTAGGGTCATCAGGAAAGGCGACACGTAGGAGATGACACCATAGAACACCTGTCCCAACGCCGTTTAACGCCGATGGCAAGAGCGCATCAGGGAACGACACGTATGATGCGACCTCGCGATGATCGAACCCAACCTGTCTCATCTGCCGCGAAGGACAAGACGTGCGCCGAGCCAGGTCTGTCCCACCTCTACGACAAGACACCGCGGTGACGAGACATGCGCCGCGCGAAGACGAAGCAGGAGCTGACACGTCGTCCCGAATTCGCGGAAGGCTGTCCGCCGATTCACCCTATATATACCCCTTCGTTAGTCTTTAAGAGGGGGGACTTTTTGGATCAAAAAACTCTCTAGCATTTCTTTCGTTTACCTTTCAAAAATCAATACACACAAAACATGGTCACCGACCTGTTCGCCACCGCGCTGAGTCACTGTCCTAATTAACGAAAATCTCGCCTCCTAAGCACCCTCATACATCTCTGACACTCTCTAAGCATACATAGTGATCGATCAAATCAACAACAAAGACTGTCGAATATATTAAATCGATCGGGTGATGGAACTTTGTTTCAGATTGAGTCCGTAGATGGGTTGAACTTGTTATCTATGCAAGGGTTTCATTAGCCATCTAACAAACTAACTCTTAATGCTAACTAGTCCTAACGTAAATTTACTCATTATATAATATAAGATTCATAATATTCGAAACATTGAAATTAATTTATATGTCATAATAATCCAATCAGGATCATGGGTTCATTTCAATCAAACATTTTATATATACAAGATTTTTGTTTTGTTTCTCTTAAAAGATTAGGATGAGCTGGAGAAGAAGACAAAGCAGAGGAAAGCTAATCTATTAAGTGAATGGATTAGAATAAATAGAGCAACATGGATCCGCCCTACTTTGGGATCATTGAAATGGTGTTGCCTTTTTGCATCTTTCCATTTTTTAATTTTATTTTGTCTGCTTTTGCCACACATATATATATATATATTTATATTTGTGTGGACTACACTGCATCGAAGTACTACATAGTAGACTATATTGCACCGAAGTGTTATTGACTCAGATTCAACAGTTCAACGGTTCAACGGACACTATTTACTCCGAGTTAAGTTTGGGTCGAACGGGCCATGAGATCCTTAATGGGCTATCACACTGCCTATCCTAAATTTGAAATGTCTTCCGACTAATGTTAAAGATAGCCAAATCGTCTGTTACTAAATTATCATGTAAACTGTCTGGACCTTTAGCTCAGATCCAAACTTTTCAAATAATTATGATTTTTACCTTGTATTTTGTTCTTCTCGATCTGTTATGGTCCTATGGAACTCTTGAATAGCGCCACGTTCTGTTTAATTTATAGAGTTTATCCATATTGACCTAACATGATAATGTAAAATGTTACAAAAAAAAACATGCATTTTGTCACTTTTCAAAGAAACCCAAACATCCAGATATTGTGAAAGAAAAGTCCGAAAAACCTTGAATTTACCATGTAGCATGTTCGGACCGGACTGAGCTTACACATGTTTATACTTTATATATGATTGGAGTTTTCTCACTGTAACCAATTGCAAACTAGCCATTTTTTTTGTTTTGCATGGAGTATTTATTTATTTATTATTATTATTTTTTTGATTAGACTCGGAAGTAATTCCAGGTCTTTAACGGGCCCAAATTTCCCGAGCAGAAGTGACACAGCCCACTTATGATGCTTCACTTGGCCAATAGTTAGTGTGATAATTCCGCATCCGGGGGAATTCGATCCCCGGCCTAGACCAACATGGCCGAAACTCACTCCGAATGGGAACCACCCCACTACAACCTCTTGGTTACATGGAGTATTTATTAAATAGATGAAACTAAATAAATGCGACTACTTTGAACTAGAGAACGCAAATCCAACTATCACTTCGGAGTTGGGAGTCTTATATATGGTTGTGATCAGAAAGAAAGCATTCTTAGTTAGGTTATGGTGGCCCATATGTTTTGCTTTTTTCTGATGAAGCTCCAAAATGATGCATGACGCACATAGTTTCTCTTTAACCTTAATTTGTACTCATTTGTCATAGACATTTTAATTTGATGTGTTCACTGTTTTTGTATTATTAATTCACGCTTTTCCCCAAACATGCATTAGATCAATTGTACTGATTGATATCCATATATATATCCTCGTTATAATCTTGATGGACTGATCTTTATATATATCTTCTTGATTTGTTAAATAGTTGTATGTAATCAGTAAGGTAGTTTAACGGATCGATTTTAGAAATGCATGGAATGCAAAGGGTGTTGTTGATCGATCTCTTACCATATACGTGAAATGTAAAGAACATAGTAACTAACAAGACAAAGAGATGGATATTATTTTTATTATATTAGACGGGTTTGTTGGTGAGCCAGTCTGAGAAGGCCTGGAGGGTGTTCATGTCTGCTCTATAGTGTTTCTGAGTGAACTCATGCAACATAGACCAAGTGAAGTCAGGGTATCTCCTTGGTGTGATCCTGTCCAAAAGCTCTCTTGGTGGCTTCACTACTCTGTCTTTTTTCGGACACAAGAAGAACGCAAGTGATTTCCTATCGCTCTCGCTGTTCACCACCGCCCGGTGCAAGCAGCTCTTGTATCTATTGTTTGATAGAGCCTACAAAATAAGAGCCCGGTTTAGTATCTATATATATGATTGTGTATCACTAACCAAGAAGTGGCTTTAATTAGATGGTTACCATGAAAG
The DNA here is from genome assembly GCA_002933935.1 of Eutrema yunnanense. NCBI lineage: Eukaryota > Viridiplantae > Streptophyta > Magnoliopsida > Brassicales > Brassicaceae > Eutrema > Eutrema yunnanense. Next base: position 478,659 of record PKML01005267.1, on the reverse strand, counting down.
TATCGCCGATATTGACAACAAAGGCCTTGGGATTGGGACGAATGGAGCGCCACTGATTTTCGACAAAGACTTGAAGGCCATTGACATGGTCTTGGTGAAGGATGGTAAGAGAAGTTGGATCACAATGAGGTCCTGTTCCTAATGTAAGATCTGGCTTTTGACATGGAGGGTAGTAATTCAGTCTCATTATCGAATCATTTTCTTCGAAAAACTCTCTAAAGTAATCTCGGTTTACGCCTAAACTTAGACCCAGGAGCTCCATGATCTTAAGTGACAGAGAACTCATTGCCTCACAGTACTCTTGATACACCTTCCTGCAACCACACAAACAAACAACAACATAAGTCTTCTAATGTTACGGTACAGTGGTTGTACCTGTTCGGTATAGAAAAAAAACCCGGTTTTTGCTCTGCTTTAACTTCTTTTTAAGGGACAAAAAACAGAGGAGGAAAGGACAAAAGACATGTTAAAGTTTGATATTTCTCTCTCTTATAGTTTATTGCTCTGTTTTAACTTTTACCCAAATGGCTCAAACCCATGTCCCAACGCATCGCAGAAGTAATCTTGAACGGTTTTGGAGCGGCTCTTGTCGTCGCAAAACCGGAAAGAAAGGGTCTCCTTCCATGGAAGCTTGGTGGAGAAGCGGCCAGTGAAACTGCTTGCATAGCCACAACTCTCACCGGCTTTTCTCAGAACCCTCTGTTTTTCGAAGAGAGGCATATCGAAGAAGCGGGCCATGTAGTCATGAGCGTCTGATATAAGCTCCTCGCTGACGCCGTGATTGACCACGAGGAAGAACCCGTGCTTGTTACAGGCCTCGGAGATGAGCCTGGAAGCTTCTACGGTGGAGTCTCTATCAGAGAGAAATGTTTGGAGATCGATGAGGGGGACGTCAAGCTCGGGAGCTTCGGTGCAAGGTCTCTCGTCGTCAGGCCAAATGAATTGGTTTGGGATATTGGGTTGGAGGTTAAGCATTGAAGGATTGAAGACTACTGGCATCTGAATATTTCCAAGGTCTAGTTTTGGTGTGTGTTCTTCCTCCGGAGATGTTGTTACGCAACTCACCGCCATTTCTGAGATTTCTTATTCTTGTGTTATTTTGTTGATGAAGAAGAAGAAGAAGCAAGAGAGTAAAAAGTATTGCGAGGAGATACGGGAACCAAGGGTCCTTTCAGTCTTTATATAAACAAACACTCAAGTTGTATAGTGTTGTCCACTGCTTTAGTTTTTGTTTTACAATAATAAGTTTCTTTTGGAACGAAATACTTCTGCCAGATGTGATAAACGTCAAAAGTTAAGGAAAAACAAAAAAAATTACAGTCCAAAGATCCCGAATTTGTATGCCATTTATTTATTCTTTTACTATAGGACTAGATTTTGCACCGTAGATATTTTTTTTTAAATATTTTGTTGATAAAAATTATATGTAATCAATTATATTTATTGAGATATTATTTTGTGTTTATTAGTAATTATAATAATATATATATAAAATATTGTAGTTTTAATCTCATAAATTATATATAGTTAGTAACATTTCAACAGTTTTGTTTTGAATATATATATATCCTGTTTGAAAAATGAATTATTTGATAGAATACTTATATGTTAGTATAACAAAACCAAAACTAAAAGTGTAACCAAGTAATCAAATGATATTTAATAAACATAATATTGACCCGAAGATAAAATGGGTGAATTGCAACAATATTACATTTGGAATAGCTATTTAGGTGACTACCATCTGAAAGCAGTCAATTGAATTTCTAACAATAGTCAACTGCCCAGAATAAGGGGAAATCTCGGAAATAACCTTGCTTCCTTATTCTGGACATTGATTTTTGCAGGCTCCGACAACGACAACTCGAGTGTAAAAGGTGAAGCTGCTAGTGTTTAGTTTCGGTCAATAATAGGGGGAACTTTTACAATGTGTCATTTTCCCTCATTTTTCGTTTTTTGTGTACTATGACTAGGTTTGTTTCGATATTTGTGTAAGCAACTAGGTTATTTTCTTCAACCTCATAAATAGCCGCTTACATTGTTGTCCACCACCGCCACTCAGCAACTTCCTCATGATTTTAGGGTTTGTCTATTTCTGGGTAGAATTTATGTCTATTTTGAGATTGTAGTTAGTTTTTTGACTTTTCTGAAACTTTGGTTGCATATGGTTGGGCGACAAATTGTGTTGCTTGTGAAAGGGAAATGGTTTGAAGAATCATGTGGTGTTTGGACATTCCTCACAGAGAAAACAGGAAACAGGGAGTTTCAAATGCTGCTTATACCATGTTGTCACGATTTGGCTGCTGCTTTGAAAAGCAACATTTCAATCGAAAAACTTGTGGGAGAGGTGTACACAACAGGTTTTAGGAGATCCTTTTACGAAGGACTTTTCCACCCAGTACCAACTCCTGTAACTTCTGGTGAGGTGGAACTGCTTCCTCCGATAAAGCGTCGTCCACCTGGACGTCCAAAGAAACTCAGAATCCCATCGCGTGGAGAATTCAAGGTAAATATGTAGTTAGCTATTAGAAGATACTACATGATAGACTAAAGTAGTTGGCTATTTACTGTAAATATATAGTCATATACTTTAAGATAGACGTAGTAATCTGTCTGTTTTATTTTAATGACTCATCGACGTTCGAGGAAAGCGGCCCGACTTTGCACAAGGTGCCTTGGTCGGGGTCACAACAAAGCCTCTTGCAAGCTCCATGTGTGTGAAAGATGAACATGAATAGAAGGGATTTTTTGTTATTGCCATGGGAGAGTAGAAGATGATGCACTTCAAAATAGCTCTTGGTGTTTCCTATAACATTGGGGAATATAAATCTGATATTTTGAGGGATTTTTTTTGCTACAATGCATCGTTAATTATGGATATTGTTTCATGTTTTTGCTTTCGGATTTTGAACTGGTTGTTGTATTTTACTAAAATTCCCTTAAATTATGATATGGCATTCGGATACTTTTGTTCTTTGTAGCACACATAAGGTTGTCTATGTTCATAAAATAACTACATATTGATTGTGAATTATATATCACAAAACTCCATAACTGATTCACACTTTAGGAGTAGTTGACTACCTAAGAAACAAGGAAAAAGACAAAGATAGACAAAAACTTTCTAAAACATATTTAAATTCAACATAAAAAGTAAATAAAATTCGTAGTTCCTAATAATATGTGAATACATAGATATAGTCAACATCTAACATACATAAAAGGTTCGACCTCAACGACCTCAACATACATAAGAGGTTCGACCTCAACGAATTTAGGACTTAGGGGGTTCTACCTCAGCTAGAAGATCGACTGCGTACTTTAGTGATGCATCACGAACCTCATTTTCAGTAATAGCAATGCAAATGGCATATTTCCAGCGTGTAACTCAAGTAGCATGAGTGTCATAACACCGCTGTGAACTGCAAGAATAGTAGTAGTACGTAAGAAACTGTTCGAAAGGGTAAACAACTATACTCTTTCAATCCTGATAAATGAATAAACGAGGTTCCGTAGGTGACTATTAAGTAGATGACTATTAAAGTGATACATAATTTTACCTGAGATTTCTAATTGAGGAACATGATTCTCTATTAAGATTTGGAAGGCCAGAAGTGTATCATCTTTCATCTCTGAATTGTACACCACTGACCTGATGAAGTGTGGTAGAGATTGAGCAAGAGGTGCTATGGCAGTCTTAAGCTTCAGCTCCTTAACCATCTTAAGGCAGTACAAAACAGTTATCTCGTGAGTCTCAAAATTGATGCACAGACCAACCCAATGCTTTCGATTAAGTAGGGGCAGTATATACAAGCAATCTCTGTGTACCATGCCCGCCTGGATTTGACATAAGTAAGGGATCCAATGGGAATCTCAACTTTCTTCTTCGAAGGTTTTAGATACAGTGAATGGAGCTTTACGATTTCATTGATAAAACCGAACTCGACGAAATCATACTTTTTTGGATCTTCTTTGTTTCTCAACAGTTGATTATGGAAACGGTTAATTAAAGTGTCAATGGCCTAGCAAAAAAGCACGAAGTAGACGGTTATTTTGAGGCAATAGTAGACAGATACAATTATTATTAAAAAATAGACGATTATGTATGAGTGGCCTTATAAATATCTTACCAGGGGGGAAATTGAATATGTAAGGGACATGATTTCTTTAAATATTTTCACTGATAGCTGAAGCCCGTTCCAGATTGGAAATTGACTAACAAGGATAGAACAGAAATGTTAATAAGTATAACAAAGGGTAGCGTTACGAAAACAAAAAATGTCTTACTCACATGGGTTCTTCAAGCCTCGCTTTGAGAACTTCTATTTGTTGAAGGTTTGGTCTTGTGAACATCTTTGAGAGCTCATCTGGTTTTTCAATCTTTCTTTGACGTTTGGCCGGGAGTACATAGTCTATCATAGAATTTGGAGCAGCCCTTGGTCGGCCACTTTTACGTATTAGTGGCTGGGTATCTGGCAATATTTTCTCTTCGTTTGCCTGGTTTGAGGGTTTCTCTTCTTGTGTTAGAACAAGAGAAAATTCGGGAGCATCGACATCTATTGGAGGAAGTACTTCATGTTTACAGATATTGAAAACGATTATTTAAGTACAAAGACTACAAAAAAAACTGACAGTCTACGTTTTGTACGAACTTGAGTAGCAACTTGCGCAGAATTCTCTGAGGAAGTGATTTTGAGCTCTGGTAGGTGGGTATTTTCCTCCATGGCCTGGTTATAATCATGAACACTTGATTATTATAAAGTAGACATATACTTAATTATTAAAAAGTAGACGATTATATGTATGAATCAAAATTGATAATAAAATATTAATTTTTAGTAGTACACTATCTGTTAATGGTAGTTATAAGAAAGTATTCGGCTTTTAATTTCATATGCTAGTAAACTTGATAATCTAAAGTACATGGCTATCTAATTATGGTAGTTAATATAAAGTAGTCAACTAACCTATTTCTCGTTAGTATCCTCGGGCTTGTCAGACAATGGGTGTGCATTATCCTCCATGGCCTGGTTATAATCATGAATAGTTGAGTATTAAAAAGTAGACATATACTTGATTGTTAAAAAGTAGACGATTATATGTATGAATCAAAATTGATGGTAAAGTATTAATTGTTAGTAGTACACTATCTATTAATTCTAGTTATATGAAAGTAGTCGCCTTTTATTATCATCTGCTAGTAAACTTGATAATCTAAAGTACATGACTATCTAATTATGGTAGCTATATAAAAAGTAGTCGACTAACCTCTTTCTCATTAGTATCCCCGGGCTTCTCAGACAATGGGTGTGTATTGTCCTCCATGGCCTGATTATAATCATGAATAGTTGAGTATTAAAAAGTAGACAGATACTTGATTATTAAAAAGTAGACGATTATATGTATGAATCAAAATTGATGGTAGAATATTAATTGTTAGTAGTACACTATCTATTAATTGTAGTTGTTTGAAAGTAGTCGCCTTCTATTTACATCTGCTAGTAAACTTGATAATCTAAAGTACATGACTATCTAATTATGGTAGTTATATAAAAAGTAGTCGAGTAACCTCTTTTTCGTTAGTATCCCCGGGCTTCTCAGACAATGGGTGTGTATTGTCCTCCATGGCCTGGTTATAATCATGAATAGTTGAGTATTAAAAAGTAGACAAAGACTTGATTGTAAAAAAGTAGACGATTATATGTATGAATCGAAATTAATGTCGGTTTAAAGAAAATTACCTCTTCAGTAGTAGGTCGAATATCAGAAAGCACAGAAGATATCGTGTTATTAGCGATTGTCGCTTCATCGAGTACATCATCCCCATCCTTGCCATGCTGATGGTCATTACCATCTTGTAAATCATGTCCAACCTCCACAGGCTTCCCATCCTCTCTAGCATTTCCAACCTTATCATTCTTTCCATCCTCATTGCCAACATCATTAACAGCTTCATTCTTGTTTGCAGCTTCAGATTCATTTGCGGGCCTCTTACCGTTTGAATCCTTGTCATCGTTAGATTCTTCTCCATCGGAGGTATCATTCTCTGAATGTTGCTCATTATTTGCAAGGGATGTCTTTTCAATATATTAGGTTTGCTACCCCCAAGAGCAAACTGAGCTAGTGCTGATGCAACTTCGGTCCATAGAAGGGCAAAATCAGCTTTCAATGTATTGACCTCTTTTAGGACAATGGCATTGGCAGCAACCACCTTATGAAAAAGGCTGACGCAGCAGAATCTACTAATACCTCGGCATTCACATCAGAATTATGCACATTTGGGACCGTTGATGTTTGTGTCGTTGTTGTTTGTGCCTTTGGTGCTTTAATATTGTCACATGCCCTTACTCCGCCAGTCCATGAATCGATTGTGAATATATCGCAACGATTTATTGCATCCATTAAGTTGTCAACATGGTGGTCTTCTTCTTCATCCGAGAAGATCATTTCTGTATCGTCAAACACATTGTCCTTGTTTTCAAGTATTGGTTTCACAACAACCTGTTACAAAATAGAGAAAATAGTTGTCTATTAAAAGCATATGAAAATAGATGAATATTATAAGATGTGTCTATAGTCGACTATTAATGAAATGCATTATTTGTAGACTTATGTGTCACCGGTAATAGTAATTGTAGTTTACTATTTAGATATACGGGAAATATATGTCTATTATTTAAGGAATACAATATAAAATAGATGATTATTAATGAAATGCTCTATTTGTAGACTTATGAGTAAATGGTAGTAGTAATTGTAGTTAGGGTTCCCTTGTAGTTAACCATTTATATAAAAAGAAAATAGTTGTGTACTTGCAATTAAATTTATAGTTGGATACCTTGTGCTCTGTGTCAAGAAACATCACGTAAGGCATGGAGATGTTGATTGGCTTCTGAGCACCAGGCCGTAGTATTGGAACTTCATCTTCTTCGTCTTCATCATCCGCCAAAATGGGTTTTAGAGACTTTCCCTTCACATCCTTAGACAATATGATGGGAGCGAAATTTAATACAACCATCTGTAATGCGTGTGTGAAGCCCTGGAATGCACAAGTTGTTTGGCAAAGGTTTGACAAGGTAGCACACTTTTTTTTAATACTTTCCATGGTCTGGTCAAACGACTTGCGACCCCAAGGGTAAATAAGAAATGCGTCCAAATCCTTAACCATCCAGATGTGTTCCCCATTGATTTTAGTATTCTTAGAAGTAGGACATAGAACTCCATCGACAAGCTAAAGACAAGCTAGCCTGAATCTTGTGTCTTTGTCTTTGTACGGCCTGCCTAAAAGGGTGTTCAATATCCATTGCGGAGTTGCGTTCTTCTCTTTACCAAACACTTGTTGCGTGTACTTTTTTATTTTATCTTCATCACCTGGCGAAAAACCCGGTAATTTGGAGCAATGAAGACCCGTAACAATAGCAAACTCTCTGATTGAGAAGCGAATTGGCTGACCCGCAAATAGACACCATATCTCCTTTTTCGTAACGAGTTGCCTAGACAACATGAAGTGTAGGAATCTGACGGAAGATGCGATCTTGTTAGCAGCTTCAATCAGTTGGCCGAATTGGGACTCCCTAAGTGTCGCCATGTGGTCATCTTCTAGTGCAAAGGTAATGGCGTCAAGATAATTAAGCTGAAAGTAGGTGTTGACCTTCTTGTTTACAGGCTCATTGCGTAATTGGAAGAGCCTCTCCGGTAGCAGACTCATTGTGTAGTCACTGGTAACATAAAACACAAGGAAATTAGTAAGTACGAAATAGTCGAATATGAAATGGTAGGTAACTACCTTTGCTACCTATCTATGAAATAGGTAATAATCCACAAATTGGTAGATAACTATTTAGCGTTGCCTATGTAATTTCTACTAGGTAACTATCTTTGCATACGTCGAAGAAAATAAGTTTAAAAAATAGTTAACTTGTTTTTTGTGCGAAAATATGATACACATTAACCTAGGGTTTAGGCAGGCAAAATGATTGAAATCGATACACATTAACCTAGGGTTTAGGCAGGCAAAATGTTTAAACGGCGGCGGTACTAATTGTAGAACTAGGGTTTATGAACTTACCCTAGAAGACCATCGGCGTAAGTACGGGGTTTGTCCTCGGTAGGCGATATTCGATGACGAGTTCGAAATTGGGTGAAGCGGCGCTCAAAAACAAGATAGACGATTAAGCGAAGCAGAAGAGGAAGAGGAAAGAGAAGATTAAGAGAAGCAGAAGAGGGAATGGAAAGAGGAGGAACAAAAGTAAAGGGAAACATAGAAGAAAAAGAGAAAACATTGTTTTTTTTGTTTTAATTTTGAAAAAGTTTGTAGCAGTGATCGAGGCAGTTGTCAGACTCAAATAAAATGTGCAGCGTTATTGATCTAAATAAGTGATACTGTGAATAATATATTAGTAGGTGAATATATAAGGGTTCACTTGTCTATTGGATTATAAACCTTGAACAAATAAAACGATAGACGACCTAGAAATAAAAAGGTAGATTTTTTTTATAAATTAAAACAATAGCCAAAATATAAATAAAAATGTAGACAACACAACAAAAGACAAACTACAAATAAAACGATCATACAATTAAATAGCCTACTACTAATAAGAAGTAAATCATATAAGATAGTCTACTATAATTTGGGGACTACGATAAGGGTTTATTACGACATGAAACATTCAATTAGATTGAAAGGTGAATTCAATCCCTCAACAATTGGTATTGAGTATAAAGGTAGCACTCCTCACAGCATAGCATCGTATGCTTCAAACCGCATTTAGGGAATTCATCTAGAACGTTGGGCAGATTAAGTGGCCTATCACATCGCATATTGGTGATGGTATCCACGACCTCCTCCCCCATATCGATAATGTAATTCATCCGGGATCTCCAGCCAACTACACGGTCTAACAGTTGGAGTGCTCTTGGATATTGACCATATGCGATGACCAATATTACAAACATATAGGTCGCATGATCAATACCCGCTTTAGAAGCCATGTTGAAATACCTAACAACATCATCAAGGTCAACGGCAACTAGCATTATGCTTAGTCCACACAGGTACAATGCCTTAGGATTACCTGATTTGATTGCCAGATCAAAGAAGGTAGGGTAGCGATACATTAAGTTGGTGTCTTCAACAAAGTTAGATAGGTTGGCCTCCCTCATGACAGATGGGTCCTTCAATGTTTCATTTAGCTTACACAAACATCCTAAGCAACAAGCGTCCTTTGCAGATTGTCTTCCCACCCTTACTAGCATACCGTGGAACACATTAGTTTGATAGGGTGTGGCATACCAAGGATTAGTCTCCATATTTCTACAGAATTAGATAGTCAATTAGTCTCGATGTGGGTAAAATAGTCAATTAGTATAATGTGACTACCCACCTATATAGGTAAACAAGGGGCTAGTATTACAATAAAATAACTTAAACTATCGTACTATTTTATGCAAATCAAGTATAGATAAAAATGTAGTAGTCAACTATATGTAAGCAACTATTATAGATAATTATGAAATAAAATATTTAACTACTAGACACCAACTATTTTAGAGAACACAATATTGAACATATGAAAAAAAGGAAAGACGACTATTTTGGGTCGAAGATGGAGTCTGAAATTCAGATCTAGTTTATTTGCCTGAAATTCAGATCTATTCAAAACAGAGTCAGATCTAGTGTAATTCCATACAAATCTGAGCTACATCGACATCTAATTTAAATGTTCCACTTTTTCTTCTCTAATCAAAACCCACCAAACTTTTTTAACCCACCAACCCACTTACCGGAATAAGAGTTTTCCAGAAATCAAAATCGGTTTGCTTTCAGAGAAGAGAGGTGCCGAGGCTTCGAGATGGTTAATCATGAGAGTGAGGAAGAATTGTAACACCTAAGAGAATAGCTTAAAAACAAAAATCCTCTCGCTGACAATGGAGAGAGAAGAGAGAATAAAATGCAGGAATCGTTTTGCATATATGTTCATATGGAAGAAAGAGAAAAACATTTGAATATGGAAGAAATAGAAAATGTCAAAAGAGATGAAAAAACGGGGATGCTATAGATGAATTGAATTTTTATGGTGTAAAGTGGCTGAGGAGTTATAGTGTATTTTCACTACCCTTACTTTTGAATAAAATAATGTTTTTTATTTACTTAATTTGAGTCCAATTTTATGTTATCCCACCTAGTTTCCCTAAAATATTATACATCACTTTTTCAAATCAAAAAAATAACTGATTTGAATTAAAATGACAAATTCAATGTCATTATAAATGTTTTAAGCATTGAAATTTTAACTACTTCAAAGGATTTTAGAGAAGTTTTTTTTATTAAAAATACCAAGACTCAAATCTCATTATTTTATATGAGATTGCAGAAAATTTAAAACTAAATCATAACAACTTTTTTAAATTCACCAAAAATTATCAAAATCGTCTAAAATCTTATTAAAATTTAATTCACTCCAAATGGTCAGTTTAATACACTCCTTAAATGTTAATGTTTTTGTTTTTGTTTTTGATGCAATAATTATATTTTAAAAAGGGATAATTTGAAAATCTAATATTTATAAAAACTTAATAAAAAGATTATTTGGTTTAGTGTTTGTATGAAGTCCGTTTTGTAAATTATGAGAATCAACTTTTTTATTTTCCTTTTTATATTTGGTTTAATTCAGTTTAAATTATTACGTCATCTGTTTTACAAAGAATGTCATTTTGACATATTTCACATATATTAAGAAAACTATTAAAAGTTCCATATTACTCCTTATTAATACACTAAACAGTTTTTCTCTCTCTAATTAATACAATATAACAATAAGGTTAAAACTGGATTTTTGTTCAAAATTATGTATTGAAAATATAAAATGATATTTTTTGTGAAACAAAAATAAAACCTTAAAACGACATTTTTGTGAAACGGATGGAGTAGATTTTTTGTTGGGTTTAGAAAATATTGAGGTTGAGACAAATTCAAGACTCATCGGGAATTGAAGTGATGAAAATTGTGGATATTTTTGGTGGGCCCGTGGCCCGTGGGGGTCTGTTTTTATAGTTGGCAGGACAATAGAGCTTCCCAAGGTTCTTTTGGCTGTATATGGGAAGTGTTGGTTCCACTTTGTTATTCTGTTTCTGCCGAGTTTACTTTCTCGTCTTTTTCTTCCAATAATTTTCTTTATTTTACTATAATTTTCTTTCTATCCTATTTAATTTCAACCTAATAAAGAAATTAAAAGAAAATTCATCTAGTCATATTGTAAACGTTTCGTACATTTATCTATTTTGTGTTTTCTAATATTATATTTTAAATTTTGTAAAATTTGGAGTCTTTGATCTATATACTTCCTAGAAATTTGGTTCCAATTGTTGATAATTCTTCTTTTAGGATTCCACATTATATAAATTATTATATATTTTCTTCATATTTTGCATTCCAATTAAAAGTCGACATAACTAAAACAATTTTTCAACTAGTTGAACTAAATCTACATGAATTTTCTTGTTTTAGATTAATAAGTTTGTAATGAATAAAAGCAATATATAACTGAATCATTTGAACCATTTGGATTGGTTATTTTGTTGACAAAAAGGACCACTTGGATTTGTTTGACATCTCATATCGGATTTTGTTCGGTTTCGAGTTGATTTGTTTAGTTCTAGTAAAACTACAATACACTCTAACCATATTCTTTTAGATTTGGTTCGGATTAGTTTTTTTTTGTTGGCCAAAATGGTTCAGTTTAGTTGGTTTGGTTAAATGACGAATACTTCCGAATGAAAACAAAATGGAGGATGTCGTAATAATAAATCCCATGTTTTAACCTCACGACAACGGTTCAGTTCTTGTCTTATTTCAATCCCATGGAAAAAAGTTGGCTACACTACCACACATTAAATAATTAGTCTAAATACTAATATATATATATATATATATTTAGTATATATATATACTAGATTAAAAATAAAATTGATAAAATAAATATTTATAATTTAGATTAAGATAAATATTTAAATATTTAGAAATTGTTTGTAAACCGCGACTAAAAACATGAGAAACTCCGATTTTTTTTTTTTTGAAATTCTGATAAATAATTTTTCTAAACAATTGAAAGGTTCTAAAATAGATGTTAATTATATTACTTAAACTGAATCTAATTGATGAATAAACATTAATCGTTTTAAAAACAAAATTATACTCTAAGACTAAATTTTTCTTACATGTTTGATAATTCTTTTATAATGAACCAAATAAAAACAATTCAAATGTGTAAACTTTAAGCATGAAAACCCAACTCTTATATTAAAATATTTGTTTTCTAACAATTATGAACAAACATTAACACAATAAAATGCAACACATTATTACACTAACTATTATAAAAAATTAACTTCAACATATCTTATTTCTACATAGACATAAAAAGAAATAAAAACTTTTTTTTTCATTTCATACATTATGAATCTAAAGATTTTAGTTTTCATTTTTTTCAATTTTATAGTTTTTATTTTTTTATTTTATTTTATAATTGTCATTTAAAATTTATTATTAATATTATTCTGTCTTTAAAAGGAAAATAATAACTAACAATATTAAAGTTTATATTATCATATTAACATATGTTATAATATAAATTAACAATAACACATTATGATTTAATAAGATATAAATTAACAATAACACATTCTATTTATCACGTTCAAATTAAATTTCAGTTTTATATAAAGTACATTAAAAAAACGAAGTTTTGTTTATACTCGGTGTTCGAACCGTTCTCCTCCGTATTTATTGAAATGTAGTAAATCCAACGTTCTCTCATCCACACTGATTTACCATCGATCCAGCAACGGAGCAAGTAGCAACCCCACAAATTCGTCGGGAGCAAGATCTATTAGTTATATTCTTATGTTTTTGTTAACAAACAAAATATTCTAATCATTTACATATGTATTAATCACTAGTTATATTAATTACGTAAATCAATTTGATTACATCCCAAAAATCGATTACATCCCAAAAATCGATTACATCACAAAATCGATTAGGTTTTTGTGTTTGTCTTTAGAGAAATTATAGACGCTCATATTTGCGGGGTTTGAGGACTTGATTCGGATGAGAGCTGCTCATAGCAACAACGATAAGGATTCGAGTTCCTTAGAACTGCAAATGCAATTGTTCGATTTTCGTGTTCGGAATCAGTATTTCTTCGTCGAGGTTCCTTTCAGTTTCCAGAGATGTGTGCCAAACTTGCTCGTTTCAGTGTTCATTTCTTTGTTTTCTGTTGTTTTTTGCCTTTATCAGTAGATTCCGATCTTTCTATTTCTTAATTTTTTCTGTAACCGCTATCACAAATCTTAAAATTAGTATAAAATTTAACATTTAAACCAAAAAATAAAATCGATTATATCCATTGAGCAAACAAAAAAGTCAATTACATGCATGATGACATGTGGATGCATAAGAAGAAGTGAGAAACGATTATCAAACCTAAGAATAGCCATGGCAAGATTTATTAAATAACACAAGGTCGAATCAACATCTTACAAATATATTAAATAAAACAATTGAGCAGGTCAAAGATAAGAAAGTTTCAAAGAAAATAAAATAAAATAAAACAGTCCGCCAACAATTAATTTTACTTTCCTTGCACGTACGAAAAAAACCCCTCTATTTGAGTGTGTTTTTTTGTTGAAACAATCTATTTGAGTGTTTACTGTGATTATTTTACACCTAACGACAAAAATGTTGGGTGCAAATTAAGAATAACAATGTAACAAATATGAATGTTTGATTGGTTTTTGGACGAGTATAGACAATTTTAAATATGTAATTGTTATAAAATCTGTAATTTATAGTTGTGACATGTTATTTTTATGTAATAGTCTAATTTATTAAATGAAGTTTAGAGTTTGGAAATGCGAGTTTATGGATCAATTTTATATAATATGTTAGCAAAAAATGAAAATATTACGAAAAAAACATGTAACAATTATTAAAGGATAAATCCAGAATAGTAAAATATTGATTTTGTTGTAATATTATTTAATTAATTTGTATTCTCTCACTTTCACAAATAATGTCATTTTATGACTTTATTTTTGTTTTATACAAAATATTGTTTTGTATTTTCAATGAAATAATTTAAAGTAAAATCTAGTTTAAACCATATTGTTTGTGTATCAAATTAGAAAGAAAAATTTATTTAGTGTATTAACAAGGGCAATTGACTAAAATAACATACTTTTAAATTTTTGTTACAAACTTAGCATCACTAGTTGAAAATGACAATAATAGCATAAATTTTGACAATAATAGCATAAATTTAATATTAAAATGACTGAAAATCCTTTTATAATGGGAAAAAACTAAACCCTAAATTAGAAATAGTGAACTCAAACATAATGTTTAATTTTATTTTAAATTTAATTGGGGTAAACAAGTATTTTACATAATTATTTGTACTATTTTTGGAATTTTAAATTTAATGTGTTAGTTTTGAAAAAAAAAAAAAATAATTTGTGTTATTTTAGGATATTTCTCTATTAATAATATATAAAATAGAATTTTTGATAATTTTCTTAATATGTGAAAATTTGTAGAATGATATTTTCAGTCAAACACATAGAGTATAGGAGAACTTTAAAAATAGCCTCGTTGACAAGAAAAATATGCAAATATAACGCCCAAAGTAAATAGGCTTTTGTGACTACTTTATCTTTGTGCGCATAAGGCATAAAGCTAGAATTTCCTAACAATGTTACCGTAACTGATTTGACTAGTTATAAATATCTAAAAGTTTCCAAAAACTTTACAAAACTCTATAAATGTTTACATAAGCTCTAAACCCTAAACGTTAAACCCTAGTCAATGATTAGTGAATTCAAACCGATTAGTGTACAGTATGTCAATAAGAAACATATCTAAACCTTTTATACCCTAAACATTAAACCGTAGGCAATGATTATTGAACCCAAACTAATTAATGTACAATAAATTATCCATAAAAAAACATATAGTATGTGAAATCTAAACCCTAGATTATAATGAACGAACCCAAACATAATGTCGTAACTACCTAACGAGATGAACCTTATGCGAATATCCTAATAAATACTAGAACCATCGTCAAACTCATCAATGTTCATCAATCTTTAATTGCTTGTACAAACTTTATGAAATTTCCAAAAGTTTTAGAAACTTGTATATGCTTATATAAATATTGATGTGTTAACCCTGTAAAACACTGTTCATCTTCGTCATTTGAACTTTCATTTTTTTACATATAACCCTTAAATATAGAAATAAACTTAAGCGCATCATCCATAAACTTAAACATTCGTGTTAAACCTCATTGAAACATGAAAATGAACAGTAGTTTTTTTATATAAATTTGATGAGGCTAGCCTAAGATGGCCAAATGCCATTCTCAAAAAATTGAAGAGTAAAAGGGTAAAATACATAGGGTCAAAGGCTATTTACTTAACACCTTTTTGGAGGGCGTTATTTCTTCATATTACCTTCAAAAAGGGTGTTCATATTCCCCTAGAATATATTAGTGTAATTGTCATTCACTTAATTGACTCTACTTGTAAACCAGTCCAAGCTCTTCTTTAAAGCTTGTCCTCTTTTAAAACAATGAGAATCATGCTTAAGACATGACAATCTCTTTTAAAAAAATGAGAGTCATGTTTAAGACATGGCAATCTCTCTGTCAATCCACACAAATCTTTCCTATTATTATCATACGGGACAAGATTGTGAAAGCTTCGTAGCAAAAAAAAAAGGTTTTGCAAGCTAATGACTTAAAGACAAAGTGCGGATATAGCCAAAGAGAGACAATCAAAAGTAGTTAGATAATGACTCATTTCCCGTTTTAGCTTCCTACAAATAATAAACTCATGCTTCAATTACAAGAAATATAGTTCAACTCTCTGAGTTTGGATCGTCATGGCTAAGCGAAGGAGCCCTTTAATGGGTTTGCAAGAGAAGAGACTGATCAATTAGAGAGAAGGCATGCTGCAAATGCTAGGGTCCAATTCCATTTTGATAAACTAGCTAGAGCCATTTTTTCCACAGAGATTCTAATATATTTGAGATAATCTAGGGAACAAAGTATTAAATTTTATGGTTTCCAACTCAAAACCAATTAGTAATAATTGGATTGGTCAATGTCTATTATATATTATTTATTATTCATGTCAACTTCCGATGTGAGATACTATTCGGTAATACGCTGCTCGAGATGATGGCTCTTCTTGTCATTGATATCCAGATATTCATGCATAGATTGGCGGGATCATTTTGGGTCAAGTAGGTTTCAATGGGGACCGATTTTGGATCATATGGAATGTGGTTCAGATTGGACAATGTGGATCAGACTCTACTATCATATTAAATTACATGGATTTTCAGTTCAAAACTAATTGGTAATGAATAGATTGGTTTATGTCTCTTATATATTATTTTGGATCACTCACAACTTCCGATGTGGGATAATATATGTGTGTTAGTACTAACAACTAAGTAGGACTGCTATAAAGAAGGTAGGGGCGACCAAATGTGTGTGTTTGTTTTTTTAATGTGCTTCTCTTTCTTAATTAGTATGAGATAGAGAGAGAGAGAGAGAGATAAAAGAGATGAGTTGGATATGAAGGACCCAAACAATGCTGAACTATAAAGGACAACCATTAGACATGGGTTTTTGTCGCAAATAGTAGTTCCAATTAAAACCCTCTTATTGATCCACTATAACTTGTTCATGCTTTTCATTTCATGTGTCTGGCATTATTAGGTGGAGGAGGAAAGAGGGATGGTTCTCTTACCTAATGACACTAGAAACTGGGGGGCAGAGATGATCTCACACAGATCTGTTTTTTTTCTCTCTTTTCTTAGAAAAGGACATTACCCCATCCCCAATTAATGACGCTGAAAGCATATTCTCACTGTTTAAGCTATGCCATTCAAAAACTTTTAGAAGAAGAAAAAAAATATATATAGCATGAGAAAAAGTCTTTAGTCACCAAGAATCATGTGATATATATGCCACAAAAGCTCAGGCAGACTCATTTATACCAACCAATCTCCTACTTTAGCTTTCTGTTTTGCATCTCAGCTGAAGATGGTAATATATATTCTTAATATGAAGTCTATGTAAAGACGTTTGCCTTGCCAGTCAAAACATTTACATGAGTGGCTAACATGAAAACGCATTTGATGTGACTTAATTGATCCGTTGTACACTACTAAAAATTATGCGTATAACTACGGATTTTTTTAAAAGCTACGGAAAATTTGCCGTAGCTATTTCGTAGCTAATTTTTTCGTAGCTAATCGGTGGCTATTCGTGGCTTTTCCATAGCTGTTCCGTAGATTTTCCGTAGCTTTTCTGTAGCTTTTCCGTAGCTTTTAAAAAAGTTACGGAATTGCCGTGGCTAATCCGTAGCTATACGCATAATTTTTAGTAGTGGTAACCTCGTCCAACATAACGATCTTTAACCAGTGGACTACTACAGGTTGAACACGAATTTATGTAAACAGTATTCTAAATTTAAAATAATTACACTCGATCGAAGATGCTAAATGTTCTGTAGATTTCAAAACAGAGAGGAACAGCACATGTGCAGCAGTTTCTCAAGTCAACTCAATCATGCAACTTTTAAACTGTTACTTGAAAATAAAGGAAAAGCAGGAAATCTTTTTTTTTTTTTGCTATTCACAGATACGAGTGTACGTACAATCAAGGATTACAAAGTGTAAAACATCTCCATAGTGCATTAGTTATGAATTATTCGATGACCTAGGAATTATCAAGTCTCTCATCATAGGATTTCCACTAATTCTACAATTAGGTGTGTACGAATATCTGATTTGATATGTGTGACAACCTAAGAACATACGATATCATGTGACTAAAGTTGTTAAGAGAAGAAATAAAATCAAGTGTCATTATCTCAACTAGAAAATCAAGAACAAAGCCTAAAAGTCACATGATCAAATGACGTTTGGGACAGAACTAATATTAATTATATGTTGTGGTTTTGGGCATGTAGAGATTACGGGATTCGGCCCAGAACCTAATCAAAAAAAAAAAAAAAAAATTAGGGTGATGGTTTGTGGGAAAGTTGTAAAACCAAACCTAGCATTAATTATAGTAATTTCACTTAAGAAACTATGACAAAATTTGATATGTGAATTAAAATCTACCATATTTCAATGAGTCATATAAAAATCGAACCTATTTCAACAAAACAAATAAAAATCTCTAGAAGCTAACCGCATTAGATCGTAAACTAACCGCATCAATATACAATCATTTTATCAATTGTCAAAAAACAAAAACAAAAAGATACAATCATTTTATCACTTGGTTCAACGACTTTATTTATAATTGTCTTTAAGAAACTCTTAAGAGGCCCATTCAAAACTTGGAATTTTTTTTATAACTTAAAATTTAATTATACAGCAAAATTATATCAAAAATATTAATTTTGTATTGATGACATACTCATTCAAATATCTCACCAATGGAGATAGTTTTATTCACACCTTAAATTTTGTCAAAGATGAAACTACTCTAATATTTATTTTTTTTGCAAATTTTCATGGTTTGTAAGGTGGATAAGTGTGTGGCGAGAATGGATGCAGCACAAAGTCTTGCACAGTGAATAGATAACTAACGCTGAATGGAATTAGAAAAAAAAACTAATGTAACCTTGAAATGGGAGATTTCTAGGTTGTTTTTCCCTTCTCTTTTTCACTTTGTAGATTTACGGAAGAAAAAGACAATGGAAATGAATGGGTGTGGGGTTATAATGGATGTCTAACTTGTACCATATGGAATGGTCTCTAAAATGCTATTGGGAGATGGTTTCTATCATGGAAACTGGTCAGTCAAAAGATCCAACGAAAGATCGTCCGTACATGATGCACCTCAATATTCACTTGGTCTCGTACGTGGAAATTAGGAATATACACCAATCACCATAGTCATAGAGAGACAAGTTGAGTTCTGTTGTGGCCTCCAATAACAAGCAGAAGAAAACATTAAGGTATATGTGATTGTATACTTTGTAGTACAATGGCAAAGGTTTTACGTAAAAGAGAAAAGCTGTCTACTCTATGATTGCAACAAGCATTCCTTTCTTGGCATGATTTTTTTCCAACAAATTTAAGTCTACTAGGACCAGTTTCATGTGAAGTCCCATCATGCTTTGATACCGACAATGCAAGACTTACATTACATTACATTATTTTGAAAAATGGTTTCGTGGTGTAGTTGGTTATTCTAACACACTGAAGGTCTCCGGTTCGAACCCGGGCGAAGCCAATATTTTTTACACCAAAAAAAAAAAAAACTTACATTACAGAGTGAAATGTGAACACAAACACATGTTATTATAAGAAATCACAACCGGAGAAAAAGAGGAATGATGAGAACTTAAACCTCATGTAACTGATGAAATGACTCCAGGAGAATTTCTGGAAGAAAAAAAAACTAATTAAGTCTAGATTACATTATTTTTTTTTTGACTAAAGGCTTAATCTAGATTACATTATGCCACGTTAGAATAATATTAAATCTAGCTAGAAGCACTGAATCCAATTAAGAGCATCCACTTATATATAGACTTATATTCAGCAATTAGGCAATATATTTTTCTCCTTGCATGTTGACATTTCCATGATTTCCTCTGTTTCTCCAAGCGCAACTTCTTCTAGCTGGTCATATATATTTGATACTTCCCCAATGTTAGAGCATCTGCAGCGGAGAGGGAGATCATGGTGGGGCCTTGTGTCTTCCGCTTTTTTTTTTTTTTTTTTTTAAATTGATTTTTTATTATCGCGACGAATCACGTCGCGACACGTCATCACTTCTGGGGAGACATTGTGTCTTGCGGAAGACATTGTGTCTTGCGGAAGACATTGTGTCTTGGATGTGGGTGGTCTCTCATATCTATTTGAGTGGAGAAAAGTAGATACAAATCAAGATTATGAAATATTCGCAAGCAAGATGATGAACCCAATTCGAGTTAAGATTGAGCGATTAAGAAAGAGAAAACGACGACATAGAAAATTACGAGTTCACCAACCAAATCGGTGAGCTACGTCTAGACAGTTTAGGGAGACTATTATATTACCAATCGAGTAATCGTACGTTTGTTTTCTTTTCGAGAAAAAAAAAAAGAGAAGAAGAAGTAATTTCCTTTAAAGAAGGTTGCAGAGTTATGAACAGCATTGGCCATTAACGTTCAAAGAGCAGAAAAAAGGTAATAAATTCGACGAATGAGAAGGAAGAAGATTCTGATAGTACGGAAAAGAAGTAAGTAGATGCTAATTTCTATTAACAGTTTGCGTCAGATAGGTAGACCAAAACCGGGACCCAATTACTACCACCAGCTTAAATTTTTTAGATGTTGAACGAAGAAATTCTGTTTTTTTTTATTTCTCTTTAATAAAATTCAAATTTTACATTGTTTCTTTTATTCTTATGTTTACATTTACTAAACTAAACTAAAATAAATAAATAAATAACATGGTGCTTACTCTGCATGGAAAAGTACATGTACGATTGATTACAGAATGCTCATGTAATGGCGTTTAAAAGCTAAAGTTTGAAAGAAATGAAATCCTACCTTAATTATAATGCTCATCTTAGAAAATGTCTAAAATGTAACCAGTTGATGGTAACCAGTTGATGGTAACCAGTTGATTATAACGAATTGATGTATGAATTTAGCTAGACCATTGTTCAATTTCAATTTCTGTTAAATTGTTAGAGAGCAAAGTTGAGCCAATGAACTAAAAAATCGGTTGAAAAGTTGAGACTGAGCAAAGAATAATGAGACAAGACAACTCCTAGTAAATGCCAATACATTGAAGCTCTGCAATCCAGAAACGTTAGAAACATGTTGTAACTACCTATCATTGCACTCATGAAACAAAGGTTACGAACTCACGATGATTCACAAAAATATTCTTCTAGTTTTTGTTGATCCAAAAGATCACTAACGTTGTTTAGAAGATGATTAGGAGAATGAGAGGCGAGATTTCCGTTAAATGAAACGAGTTAACCGAAGTTTTACAGCAGGTCGGGATAACGAAGAACAGGTCGGGGACCGTGTCTTTGTGATTGATAAGAAAAAGGGACGAGTAATTTAGACTTACGAACTAGTTCCGACAGGAATCCAGTTCGGTGTTCTAAATACAATGCTTTGTTACAAAACGAGAGAGGCCGGGGATGTTCCTAGAGATATTGATGTAAAAAGATTCCCCTCCCTTTTTTAGAGCATGGCCAGGGGCATATATAGGGAGAATTGGCTTCCTACTTCCCAGGATTCCCGTGCCACGTGGCGCCATCTGCCCGTTCCGCGGGTAAGGTACCCTAGAAGGCGTGTCCCGACTTTTAGGGCGAGGGGTCATGATGAGCTCGGCACCATGCCTTTGTAAGACAGCGCACTGTTCGACCAACTTCCTCCCACGTGTCTCTTTCTCCTTCTCCTGCTCTGCAGGGTTGGTGGGACGTCAACTCGCAACCATACCTCTATTCGGGCAGCGTACTGTTCGACCCACTTCCACGTGTCTGCTGTCCTTTTGGTCTCCCTGTTCGGTGGGATGTCAGCTCAGTCCCGGGATGGGTCTCTGGGAGCTCGGGGGTCTTAAACGGATATCAGTGCGGGGTTCCCGGTCTCTGGTTAAATGCTATCCCGGGGTGTTTTCTCGGAAGCTCGGGGCTTTCGGTGGATATGGGCAGGCCGGTGCTCTCTTGGTCAAAAGCTGACTTTTATGCTGACTGAATTAGGGAGGACTTTATACTAAGATGGGCCTAACTAATTGGGGGTGCTAGGCCCACCTCCAACAATAGCCCCCCCCCCCCCAGTTCGATGACATGAGGCGTGGCGAATGCATCGAAGTTGATCTGATCTGGTTTTAGTTCGGCGCATCTTAGGACGGTCCTTAGAGATCGAGGAGATGAGGACGAGAAGCTATGATTGAGATTTGATCGGGTGCTCGCACGTGTCGGCTTTTCCGCAGATCCAGGACGTGTTTGCGCGTACTCCTCACGCGGGGCGATCGAAGCGACGTTTCCTTTTCTGCGCGTGTCGCTCACGCGCGGCGTATGGGAGACGCTTCGCGTTTTTCGAGGCGTCTCTGTTTTGGTGCGGGGAATCGAAGAGGCGCCATCATTAGGTTTTGGGAGGCTGCGTTTCTTTCGACACGTGTCCAGACGTCGTTTCGTTGTCCCCTTCCTTTATTTAAACTCTTCTTCTTCCCTCAGTCGAAACTTTCTGCGCTTACTCTCAAGGTAAATATCATCCTCACCCTTTCTCTGATTTCGTCGCTAATTTTTCTTAAATCTTTCTTCTCTCGACTCGGGGTTTCTTCTTCCTCTTCTTTGCGAAATGGCGTCGGTTCTTGACGGGATTAGGGTCGAATCCAGCGGTGAGTCGGGGTCTCGTGACAGTCGCGGCGATTCTTCGTCGGGGAGCTCTTCTTCTGGTGGCTCCGAGCGCGTTTCTTCTCCGCGCCGCGGCGAGGACAGCGAGGAACCGCCTGTTCCATCGACTTCGGGAGCCACTTCGCTGCCTTCTGGGACCCACCTCAGGAAAAAGGTGGTGATAAGGCCTTCTACCGGTGGTCGCGCGGGCGATCGCGGTGGGCGTCGAGGCGGTCGTGGTGGTGGAGTGCGGGCGACCAGGGCGAAAAGGTCCCCCTTGGTTCCTTACGAACAAGGTGGGTCGCCGACTTGGAGCACGGCGGGCTCGCTTCTCCAATTGAGGGAGTTGTGCGATTTCCCTGCTTCCGCCGAACTCAGGCTTCCCAGGCCGGACGAGCGTCAGTGGGGTCCTTCGGCGGGCTTCGTCTGCATGTACGAGGGGCTCTTTTTGAAATGCGGGCTACGTCTTCCTCTCCCTGAGCTGCTCGTCCAGTACTGCAGGGCGCGGGGTTTGACTTTCTCGCATATCTGCCCTTCCACGATTCAAGGAATGATCGTGCTGCTGACCTTGGGGTGGGAGTGCGATGTTGAGGTGACGGTTCCCATGTTCGAGGCTTTCACTCAGCAGAAGGCGAATCCTGGGATCCCGGGGACCTATTACGCTGCTTTTAGGCCTGCGGCGAATATCATCGAGGTTAGCAGCTCGGGGCTAAAGGCTAGCAAGTTGTCCAAGGTTGAGGACTGGTCCCGCAGTTATTTCTACATCCGGGCTGCAGAAGTGGTTGGACTCGATCCGCTAGCGAGATACACCCGGGACAGGAATTTCTCCCCGGGTAGGGGTTTATAGGTCGGGTCGTTTTTCTTCTTTTTGGTTTGGTTTTGACTAACACTGCTTGTTTTGTTTTCAGGTCCCCATTCTTCTAGGTTCAAGCTGTCGGACTACGAGGGCGTTCTTGCGGTGTTCAGGACGGTGACCGAAAGAGATTGGAAGTCTTTCACCTCGGGAAGAGTAGAAGCAGCGATGGCTGGAGGTCGGTTATTTTTTTTTATTTTTTTATTTTTATTTTTTTATATTTTTTTTTAAACGCGCTGATCGCCCTTCGTTTGCAGGTCGTTCAAGGTTCGGCGTTCCGTTATACGCAGATGCGTTTGTTGCGCCGCCCCCACCCGTGATCGAGGTGCCGGCTCGGCGAGAGCAGGCGGGGCAAGATTCGGTCCGGCCTGCTTCTTCCAAGAAGAGAGCTGCTATAGCCGTGGGCAAGAAGGTTGCCAAAAGGAGAAGGGTTGATACGGCGGGCTCGTCGGGGCCGGGTCAGGAGGGGGTCCGATCCGTGGTGATTGGGGATGAGCCTCCCCGCGGATCTGTAGAGGGGTCCGGCGTACTCGAGATCGAGGGTTCGATCGGGGAGACGGCCGAAGCGTCCTTGCAGCTGGAGGACGTCGAGACTGAGGTCCGGATGACAGAAGGGGCCGACGAGACTGCTGTTGGGGAGGAGGCCCGGGAGCTCGGGGGCGCTGGGGAAACGATCGTCGTCCCTTCGGACGACGAGCGGGAGGAAACTTCGGAGCCTGGGGCCGGGGAAGGGTCCCGGGGTAAAGATGGCGTTGACGCGCTGGATGATTCGGACGCGGAGCCCAACGACCACAGCTTCTCCTTCTGCCATGAGGACGGAGATACCCCGTTCACCACGGACAAGGTTGGCTGCGCCGAGCTGGCTCAGGCGGTAGCGTTTGGTGACAAGGCTTCGCGCTATCTGCCTTCGGATATGGCGGAAGGAGAAGTCTTCCGGAATGCCGCGCGGTCTGCTTCTCGGGTAGATATATATATATATATATATTTTTTTTTTTACTTACGCCGTGCTGTCTTACTGCAGACGATGGGTCATATTGCTCTCCTCGGGGAGCGGTACCAGAAGGTGGTGGTCGAGCGGGAGAAGTCGATTGCCTACGAAAGGCAATACCGCGAGGCTAGCGAGAAGGCCGCGGCCGCTGTTGCCCGCGGGCTGAGGAAGCAGATCGAGGAGGAGAAGGCCCGGTCAGCTGCTCTGGAGTTAGCCGCGGCGGAGGCGCGGGAGCGGGTCGATAAAGCAGAGCTGTTGGCCGAGGAGCTGGAAGCGGAGAAGGCCAGGTCCGTTGCTCTGGAGGAGGCGCTCGTGCTTATGACAGGGGAGCGGGAAACGCTTCGCTCCAGGGTGAAGGGGCCGGAGAGAGCCATCGAGCGGGCTAAGGTGGCTGTCAGTAAGGAGAGCGCGCGGGTGGAGGCGAGGTGGGAGAGGAGGAACCGGAGTTGGACCGCGAAGTTGGGGAAGATTCGCGCCCATCTGGATGGTCTCGACCGGGCTAGGGAGCCTCACCTACTGTACATCCAGGTGGTCGGGACAAGGGCATGCCTGAAGAGGATGGAGGCGGAGGACGGGATTTCGGTGCCGTTTTATCGGTACAAGAAGCTGGATGAGGACGAAGAGATGTACGGTGCCCAGCTGGACGGGATTGCTTTTCCGGACTTGACCCCGGAGGATCTGGAAATCCCTCCTGACCGAACCTTTGGTGCTCCACTTGCGCGCCTCATGCCTGGGGAGGTTCCTTCAGCCTCGAATCCTCTCCGGGGTCCGTCTGAAACCTCCGCTACGGACCCGGCCGCGGAAGTACGAGGCCCGGGTGTTGAAGGCGGTGCTACTGTGCCGGGGGTCCTTACTGATC